>CM061536.1:122339892-122733595 GCA_030545055.2 Neoaliturus tenellus
AAACATGTGTTAATAATCAGCTGTAAGTACGTGTTGTTTTGGTGATACAGATGCTCACAATATTGGATTGGTCGAATGTCACCGATTTAGAGCTAAATGTAACATTTGTACTGTATTAAAATAAACTGCTCGATTTCGAGCAACACGTATACTAGTAACAGTATATTTGAGTAATACATAACGTCCAAGATTTCGCTGAAGCTGGGCGTTGTTATTGTTGCTCTTTTTCCACAACACTTCCTCCGATGTTTGTAACGGTCGGTCGACTTCAGTTGGTTAGTTAGGAATTCCTGTGCGCGCATTAGAGGGTAAAATGACCACAAAGCATCAGAGCCGGCGCAGCGGCAACATAGGGCGGTGATGGTCGCCCACTAATAGACCTGTCTGACAGACAACGCTTAGCGGTTTGAGTCTAGTTACGGTTGTGATTTGTTCGTTGTTGTTAAACAATTTAGTCAAATTTAGAGGATTTCGTTAAAGAACTTCGTATGTAAAAAATCGAATCTCTATGTAGATCTCCGTTTTTTTCGTAAAAAATATTGCATAACTCTTTCACTTTTAAGTGAACAGTGCTTCTTAATTTTCCAACGTTTGAAATCTTAAATTTGATTTCGTCCTTATATAGATATTGAGCAAAGTGATCAATTAAACCTAAATCCAAGACTAATATCAGTCTGCATGAACTTAAACTAAAACTATGCTTGAAAAATACATGCCATTGAATCATGTGAACAAGTAAACACAAAACAGCTAGCAGTGTATTGGTCGCTATTTTGTTTACTTTCCATTTTAGGGACTTAAATGAATAACGTTAAAACACATATTATTCACCAATCAAAAACGTTTATAAAACTAAATAATCATAACCAATCAAGTATAACCAATCAATCTTTTCTAAATAATGTTAGTGCATGTTTTTCTTCTTTTTTTTAATTCATGTTATAATCCTTGTCAATGTTGTGTATTTCATGCCTTCCCAGTTAATTTTATAAAATAATTTCGAGAGGGATTCTATAGTTATGTAGCTTCTTTAGCTCAAGAAAGAAAATGACAAACACCACTCTGATAGTGGTATGACGTTTAACCATTATTTGAGATATGAATTAGTGAAGCAATCACAAAACCTTTTGCACGCCTCTCGTACTAAAAAAATTAGAGAAACTAAATAATTTTGTAAAAATATTGTGCAATATAATTTTCAAAAAAATCTTTATAGATGGGGTATCAGTATAATTGGCTACTTTACCAACGTAAACGTTGTAGTTTTCGTACGATATTTACAGAGGATTTCTTAACATAATTAACGACGTCGGAGACTACAGTAATCGCCTGTTGTGTCTTTCACGCAGGTTTAACATATCTCCCACGGCGCGGCGTGAGACAAAGTGGCCTCACTGGCGGTGAATTCATCGCTGCTTCTCACTCATACTCTGCTGCAATTTGTCAACTACACTCCCCCCCTCCCCCCATAAACACTCACACGTCCGTCAAAATCAACAAGTCCCTGTCACGACATTTCTCTTCTTCAGTGTTTGGGTAATCGTAAACGATTGCAATTCTACATACCGTGAAACAAGTTCAATATATCTGCTATATCACAAAAAGTGGACATCAGCGTTTATATTTTGTCATTGTAAAGTCATTAGATGAAGTAAGAGGTTCTATTTGCAATATTGTACTCCCAATTCGATATAGGTCGTTTCATTCTTTATATTTCTGTTTGTATGTTTTATTTTTGTATTGAAAAGGGGTTATCTGACCAGAGAGTACGTTACTTATAAATAACAAGATAAATTGTTTTTTAATCCTATTAGTTAAAAGTACCGGGTGTCCATAAAGTCTTGCCCTGATAAAGAAACCGAAGAATATGAAAACGATAAATCTTAACCATTAACTTCAAAATATTTGTTAAAGCTACATGCACAAAAACTCATTACACTTCTTTGTGAGCACCATGGATTATCTTAAAATTTTATGGGAATTTTTTTATAATTTTTTTACTAACAACAATTTTTATATTTTAGTTGTCATTTCATTAGTAATGGACGTTACTGCATTAATTATTCCCTCTTTTAGAGTTTCTCAATTATAGGCCGGAACAAGAATTGAGAACAGTCCAAAACCGGGATTCTCACCGGGGAAGAACAATCCAAATCTTTGACTTTGGTAATGCAGTCTTTCCATTACGATTTTTTTAGGACATCATAAGAAGTAAACTGCAGTGTTGTCAATCAGCTGAGTTTAGTTGTTAACAAATTATCGAGAAAAAAACCTATATTAAAATCCCTTGAAAACAAGAAATTTAATTAATGTGTCAAGTGTGGCTATAATGATGTACACACAGCAAAGCTATGGCAAGGCCAACTATACACCAGGCCGGAATGCCCCCCACCACTTGTGTTAAAACGTCATACTACTAGTGCGCCAGCTGATCTGAAACTATGCGATTTTGATGCAATTCCCCTGATAATTACTTGGAAATCCCCTTAAATAAACAAATATTTACCCAACTTCCTCTTAAATACCCTAAATATGGGTAAATTACCCTTTTTTGGCAACACCGATCAGCTGTCACACCACTGTTGTGACGTCATCTCTCTCAGCACTCCGGCCTGGTGTGTAGTTGGCCTTGGCTATGGAATCATGGCAAGAATTGCAGGACAACCGGTATTTTATTGGTAGTTTAAAAATCTCCTTTTTGGTAAATTGTTAGTTAATATAAGGCCCGGCAGTGGAGTATGCTGTCACAGTGAGAAGCAAATGATTGGCTGACTTGAAGTAATGAGGTTTTTTGCTACGGTTTTGCCTGATTTTAATTTCACAATAAAACTATAGTGCTTTAACATAATTGGTGTGAATTTACTTCAACAGAATATATTTTATATTATAAAATCTTGCAGTTAACCTTATGAATTGAAGGGTAAAATTTCTCCCTCTGTGTTTGCGAATTTCAGATCTTCTACACATTAAAATAGCAGTTTTATTATTATTCCGTGGTTAGGTTAGGCTTTTTGGTTTATCCAACGAGGTTAACTATATATAGTGTGCTCATTAGATAGAGAAAAGTGTCCCCTGTTGATTAGCGCCATTTTGCCCATGATTCCCGCCGTTTCCTTGGTAACCAGTCCTTTGTTTACACTTTTCCATCTGTTATTTGCCATATTACCCACACCTATCCGATGTTTCTATGGTAACCAAACTCAATAGCCTGTTCACAGACTAACTAATCAAAAAGGTTTTTTTAAAAAAATAACAAAACAACAAATAATCAGATGTTTTAAAAATATAATTGATGAGTTTTAAGCTGGTTGCGACCAATCAGAATAGCCAAAACTTGTAACCGAGCGGGGCCTACGAAAACTAACGGGCCTGCATATTTCCCCCCACCACCAAAGTCACGTGACTATTTGCGGCCGATCTGCAGCACAAGTTTCCATAAGATAACATTGTGAAAACGTGACATCCTTCACTTATTTCCCACCTCTTATTAATTAGATAGTAGGTTACTAGACAAGACTTATATATTTTAATCTAGATTAAATAAGGAACAAAATGATACCATTACTGTAAAGTTAACAGTTTTCCTGATATTTTTTATTACGAGATAAAGTCAAAACTTAATTTAGTTTTTAGTTTTGTTTACACTTCTCATCAGCTGTTTACATAAGAGTATATTTCGTTTCAAATAACAAAAATTTAGAACCGAAAAGGTACATTAAATTTTAATTTGTTTCTTCGAAAATAAAAATTATAACTGGCAAACTACTGATTTAAGACGTTTATTTCATGTCTTATTCCTAGAAATGTCTTCAAAAGCATTGGAAGAAATCTGTTTACAAAAGAGTCAATGCATCCTACAATGTGAGAAATTAAAGTTTTTCTTTTACCCAAAAAATGAGTTTTAAGTTTTGCAAAGCGGAACGTTATTAGTACCATTCAATTTGTAATTTAATGAGGATTAGAAGGATATGCAACTCTTATGACTTAATTTACGTTTATTTACAAATATACGTAAAAACGGATGCCAAGTCAGGCTATATTGCAATGCTTTCAAATGGAGATGACAGCTGAAATTCGGCCGCATCTGGTCATGTGACCAAAAATGTATGCAGGCCCGTTAGTTTTCGTAGGCCCCGAACCGAGGAAACGCATGTAAAGTGTGGGATGGTTACCAAGGAAACGGTGGCGGGAATCGTGGGTAACAACACGACAACAGTCCAACAGTCAACAGGGGACAAAAAATTAACATGTGTTGAGCACTCTGTGTCTATTTAACCTCGTTGGGTTTATCCAAATCGACAACCCCAGCAGCATAGTTCACCGGGGTTGCCGTGGCGAGGGTGCGGGGTGCTCCACTCTTTGCGTGCCGGCGATTCCAACCCCTTGTAGCAGTAGTAACTCCGAGCGACGCTGCAATAATTTACCCTCCTCATCCTCCGAGGTTCGTTACCGTTTGTCAGCCTTCCAGCGCTCAAGAAGGGACAATGTCACGTGACGCGAGAAGTTATGTAACAACTTCAGATTGGACCCTTCAGATAAGATTTAGATTATGTAACAATTAAATTTTCATTATAATTTTTTGTTACATACGCCAAGTAATTTGTATTTATTGATTAAAAGTACACCAATTAGTGCCCTTGTTTCATTATGAAGTATGTCGTGTAAATCCAAGTACTCTACCCCAATAAAAAGGTAATTTTGAAATGGTTTAAATTTATTGTCCTTTTTCTTAGGATGTTTGCGTCGAAGGAGAAATTCTCGTTTGCCGTTAGAAAAGATGTTTAGGCATAAATAAATTAGGTCCAGATATGAATTTTAGGTCGAATTTTGAATAAAGGGCGATCTCTTGTTGCAAAGTACATAGTATATAAGATTAGTCAATCTATATACTAATCTTACCTTAAATACCTTAAGTTCTATCATAAGGTATTTATGATAGAATACTTAAGATTTGGCTTATGCAATTGGCTTATAGTCAATTGTATAAGCCAATTTTAATATTAAAAGATAATATGCTCGACAACCTTTCGTTCATCTTAAAAGCAAAATGTTAGGGCTTACGCAAAATTGATTATAGCTTATTGTTCACCGTAGGCCTACTCAATTAATAGTTTCAAACACTTCGATAATCCAAAAGAATAACAAAGTTACACTGTCCTCTAATCTCTTTTACCGTTAAATATGTTCTCTACATTAACAACAGGAACTTCAAATACAAAGAAGAATTGGTGGCAGAAGGGAGAGCGGAGCGGTTGAAGGTATTAAAGAAATAGCCCCCGGCTCTCCTACGGCCCCGGTGATATTGAATTAGGACAATCGGCATTTAAACGCTCTCGGGTACTTTATCTATTCAAATATGTGCAAATTGGGATTATCATAATTACCCGTCCCAGTCGGAGGTCCGGATCGCCGAGCAGTTGGTTCAAAAGTGTTGACGGCGTTCTTTATTGGCAGAATTGAATTAAATTAAAAGCTACAACACGGGTCGATTCTAAGTAAAGAGAAGAAAACGATTTCTTCGGTGTTTAAAATTTGTTTTTACATTGCCAAATAACAAACAAACAAAAATGTATATGTTTCATTATTTGAGAATTAATTGTCACGGCCAAAGAAAAAAATATTTTATCATTCCCAGATGTAATTGTCTATCATTATTTAAAACAATATATTTTGCAAGTCTTTCTACGCCGGTAGGTATTGTTTTTGTTTGGGGAAACGGTGATAAAATAGTAAACTTGGTCATTACATACAGTACTTTGTTAATTTAAATCCGCCCCCTTTTTTACATGATTTTATTTCCGTTAAAAAGGTTGACTACCGTTTCTATCTATGCAATAATTGATATTTAGCCCGTACCAAAACCGTTCTCCTCCCATGGGACGTCAAGTTACTTTTTAACATCCATTCCGAGTTGTATTTTAAAATTTTAATTTAGCAAACACTTTGTTTTGGCTTCAACTGAACAGTTTTACTTTCAAATATTATATGTAGTAAAGTCTTTTAAATTGTTAGTTGAAACTAAAAGTAGGACAGACAATTTTTCTGAACAGCGTTTCCCTTTTGGAGCGACAAAGCTGCATACGTTCGGTTTCAGGAAATAACGAAGGCCGCGCCGGCGGCGCCTCATATTGGCCTCATACCGCCGCGACGGTGCCTCATATTGGCCTCATACCGCCGCGACGGTGCGCATAACGAGATGAGCCCAATCTGTCAGGTATCGGTAAGCGCCGCTGCAGCGACAACTGTTCCAATTTGTGTTGACTAACAACCCCGACACCGCCGGCTGTGGACGGCTCACCTCTTATTATATCCGCTTGCTGCTCCCTTTACTATTGTGGAAAATCGGAAATTTAATACTTCTATTAAAATTATTTTTGATAATCTGATTGAGCACATTCTAGTTATGCATATGGCTTTATTCAACACCTTTGGAGTGCAAGAAAAAGAAAATTTGGGTCCAAGCGTTTTTTACGTCGCTTTATAATTTGCGCTTAGAGGAAAATTCATCAATAAGTTGAAGAATTTTAGGATGCAAATTGTTATTTTCAAATAGGCCTACATGTGTCGATGGAAAATTTTCTAAAACATTTTCTGTGTATCGTTGATAAACTAATTTCGATTTTTATTGTCATTTTAAGAACATTTTACCCAGAATTACAGGATTTCATTTGTTAAGATTATATTTACTGGATCAATCCATTTTTTCACTCTCAAAAAGTCCGATAAAATAACAATATAGTATTCCTTCTTTTTGATACACAATTTTAAACACCCGTCAACTTATTGTCCGCCGGTTGAGGTAATGTAAGTGCACCAGTGACAACAAACAATTGACGCGAGTGGCACCACTTCACCACTTCACCACTTGGTGGGCCGTATCATTCATTGTGCCTCTTCGCCCCACTTCTGCCTACTTTGTCAACAAGCCCCTGTTATCCCGTCTTCAACCAACCCCATGATTCCCCCCTTTCCACCCCCACTCCTCTTGTTAGATTAAATACCTTACAAGAGATTTTTCGAAGCAACACATTCTTTATTGTGCGCTTAATATGTTTTATCGTCATCTTTGGGGTTTTTTTCGGATGTATAATAAGTGCATGTTAGTCTTTAGAAATTTATTAGTGTGTCAATATTTTTAATATTAACTAATTATTTGTTTCGACAAAACATACATTTTCATTATACTGAATGTAGAACTGAATGATGAATCGGCTAAGCAAATTAAAGAATTTTGTTTGACAAGTAGTTCGAAGTATCGGAAGATTGGAAACCAATGTCGTAGAACATTACAGAGGAATGTGAAAGATGTTTAACGCACGATTTTATAAGTACATTTAAATGCACAGACTACAGTTAATAGTTATTCTTCTGTCGTTCTTCCGAACAAAGTTCAATGTCTAAATTTCAATCTTCACTTTTACCAAATAATGTTAATTTTTTACACGAGCCTCTGGCGCGTTATTTATTCCTTGAATTCTTTGCCCAGCTCCATTATCCTTTGAAATAAAAAAATGCAATCGAGGTGCCACAGGGAAACTTTGTTACCAGCTAAAGGAAAAGAGGACCTTTTGATAAAGTTTCAACCTTACTGTGGAGTCGTTACTGTTCTAGTCCTCTCCTTGATAAATGTAATTTGTAGTACTGGGGATAGGGGAACAATAATTCGATAAACCTATATTGAACTGAAAGTTTGTTGTGTTCGTGGTTTGTGTAACAGCTCAATCTTTCGTAAAATCGTTTAAACAATTAGTTTTATTTTTTGGATAGTATTTAAACAGTAACAATAATAAACCCTTAAAATTAAACTCTACAAGAGAAAATAGTTAATTCCAAGTGAGACATAACGGAACAGAGACGCGCCAGAATGAAGGGAGAATTAACAGCCAATAAAATTAGCATCAAGGTGCAGTTATGATGATAATTAACCTGCAGCAGTTTATCATCGCGGCTGTACAAGAACCTTTGTGCCCGCGCTCTGTAGGCTGTTTCTGCAACTTGCGGAGCCTAGGATAATCCTGTTGTCTGTGTTTTATCACTGCTCCGGGCATCAAAGTTGCGGCTTTGACCGGTCTGTTATTTGATTTTGCACGCGCCGTTGGTTAAGTTGGAAATGCGATGGTTAATTCGACAAAGGCGCTTCATAATCCGCACCTGGGCATAAACTGAGTTCGGCAAGTTTTCTTCAGCTTCACTGCGTCTAAGAGGTATTAGTGAAAGGCGCACCGAGACAAGAATAGGTTCCAAACCATAACTTGTTGTTGCAGAGAAATTTTGTGTTTTCTTATTTCTCTTAAGCAGGCCGAGAACTGTAAGTATCATATTTTACTGAATAAAGACACTTAAAATCAACAAATCTATACCTTTCGTCGAGATTATTTGCTCAATGTTGATCTGATAGGCACAGAAAAAATCTTAGACAATTTTACTTTACGTTACACGAAAACTGCATTGTCAATTTAACATGTTTTTTTAGTTAGAAGTTTATGTCCAGCTCATTTGGATTGCCGTACATGCCATAGAAAATTTAGTTATTCCATACGAAATAGCACATCGTATGCGAAAATTTTCATCTAGGCCCTATATAGTTGGAAAAAGTACATAATATATATGTTCATTTTACGTTAGAAATTACCAACGTAACTATTTATTCCAGTAATAATACAGAGCACTTGAGTTTTTCTCTCTTTACTGTCGCTCGTGCCGGTTATTCACGCATCCGCCGTGTTAGACGTGTAAATTACGACGGGGTTGGTTGCGGAGTTACGATGACAACAGGGTTGCTATTACCCCCACGCGACGCTCTTCTCTACACTATCTGACTCCCCCAACAGACCCTTCGGTGTATCGTCGATTGTGTTGATAAAATGTGCAGTGCTGTTCATCTTATGGTTGCATCGCTACATGTCATTGTGTTCGACCAACTGAACTTGCATCAAAATTCTGTTTTATCGCTTTCAGTTTTTTTTTCGTTTCTTCAGTAGAATCTAGTGTATTTCGGTTTACTAAAGTTGAGTTCAGAAGAACGTTTTCCGAAGGATTATCCAACTTTTTATTCGTCTGAACGTTAAGATTACTGTCATTTAACACATAATTTTATTATATTTAATAAATTGTCTTAAATGTCAATTTTTATAACGGTTGTCCATGAACATTTATACTTTAGCACGAATTCCAGCTTTAAAACCTTTAAAGTTTCATAGTTTCTGTTTAAATTACAGTAAAAAATTGATTAAAAAAGTTTGTCATTTTAATAAATCAATAAAAAAGATGTAAGTTGTTAAATCGTTTTAATTTTAATTTCTGCTTTATGAAATTTAAACACTAACAGTTCAATTATAGGTCATCGCGAAAACTAATTAGTCAAAACGGATTCCATCAGAGGAAGTTTACCGCTGAAGTTTACCCATCAATTTGCCGTAATTACGAAAAGTCGGAAAGAGCAAAAGCCAAATGTGCAGAACTAAGTGGTCACCCAACATGTTCGATCAGGCGTTCTGTTTGTATGCATGTGTAATTTCGCGAACATGTTTCATTTATGAACCTGTCAATCACACGTGCGTAATTGAAAAAGTCTGCTCGTGACTTTATGTTTAATTTTGATCCTTCTAAACAGACGAATCAATATTAGTATTTAAAAATGCATTTATTTAAATAATATGTCACAACTTAATTGATTGAAACCAAGGTAATTCTGTATTTTAAAAATATTTTTATACTTATGGCCTAGACATTACCGCGAACAATTCGCCACTATCAGCCAATCATACGGGCAACACAATACTGTAAAGGAATATCAGGTTGGGGAAATATTTTGTGCATCATGGTAGGAAAGCTCATTGCCTTAAGTTGCACATTGCTCCCTTAGAACACTAACTCCTAACTATAGTGACGCATAATAATCGTAATATTTGAACACAGCCACAACTATAACTAAGTACCGAAAGATGTAAACATAAACACAATGAGGAACAGTACAAGGTGGAGGTACACCACCCACAGCCGGCGGTGTCGGGGTTGTTAGTCAACACAAATTGGAACAGTTGTCGCTGCAGCGGCGCTTACCGATACTTGACAGATTGGGCTCATCTCGTTATGCGCGCCGTCGCGGCGGTATGAGGCCAATATGAGGCACCGTCGCGGCGGTATGAGGCCAATATGAGGCACCGTCGCGGCGCGCCCAAGTCACGAACCTCATTCGTGTGAAAATAATTTTTTCTTTTCAACTAAAAAAAATGTCTTTACTTATAATGTCAAATGTGGGTTGTCATTTTGCAGACAATGAACATTTTTACATTACAATTACATGTATCAATGTATACTGTTCCCAGTAAGTAGGGACATCCCATGTTAATTTTGTTTTCTTTTGAAAACTAGAAGCAAATATTGCGCCGGTGCTAGGATTACTCCTTCTAATTGCCACGGGAAACGTTCTTTCTATCTTCTAAGTGTCAAAATGAGAATATCTGTTTACAACAAAATCAAATCAATATAATTTTTTCATAATTATTGTAGCCATCTGATTGCATTCAACCAATCAGCATGATCATGAAATGAAACTACATCTTCGTTGTGCTAGAATCTGTGTTTCGTGAGCGGCGTGTCCACTTGCCCATAAAGATAATGCTGTATACTTTGCATGTATAAAAAACACATAAAATGAAATAAAATAATTACTAAAAAACTAAAATCCAGCGCAAAGAATTTCTACATCTAAACTAAATCATTATTAAATTTTTAAATCGATGAATGGGCATCTAGTCCGAAAATAAACTTCAAACAGATGTTGATGACATATTTCTAGAATTGATGATATATGTTTATGTTTACAAAAGGTCAGTAAACACATTTATATCACAATTACGATTAGGAAATATAGATTCGATAATTTCATCATTTGTTAGTATCATTATTATGAAATGAATCGTTATAATGGTTTTGTAACACACAAGTCATAGGTATTTGCAGTATTTACCAACAATTTTATACATTTTTTAATCACATACAAAAATGTTACCAGAATACTAAATCCTTTTTTCTCGTCAGAAGTTAGTAATACACCTCTAAAACAAGTGAGCAGAAAACACCAACATCCTCTGTTAATTCATCGACGTTGCCAATTTGGGAAAGAAAATTGTTTGACGGTAAGAAGTAAAACATTTACTTTCGCCTTAATTGAAATCAACCCGAGTTACGGCTGCAGGTTCTGTAATTTAATTTAATTCACTGTGGGCGTCGGCAACACCTTTTTTAACTTTATTCAAAACGATTGTCATTGCAAACAAGATTACCATTAAATAGGTTCCGTACTTCGACAGCCCCCCGGAAATTTAGTTGTTCAACGTTTTACTAACAATATTACAAACTCTCAGATACCTTTAATCGCTTGACTCCTTCTTACTGTCCTCCTCTCGAATGGACACCGATCTAAAGACTCCTAACTAAATACAGGGTGATTCACGACGAAGTGCAGAAATTTTGGGAGTTGATTCTACACATGAAAATAAACAAAAAAGACATATAGACATATGTCCTAAAATCCTTAGTTTAGCCGCTAGCCGGCATTTTGGTTTTTACACGTAATAATTTTTATTTCCGTAATGGATTAATGGATTTACTTCATATTTGGCATGGACCTTTGTCACAATAAAGTTAATTTTCAAAAAAAGAAATATTATCTTCCGATGTGTATTTTCAAAATGGCGGCCATTTTAAAATTTTAAACTCAAATTTCTCAAAAACGACAAATTTTATGAAAGTTTTATTAGAGACAAAAAAGTTGAACAATTAAATCATCTAAACAATGATACCAAGTTTGTAAATATATGATATTAAATAATGGAGCAATTGAGACTTTTCTATTAAAATAACCTAAATTTGCATTAATTATAATGCAAAATCCATGTCTTTTTGCAGAAAATTCTCAATAACTCCGTTATTTGTTATCAAATCCCTATAACATCGTTGCGATAAAGGTCCATGCCAAACATGAAGTAAATCCATCAATCCATTGCAGAATTAAAAAGTATTACGTGTAAAAAAGAAAATGGCGGCTAGCGGTTAAACGAAGGATTTTAGGACATATGTTTATATGGTCTTTTTTTGTTTATTTTCATGTGTAGAATCAGCTCCCGAAATTTCTGTACTTCGTCGTGAATCACCCTGTATTTTGTTACTGATGCAAATCTACATGTATTTTTTCACGTCGACCCCTCATTGTAGTTTCGAAGCGGTGCCAGTCTTCTAGCTCCACCGTCCAGATACGATCCATGAGTTTATTATCGCTCGTGACGGTTACTCACAGACGCTGACGTAACCGGTGCATTATTTGTGTAAATTACGACGGGGTTGGCCGGAGTTACGATGACAACAGGGTAGCAATTATCAACACGCGACGTTATACAGTATCAGACTCCCCCTCCCTTCTACTACACCACAAGACAACCAGACAGACGATCAGTATCGATGATTGATCTAATGAAATCTACAATATACTGTACGTGGCATCCTTATACCTTCCTTGCATAATCGCACGGATAAGCAAGTTCATTTATTTTTTATGTAAAAATTAAATTACTGTAAGGGATGTCTACTGGTCACTGAACTCACCAAAAGTCACCGAAAGTCACGGATTTAGGAAATAGTCACAGAAGTCAACAAAAAGTCACTTATTTGTCCTTAAAACGAGAAAAGTCATAGATTTTTAGTATGAGTTGAGAAAATAATGCAATTGTGAGCAAAGGTTTTGTGACGTAATTTACCCCCAAATGTTATAAATAGACCGCGCAAAAGTCACTGATTTTTAACATTTTTCACCTCCAAAAGTCACCGAAATGTCACTGATTTTTGTATCAATTTGGCAGTAGACACCCTGCTGTAGAATCTTCAAAATTGAATAATTTGAAGATAGTATAGTACGAATAAGTAAGGAGTGATGGTGGTCGGCTTGTCTTTGGGTTATTAAATAGGAAAACTACAATAAAAGTGATCAACGGCCATGATTTTATCTGAGAAAATAGATAAAGGTATTATGTTAACCTAATTTCAAGTTTCTACAAATTATAGACGGACCTATTGAACAGTCTCCGTGTGCCATGTGGTCTGTTCACGTGGTCCACTCTAACTAAGCCGTCACATAATTGATCCAACAGGGGCTGAATAAAGCTGATAGTCAATAAACGCTTTCATCAGTCCAATAGTCGGCCTATCGTTTGAGCCATTAGTTCGAAATAGTGTTGGCAATTGGTCACCACAACAATTCGACCTACAGGATTTGTTGGCCATGTTTGCCCCCATATCACAGTATGGTTGGGGAACATTTGTATATAAAATGGTTTTACTATATAAAAGTTTGACTTTTAGGAATAAACGGTTATCATTGCATGTATTTGTATAACCATAAATGTATAAGGAACTTATTATATTTATAAAAAAATTGGTTATATTTATAAAAAAATTGGAATAGTGTTCGTAATTGCTAACGTAGGTGTTGAAATTTTCAACAAAGGCTCTCGATAGTTCTAATTTCCTTTCTGCTCTAGGTTCAATTTTTTCTACGCAATCTTATGGTGTATGGCCTCTATACAAAATTCTAGTATTGGAGATAATTGTGTTCGAAATTCACTTGCATGCAGAGACAAAAAGTATCGACCAAACTTACAAACATAAATGCGCCAGTAAAAAAGGAGATTGATTAGCCTCCTGAATTATATTTGCCCAGCGCATGGCATCGCATGGTTCGATGAATTTATTACCATGGCCTAGATTTGCGGTGGAGATCTTCTGCGTTTCTTATATTGCCTTCATATTTTAGACTGTGATTGCATTATTCTTGCATTGTACCCTTATTCGCCAACGAAATATGGAAATCCATGTTTCAATATATTACGAAGAGTAGTTAAGAATATTAATTTTATTATCTTTAGAACACCAAGGTACATAAAGTTTAGCATGTAAATCAATACTGTATTTGTGAAAACGTTTTAATGAGTTTAGTAGAATAAGTAAATTATTACTTACACTTTTGTAATACTAATAATAATTAAAAGAATTGCAGTACCATCAGACTGGTTTACTTATAATGTATAAAGGACTTACTAAGTGCAAGTAAACTATGCAATTCAAAACATTAAAACTTGCAAAAAAATAACTCGATTAAGAAGTTAATGTAAATTTGTTCGTCACATTGTTAGACAAAGAATAATCAGAAAACATTTGTTTAAGGGATTTAAAAAGGAGAGATTTAAGGATGTCGGCACCGTCGGTGGTTGAGGGTTTGTCTGGGTGGGGGAGGGGTAGGTTGACAAAGTGGTCTGAAGTGTAAGTGAAGTGGCGTAATGAATATAACAGCCGGCAAGTGAAGTGGGGCCACTTTGTCATCGCGCCGGTTGTGCCTACTGCACTTGGCGATTGTCGTCAGAATAAGTTCATTTGCTTTGACTTTCCTTGTTGAAAGGCAAACTCTTAAAATTTGTGCATTGTCGTAAAACGTAGTTAGTTTTGACATTTTTTTTTTTTTTTTTGAAAAAAATATCCATAAAATTAAATCATAAACATGTATAGAATAACTAATTTTCTTCGTCTTTTCTTAACAATATTATTTGCTACGATTGTAATTTTTTTTAAGTAGAGTATAATTTGTGTTTGCTATAATTTTAAATATGTACTATTTTATTTTGTATACCGTAAAGTTTCTGGAAACCTCAGTTAGGCCTACGCCTGAAAAGTTCTAAAAAATTACCCTTTTCCCACAGACTCGTGTATGTAGGCTACCGCTGAAAAAAAAACCCGACTAACAATTTTTTTAATTTTTAAATGCTCAGCTAATCAATAAATGCATACAAAATTAACTACTCACAAAATTAAATACCATCACACTTATTTTACATATTTCATAGCCTATTTTCTATTAACAGCAGATATTTGCTTTTGACAAGAAAGTTAATTTTATGTAACGGAGTCAAAATTCGAATATGCAAAACCAAGGGACAGTTTTACATGTTCGATCAGTTGTGGGTGCATGCATTTGTAATTGGACAAACATGTTTCATGCATGAATCCCTCCTAACTTAATATAACTTTGTTCGTTTCTACTTTACTCACTTTTAATTTTATCTTACAAAACCTGCAGTTCACTATGAAGCGAAGTTGAAGTTTGTTGCATAGACGTAGAGTAGCAGCCCCTAGAAAATAAAATGTGACGGTTTGCCAATAATTAAAGTCACCGGAAAACTTAATGAGGTAAATAAGGGACGTGCTGGAAGTGTGGGGGCGGTGACAGCCGGCGGTGTCGGGGTTGTTAGTCAACACAAATTGGAACAGTTGTCGCTGCAGCGGCGCTTACCGATACCTGACTGATTGGGCTCATCTCGTTATGCGCACCGTCGCGGCGGTATGAGGCCAATATGAGGCGCCGCCGGCGCGGCCTTCGTTATTTCCTGAAACCGAACGTGTTCCAATTGAAAAGAAAGTGTCTCTTTCCTCTTTATGAATTTCGTTTTCCTTCCTTGTTAAAATCTTGTACATTGTCTTGTTTAATCTGACTCGTTTGAAATTTACAAAACCATTTATGTTTTAAGCAGCTTTGAGATCCCATTACTGAAATTATTTCAGTATCTCTATTTCTTAGATTTCGCGTGATAAACAATTCCCGATCATCAATAATAAGCGTGATAATTAAATAAGATTATTTTTAACTTGGTTTTGTTAGTTTTTACGATAATGTCAAACGAAAGTCACCAAACGTCAAGAAATTATTTACAACCTAGCAACAAAATCTTTATAAGGCGAAAAACTGCATTTTGACTCCTGTTGTCAAACACCCATCAAATTATTCACTCCGCACACTTCAAACCATTGATAGCAGGGTGTTGTGGTACACGTGTTTTGGTAGCGTGTTCAAGTGGTTTCGCCGGGGGCGTGAATATTTTTAAAGCGAGTTAAAGACCCTCGGTGGAAGGCGAAGGGAAGTATATTAGCATTTGGAATAACAGAGCGTCGGTGGCGAGCGGGAATAGCATGTGGTCAATGGTGGAGATACGGCGAAAGGCGAGAAAACACAACTATACAGCTGTCGACGGACACGCCAATACTTGGTGGAATGGCACGATTAAAACATGGGCTATGGAATCAAGGAAACCGTCAACGCGTCATCATAAATGTATGGCGTGAAGTGGAAACTAACAGTGGTACTTAATTACTATTTGTACCTCCTTTGCAATTTTTTATCTATTTAACAATGGATTTTCGAAGGCATAATGTTTCCAAAATTAATTAAATGTAAAGTTAATAATATTTTATATGATAAAAATAAAATAAAAATATAGTTCAAATTTAGGCCTGAAAGTTTTATTGGTGACAAATTCGTGATTTGTTCTGGACTCTTTCATCAACGACTGATCCCATAAAAGTGGATAGGAGAGTTGTCAATATGTGTGAATGTAAGTTGTGAGAAACATAACTAAAGAAACATTATGTCTTGAACCTACGGAATTTTACTATACCAAAGAGTATAACAAATTTATAAGTTTTGATACTTTTTATGGATTTTTTATATTGAACAAATAGAGGGATTGACTTGAATTAACCATTGGTACTCCTAACCACGTTCTATTTTCCAAAATTTGAACTGAAAAAATTGATTGGAACTTGCACCGAAGAAAAATAGCCCTTCGGATTTTTAATTTTACCAAAAACGCTTGGACATAAGTCACCTCTAGAATTTAATGCCACAAAACTAAAAAAAATCCCAAACTCGTGCAACATTTGAGGACTTTGACTACCTAATAATTTTGAACATGCTTATGAAACTATTTAGACCTATGCCCATTTTTTTTTATTCCTGCCTCTAATAAAGCCACAACACTAGACAAAAATTGCTTATTGCTGACAAAGATACTACAAAACCAAATCCAATTTACTGCCTTGAAGGCGTTTTGACGGTACGGTACCCCCAGTACGTTTTCCATCCAGCGTTTCGCCGAAGGAAGCTCTAAGCAGCGCCGGCTGTGGCGACCAACACCAACACTAACGTCATCATCGATGAACGTCACTCAACGATTCGATTGTCTAGAGGAAATTTGATTTCGTCAACATCGGGCGACGTTCCTCCTTCCGCATTCGCGTTCTTATTCTGGCAATAGAATCAGCAGGCTTTCTTGGTTGCAATCAGACATTTCCACCCTGAAATAAAATCCCTGAATAAAGTTTTTGACAGCCTTTAACTACTTTTATTACAATTTTTTATTGCAACTTTAACGTTTACTTAAACTATTCTTTTTCTTTGGTAAACTACCGTTACCGGTACCGTTCTTCAATGAGATAAAAGATGGAAATTTTTTGCTTATACACATTTGTTGTTGATGCCGATCCGAAATAAAAATAACCGTAAACTTCCATTACTTGCCATTATTTTAAAGTACCGTTTTGTCCGGACGGAACCCGAATGCTGGAAGATTCTTGAAAATCCCATTCATATAGTGTAAAACTAAAGATCTCTCTTGACAGGGCCTACAGTCGACCCTCGCAGACTCGAACCTCGATAACTCAAAATTTTCTGTATATCGAATTATTTTCAGTCGTCTTAGGAAGGGCTGTCTTAGCCAACTGGAACTAATTTTACGGTTATATCTTAACTCTCTACAAAAATTGCACTTACAACTCGAAATCCAGGAGATAAGTCGCATTCGAATTTACATTTTACATCTAAGTCGTAGTTCACCTCTTAATCTTAAAGTCTTCTCTATGGAACTATGTAAGTCTAATCACTATATAATGCAAAGGTCACAACGAGTAAAGGTTTTGTCTGCTGACACAATTTTGAACTGTGGGTTACCTCTTAAGTTGAATTTAACAATTTCGAGTTAGAGAAAGTCCTGCAGTTTCTTTCTGGGGAAAGCGTTTGGAAACGCTTAGTGATTTTTAATAGTGTATTGCAAAACTGCATCACTGCACCACGAATGAAATATTCTAACGTTCAATAACCACGTTTCCCCCTAGATAGTCTCACTTCCGAACGCGTCTCTCCCGACGCCATGGCCGGGATGTCGGGTTGCCGGGTTGCCTCGCCTTCACAATCGAGCGAGACCTCCTCTTAACGAGCAATTTAGACAATTTACCCCCTCTTGTTAAGCGACAATGCAGTACACCGGCCTTAATGGCGCGTAGTTTATTGTATTTGTTTACAATAAACCAAGAGCAGGTCGTTAGTAGCCCACAATAAAGTTATATGCCAATTATTGGGGACTGCCTTACCCCCAGTAATGAGCGTGCCCCCCCTTCCCCCCTTCTTCCCCCCTCCCACCGCGGACCCCGCTCCTTTAATTTTACGATCCTTCGCTAACTAGTCGTGATTCCATTTTCTTAATCGGCCGGCTTGTTTTGTAAGTGCTTTGTTGTTAAATGGCCGATTATTGGAAAGATAAAGTCCAATACCGGGACGAGTGTTGGAATTCGCTTTGTTGAGGGAAAATGTGGGTGGAAGTATTGAACTGTGTATGGAGTGGTGCGAGAGTTATCATAGAGGTTCTGCTGATCGGGTGAAATTAAAAATAGTTGCTGGTTTAATATTGTCATTTCAGTTCCCCCACTCTTAAACAAGGATATAAACTCTTTCTAAATTAGAGAAAATAAATCACTTCCAATATTTCGTTAAGTGGGGTAAAAATTAATGAAGGATAAATCACCTTAAAATATCGTCACTGAACAATGTAAAACCGTGGTTCGAAAATGAATGTATTGCGTAAATTGTTTTTGATATCATAAATGTTGTGTGGTTGGTTAACTTTGTAAAAGAAATCAATAAGATACAGTAGTAGAAATCTATGTTATAATTATTTGGAAAAATCAAGTCAATAGCCTACAGCATAAATTTAAGAACCAAGATTTGGGTTTTTATACTCAACACATAGTGTATAGTTCAAAGTATATGTTTAATGTTTTACTATTGTTACCAACGATTCTATTGTGCTAATTATGTTATTTTTTGTTTCAGGTGAGCACTTGTTACTGTTAATAGACTTAGGGTGAGTAAATATTGTACAATTTCTTGACAAACCATTCAGCCCCTTAAGGGTGTGAAATCAGTTCAGACCTTTGCAAAATTTTAAGGTTAATTCAATTAGGTATATAGAACTAAGATAAAATCTTCTTTATGTACAGCACATGTATTGTATAAACTAAAGCACTATTAGAAAAGGAGATAAATTATGAGTTATTTAAAAAATGTCAATTTAAAATGATAATTCTAGTTGAGTTTGGACTATTGGTAAAACTGAGTAGTTAAAATATTTTTGTGGTTTTTAAATTTATCCAAGTTTTTAAGATTTTAAAGGTCAACTAAGTTGGGTTTTTTACTTTAAAACCTTTTTCCTTATTTACTAAATATTTTTTTTACTTTAGGTATTTAAGTTTTTTTTAAATAGAGTATATGTAAATAGTCAATTTAAACCTGAAAAACAATCGAGTTTTTATTTACAGTAATTAAAATTAACCTCTATTGTAGACGTACGAAGCCAAACAAATTCCATGATTTTGTTCAAAAAGCTTTAAAAAACGCTCATAAAAACCCCAAATCCCATACATATAACTTAATAACCAAACTCGCTAAACGTGGCAAAACAAACACGGAATGTTAAAGCTTTCGACAAACCAGCAGAGAGAAGGACCGAGAGGAGGGAAGGGGGTAGAGCGAAAGTTGTTAGATAAAGTAAACTCCCTAAACGATTGTTTGTCCGCCTTTGATATGGCAAATCGGTTTAAGTAAATACAGAGAAAATTGATGCCATGGTCGACGGGCGAGAAAAGGAGAGGTAATAAGATGTCTTCAAACACAGCCAGAACAGGCTTAAATGAGACTTGGGGGAGGGGGAGGGGGGGCAATCAAAAGCCGACCGTCCCGGAGTGTTTGCCTCGTTTGAGGGATTTCCATATGAAGACTGGAGAGCAACTTTGCCGATTTTGATTTGTTTTTGCCGCCGCGTTGTTTGCCCGCAAATACCGAGTCTTTGAGGCGCCTCAGAGCCGATTATGGCGGGAAAAACCGCGGGACGCCGCGCTTTGACGCCGCGCCGCGCCGACGGTGGTCCGCGAACCGCGCCAAGCGGGTAAGGCGATTTAAGATATTTTACAGGTGCTGCTCATAATGTAATCTTTTTACGAAACTCGTTATTGAGAAAGGTGCTAAAAGTAATGTCGTCAGCATTATTATTTTGTATAAATGGCATTGCGACTTTATTTTTAATAATTCTCCTTTTTACGTTCTAATTCCGCGCTTACTTGTGATTCATTACTATTCAAGTCATCTGTATAAGATACTTTGTAAAATATAAAGATAAAATAGTTGTTTTATATTCTTGTGAAGTTTTTCCCCCGAAACCCAAACCCAAAGGTATTACATCAAAATGCGGACATGAAATTCACTTCTGCACCACAAATTAAATAATAGTTCACTACGGTATTTTACTCACGGTGAAATCACCCTGAACTGAGGTAAAAAATTAACCATTAAAATCATATTCAAAGTATTTCTCGCATCTGGAGTAATACAACCGATTTCTACTGCATTACCTTGCTTCAACTCCCATCTAGCTTTCTATAATCTCAGGTTTGCTATCCCCTTTGTATATCTTTAGGAAATAGTCTAAAATGAACGTTTTAATGTGATTTCAAGCAATTGATATACTAACGAAGCGATAAAGATTTCAGTCAAAGGCTATAAACTTTTGCAACAGAAACAATTACGAATCCCTTCGCATACTTACAACCTACAACCCTTGTCTGTAACAGGGTAACGAAATCAGGCAACGTCCCCGGATCACACAACCCGTTCATGCTCGGCCTAACTGGACACGTGTGTTTGGGGGGCGGGGGTGTCAAAAACAAGCTAATCGTCGCCTAATTAAGTGCCAAAGACAAGTTTGAGATCAAACGGTCCCGCGCCGGCCAGAGGATTACCTTTTTCCGCCAGGGATGGAATTTAATCACCGGACCCGATTTACTTTGGCGCGTTTTCCGATTGACTTTGGCGCATGGCGAGGTTAGCTTTGGCACCGCTGATTGGGGTAACTGATGTTACGGCGGCGTCTGAACGTCGTTTACGCGCTACCTCTGCTTTGATGTCATGTTATCGCTTTATCGTGAAACATTAGCTGTTTAGTTTTGTTTTCCGTTTGTTTGTTACGGGGTTGTCTTTTTTCGCTTTATTTTAAGCGCATCGCCGAGTGTTGGTATGTATTCCTAAAAAGATTGTGCTTCAAGAAATCATTGAACTCCTAACGCAAAATTGTTTATTTATGCATAAAATAATTTTTAAAATCAAAATTCAACTTTTTAGAAAAAAGTACAAATTCTTATATGACTAAGAAATATAGAACTATAAGTGAGACACTTTCAACCCGAAAATTGTAAACCTTTAATTTGAAATCTTTATTTTATAAGAATTACCTTCTTTTCTGTTATGTGATAACAAACTAGAGTAGCTTAAGGTATGATATTAAAAATAGATTCCAATATTGTGGACTAAAATGAAAATAATACTGATAAAGGAAGGACAACAGAATGATTTCATACATTTTAGATATTCTTATTATTTTGATAAATGTGCTATACCCTGTATTTTGGTTATATAATGTTATGACTTTATCCGACTTCCTCGTCGTAAGTAATTAAACACACGGCTGCTCCGTTTCGACAAACAGAATAAACCCCGATGAAAGCGATAAATGTGATTAATTATCGTGTCTTTAACAACACACAAAAACTTAACAAAAACATTCGTTAAACATAATCCGCAATTTTTTCCGCCCTTATTCAGCCAGACATAGACAGTGCTGCGGCGTAGCGGCGAAATATCGCATTCACAGCCATCACTCGTTAGTTCCAAATGAATGGGCTCATTTACTATTCGTTAAGAGCAATTAAACTTAATTGGCTGTACATTGGTTATGAGATTATTTTGCAGCGTACTAAATGTGTTATTGATAAACGCTAAACGCTCTTGAACACAAATGTTAAAACTATAGACAGTGTTTAACTATAGGCCTATAGTATGTTTTTGGGCTTGATTTGGCAGTGGCGTAAACAAATATTAAACATAAATTACTATCACGTGCTATCACACAACTAGGAGAACGTGGTGAATGGGTGAAATAATCACATTTATAATCGTGGGGAAGTATCTCTTCTGGAAAATGTATGGTCGATTATTTGTTAAAAGAAAAAAATACGCCTACACACTTTTACATACTTATTTACTTCCGTTAAACCACTGATAAAATTTTTTTAACACGATTGCTTTAAAATCCCTAGTTAAATTTAAAGTGATACTTTGTAGCAGTGAGCATTAAGTGAGGTTAGAATCCGAGAGAGATGCCTATAACATTCTCTCAATAAAATCAATTAACTGTAATATTTCCTTGTTTTATAGTGATTTCTGAAGTTTACTTAGGAACTTAACGAGCTATACATTCCGTTATAGCCTATAAACTCCAAATCCCTGAACTGTTTTTAATATAGGCCTAATTCAAAATGGTCTAATTTTGCTACTCAATCTTTTCCACTATAGAATTTAAATTACTATGATGAATAAAAAAGGTGATGCTACCTAAAAAGTTACTGCTTGGGCCAAAGCTATGCCCGAGGACGAATCTAATGTAGGAGTTTTAAAAAGTCGAGAAAAGTAGGCTGTTGCTAGAAGAGAAAAAACATATATTGTAAACAAATTTATTCTAGGAGTTTTTGTTTTAATCAATTGTTTAGAGATGTAACACTAATGTATGCAAATTCCCATCGCATATTCCACCGCATTATTACTACTGTTATTAACAACTTATTCAACTTCATGGTAATTATATAGGCACAAAAGTCTTTTATACCCCTGTTCCATAAAAGTGCACATGCGTTCGCATGCGTTGCAGTTATTACGACATTGCAATGCTAATTATTAATTAATTGCAACTCCACGACACGCTTTTGTTTGAAATAACCGTAAATGTTGCTCCTGTGACATGGACAATAGTTATCGATATTTACTAGTTATTGCTTGAGGGAATGTTGTTATTTGCACGGAACACGAACACAACATAAATATTCTACATTATACAATGTTATGGCCTGCTGAATCCATAAATATTACATCCATGCCTTATTTGCATTTCTTTAAAATAGTTTCCATTAAAATGATGAGAGTCCATTTTAATGAGACCAGTACTTTGTATATAAATACCATTGAAGTAAAAAATATTTGTATTATAACAGCTGCATTTAATTTGCAAAATCATATAACATAGCCAACAATTCAGTTAATGGCATTTACAATACATAACACTCAAAACGTGTAATATGAGTTCTATCCACGAAATAAATTTTTTATATAGCCTACCCAAAATCGTTTTTCTTGTGTAATATATAGTCTAACAAATGTATTTTTTAAAATTTAATTTGCTCTTAATGTTAAAAATAAACATTAATACCTACAAAAAATCTCTTTTTAGGATAAGCTGTCCCCAATCATTTAGTTACCACACGCCTTTGAGTAAAAAATTAATGTAAACTTAATGAAAATGGAATGCAGAACTTAAATTGATGGTATTTATCTAGGCTTAAGTAATATTTCAAATTGATCCTCCGTAATAGATGTGAGAAAGCACATTTTCTTATATGGAAGCGGTGGAAAACTAAAAATTTCCCAAATATTGAAGTCAAGTAAAAAATTATTTTAAGCGACACTCCAATCAATTAATGGTGCTCATAACCTAAAGTTCAATAAAAGAATTCCTTACAGATAAAAATATAAATTGATTCAGTAGAGATGTAAAAACTAAAGCACGCTCGTAGTAACACAGAGTAACAAAAACGAACTGGCCAATCAGAAAATCCGGTATCGCATTCACTATTATATGTGGGACCAATTATAAATCGAAATCGGCAGACGAAGACACAACCCCGGTTTACGATGTTGTGGGGGTCGGTAAGGGTGGTGGTAAGGGCAGGGGGGGAGGGGGGGAATCCCCGGAGGCCAATTACGTCGTATATCAGCCCGGATGAAATTGCTACAATGACTTAATTACTCGGGATCTGTATGAATCAATTTATTTTTAAAGCCGAACCGTGGCCGGGATTTGGACCGGCAATTAGAAAGGTTCCCTTGTTAACTGGCGCCGTTAATCACTATTGCTTATTGGACGTCAGTCAACCGTTCTTTAAAATATCTCTCATTAGGGGTTGGCAATCGATACGGTTTTAATTGGCGCGTTTCGCAGCTGCTACTTGCGAGGGTAGGTCGCTTCGGTGTGGGGTTTGCTCAGATCGTCGTAGAAGTGAAAACAAATCACTAGGACCACCATTCGACCATCATGTCCCGCACTATTCAACAATCATCTATGATTTAACGGGCCGCAGAAATTATGACAAACGTTTAAAATGTATATTCCAATGGAGTAGTTTCCCTCATATCCTAACAATTTTAATAGCAGCGCCCGTCGTCTCGTAAAAAAGCTCGACAGGAATCGCATGTGAACGGAATTGTCGCTGTCTTTGTGAATCTATCATCAAGCTACTGTTCAGAACACAATGTTATCTTATATCATATGGTTATGCATTCCGGGTGTATGCAGCGAGGGAGATAAATGAATTGCTGTAATTAAACTCGAGTTTTAATTTTTTATACTCACAGATAATGCTTCCCATCGTCTACACCAGAAGCATTTCATTATAGGAGTGTACAATTGATTAAATACTTTAAGGGATAAGCGTCTATAAGCACATCAAATGATGTTAAAGGCATCGATGGACTTGTATTCGTTATCTCTTGGACGGAAGTCTTTGACGCTGATCGAGGCGAGCGAGATGCCTAAAACTTTCTTAAAGTCATCTCTCAAGGTGTCCAAAACTCTTTTTAATCGTCTTTCTTAACACATCTTCTTTTAAGAGCTTTCTTTTACGGCCTAAATGCAGCAGTGATCTCCACTTCAAGAAGAGAAGTCAAATTGTCTCCCCATGTGACGCTTCTCTATGTCAAGCGATGCCTGTAGAGTGTGGCGTCCCGCAGGGTTCAATTCACGGGTCCCTCCTTTTCATTGTTGTGACCAACGTCCTTGACGACGATAGTATTGTGCTTCTGTTTGCGGGTGACATCAGCTATTTGTCATAGAGCAAAAATTTAGAATAAAGCAAGGCTTGCGGGGAACAACGGGTGTGTGAGCTAACAGACTCCAGCTGAAACCGACTAAGACTCGCATGTAGCCTAACTTAACAACACGTGACATGATTCACAGTCATAATATGAGACAAATGCTGGCTGGGTAGCTAAGTGGTTATAGTGCTCGCAGGGTGTCTAGTAGTCTTGAAAATCTGGAAAGTCTTGAATTAGTATTGAATTTAATAATGGTCTTGAAAAGTCTGGAATTAGTCTTGAATTTTCAGTCTAGTCTTGAAATTTACAAAAAATTTAACTATGGAGACGCCTGCAATCGCCGATTAAGACGCTCTGATAAAGATTGCTAACCAGAGACGCTTGTAATCCCCAATCAAAACGCTTGCAATTGCAGACCGTAAACAAACGCTCACGATTCTATTAAATAATATGTAAAATTTCAAAATTTGTTTACAGTAGACAATGTTGGAAAATGAATTTTACAAACATTTGCCTACAAGCTAAACAAAACAACGAAAAGCAATATTTTAGTTATTACCAAATGTATGCAATTTTTATGTGTTCTATAAATTTGCTATCATATTGAATTTTTGAAAGGATTTATATTACCCTATCTATATATTAATAGGCAAGCATGTTTCATTTCCTCCTTTTTTCTCAGCTTGTGTGCATCGTAGGAGAGATCCGCGCATACCGTTAGAAAGGTATTGTGCTGTAGATGAGCAGAATCACGTTTTAATTCCCTTCGGCCCACGGAGCTACGCCCTATAGGCTTTCAAAGTTTCAATGTTAATCTCATGGGAGAAGGATAATTGATTGAGTCATAAGAAAGCTGTTGTTATAACAAATTATAGCGAATAAGGAAGAACAGATGTTTCATCTATAAAACATTTTTAAATTAATTGGCTCAATATCAACTGAATTTTTTTTTCGAATTTCGACCAGTGGGCGATCTCTAGTTTATTTTAATAAACTAAACAGAACACACACCCTACAAAGGACGGACAAAGGGTTAAAAAATAGAATTACAAACTTGTTCAGTAACCATTCAAACCATTTAAATTTTCAATGTTGTTGAAGAATTAATAGGCCTAATGCTTCTTCTAAAAAAGTAATAATTTTGTAGTTTCATTTTAATGGTCTTGTTTTTGACAAAAAATATTACAATTCATTATATTAGCCCCTAAACTGCTACTGAAGACTAAAATAGTATACACATGCCTTCCTTTGAGTAGCTCAAATGTTGTTGTTGGATATAATCACTACAGTACATGTTTTACCGTGAATATATGGCATTGTCAAGTGATATAAATAAGAACATAGCCTTCTATCCATCAAAGGGTTGGTCAAGGATAAAAAAAGACAAAACACAGTAGAAACACAGTTAGGCCTAATTTTGTGTATTTTAATCCTTGACCAATCCTTTGATAGATATTATGTTCTTGTATCACTTGACAATGCTGTATTCACAGTGAAACATGTAGTGATTATATCCAACAATAAAATTAAAGCTGGTAGATGTAAGGAAATGTGTGTACTATATAAAAACAAATATATGTAAGTGACAACTATGTAAATAATTTTGTTAAATGTAAGATAGATATTAATATGTCGAGTAATGCGGCAGTATTGAAAAAACTAAAACAGTCTTGAAAAAGTCTGGAATTAGTCTTGAATTTTTAAAGAGAAATAAACTAGACACCCTGCGCCTTTTGAGTTCAAAGGTTGCCGGTGCGATCCTGAGAAAAGATTTTTTAAAGTTCGATTCCGGACCCAGTTGCCATTTGTCATGGATACCTTATAATTTTTTTGAAATTTGACGCACGGTCCCCAAGACTCTTCACCTAAAAAAACTGAGGAAACCTTTTTTCGTTTCTAATTTTTTTTAAAATCTCAATTGCCTCCGTTTCAAATGAATTCTAATAATTCATTTTGTTTCTTAGTATTTATTATTACACTAGCCTCACTAGCTGACCCGGCATGCTTCGCAATGCCAACTTGAGAAATTTTTTCAGGTGAGCTCGTTTGCTATGCTCACTCCCCGTCAGGTCTAGCTCGTTCGCTACACTCACTCGCAGCTAGTCTATAATATCGTCTAGTTTTTTTGTATTACCAATCTCCCCTCAATAATTTTAATTAGAACAGCTGTTTGTTAAATTAATGATGAATATTAATATTTAAGAAGTCATACTTTCCTACCTTAAGCCTAAAGAATGAGTATACCAAATTTCAGCACTCTAGATAGTTGGGAAGTTGGAGAATTAGTGATGAACGAGTGAGTGATCTCGAATGTGATAACTTTAGACGGCGCGAAAACGCCACAAACATCATTATCATCACTCATAGACGTGTACACTAACTGCATTAACTAAGCAAAATAAAATTTGAAGTTTAAAGCAGTGCAGTCTTGCAATAAAAATATTTTCAAATACAGAAATTTCAACATTAAATTGAAATGTTCAACAATTGCAAAGGACCGTTCAATCGATCTCCATTGCGTAGGTCAACTTTAGTTTCAAATGGCCTGCGATTTAACATTGCCTATAAAAATGTAACGGAGCCGCCAGGTCGGGATTCGTCACTCAACTTATTCTGGCCAACTTTTAATTGAACCACAAAGCGGATAGTTTTGTTTGGTCTGCTTTATTATCTCAACCCCCCCCCCCCATCCTTCCTTGGACTGGGGGATGGGGGCAACAGTCGATGAGAGCCTTTACCGAACAACTCGAGATTAATTTGATTTGTAATAAATATTTGTTTGGATTGGCCCGACAAGCTTCGTCAAATGAAATTGGGTTTTCTGTTTCAACCGGATTTTTCATTTAATTTAATGAGATTTTAACCGTTTCCCCGGCTGAAAGGAAATGGACCCATGCTACTCTACTATATCCTCGGCCACATTTAATTAAACTTATTTTTGTCCCCTGCTGGTTCGTTTTGAGAGTTTGTTTTTAATTAAGTCATAACGTTGTTGCTTCTTCTTTGCGGAAAGTTGGAATAGTCGGACAAGTAATTGGTTTTGTTTACATACCGTGATGTATTTTGTATTATAATCCGAGGAGTTAAACTTAATTGATGTTATTTTATATACTCTTATATTTTTTAGGTAGCCCGAGCACGGGTGTAGGTTGCAACTAACTGACTTTCGATATGTTGTTAAAGAACTCACATAAAAAGTTTTTTCAAAGGGAATATTTTTGACTTTTGAAAATATCCTAAAATTAACCGTCAAATAGCAAACTATTCGACAAATACAATAAAACGCATTTTTTACAAAAAAGTTTTACAACAGTTCCAAAATTTTAATAAATTCTATAAAACTGAGATAAGAAGTACCTAGTTGAGCAGAAAATTCATCGTAAGTGAGGTAGGTAAATCTTTACCGCACAAATATATGATGTCTTCTTTACATTGAGCAAACCTTTCAAATACAATTATCTAATTTCAATGCTAACTGAATGTAATAGGCTATAGCTTATTGAGATCGACCGAGGAGGTTCGTTGGAAAGACCACATTAAAGTAGCAGGACCATAACGCAGGCAATACATCATCCGGGCTGTTCGGTTTACAGCCATAACTGAAAGTGGCAGTTAAAAACAATTTAATTTTATGCAAGGTCTGTTTCATTTTACAAGTCCGCTCTTTATTCTTTTCACTCAACTAAGGGCCTGGAATACGACGCACTACTGTCTACGTCTTAAAGGAGGTTGATTTTTTACTCGAGATCAATGTAGTAATATTTATACAATGGTAACTGTTTTATTATTACTAGAGATCACTTACTGGTAGAAATTTGGCCAACAATTCAGTTGATCAGATCTTGAGCCACTTAGTTTTAAAATGTTTTATTACTGAAACATCTGTTCTTCCTGATTTGCTAGCATTTTTTATTACAATAGCTGTCTTATGATTCAATCAATTATTTTTCTCCCATAACATTGACATTTTGAAAGCCTGTAGGGCGTAGCCCTGGGGAACGATGGGAATTATAATACGATTCTGCTCATCTACAGCACAATACCTTTCTAACAGTATGCGCAGATTTCTCCTAAGATGCACAAGAGCTGAGAAAAAAAGGAGGAAACGAAACATGCTTGCCTATTAATATTTAGATTATTTTGTTACTGTAGCCCAATTGCACTTCATAATCAATATATATATAATCGAAATTCTGCATAATAAATTATCCTCTTTATCGCTTTAGTCAAGCAATTATCTATTTCAAACAGTTAAAAATAATCTACAACACGAATAGAGTTTTGTTATTATTTCACGATACAGTGTATTTGTAAAGATTGATGTCACAAATAAATTTATAATGTTGTTCCCATGAGTATCCTTTGAAAAGAAAACCAAATAATTTATTTCAATGGCAATTAAACGCACAAAAAACTACTATCACGAGGGTTAAAATATATTAAACAAGCGTTCAACGAACAACTTAATAAATCCGTAAAGGCGAGAGAGAGAAACCAAAATTGTTAGCTATAAATTGGCGCGGGAGTTGAGGATAAGGGCGACGAGGGTAGGGGGGGGGGGGTAGTGAGGAGGAGGGGGAGGGTTGTTTGAATATCGGAGTTAAAGGGCCAAAGACAACCGGATAATTGGTGTGCAAGCCAATCAAGTGACATTTTACTATATTCAAGCGCCTCTCAGCCAAGATCCAATAATGAATGTATCCAGGCCGTCTAATAAGGTTTATAATCAGGCCCATTTGTTCTGCAGCCCTTTGCCTTTAATTGCTGTACTTTGTATTCGTTAATACCCCGGATTAGCCTGATTGTTCGGCGCGACCCTTAGACGCGGCGCTGATTTTAATCTTGATCGAGTTTAATGTTTTGCACCCGCGCGCTGCCGAATTTGGCCAATTTGGCGTGGTTAAATAACTATGGTATTTTTTTAAGAGGTCGGCGGTGCTCCTTTTGCCTTACTTTGCCCCGTCCACATAGACTATTGGTCTGTGTGTGGATCGTATTAGACAAAGTATGGGGGTGAGTTGCTACAGTACAAGGTGACCGGTACTGATAAAAGTCACTGGCAGAACGCGGATTCGAACCCATGACATCGCTGCTATGGTTCCGAAGTCCGGCGCGCTAACCACTACACCACCGACTCACCCAAAGTTTACTAACACTTTTAGTTTCCTTTGGACAGATATTAATAGGTTTCATAACTAGGACGGAAAGTGGCTTCTTTCTGTACGCAATCGCATATGCGATAAATTTACTAGTTGACCAACAAACTAGCTTATGAAAATTATAAGTTCTCCTATTAAAGTTTTTCCGCAATTTTTCTTGATACATATGTGATTATTTTAGTAAGAATAAGAATTTATCCATTGTCATTAAACAATTAAAAAATTATCATTTTCATTGTCAAAATGCTGCATGATATTAGGCATTTATGTTATGAGAAACCGGAAATTGTTTTTTCACTTAGGACCAGAGAATGAATTAATTTAGTTTTTTAGGGTAATATTTTTCATGATCTCAGTCTTAATAATCTTGCATCAATCACTGCATAATCGTCACAATTTCTTTGTAACTCAAAACTTAAATTTAATAGTGATCTTATGCAAGTTAGTTTGTAGGCCTAAGACTCATGTTGTTCAAAAGTTAAATCATAAGAATATAGGTCTAAGAAGTCATATTACACAAAAAAAAAATTATTTATACATTCCAACACCGATTTAAACGAAAAATACGTCTCTAAGTCAACTTTCTCCCACGAAAGTTGGCCAACGCTAGTAAATTCTCCCAAAATATCCGACAAGGACGGAGCTCGCGTTATAAAAACCATATCGTAACTAACACTGGCGGTTGACCCGGTAACTCACGGGTTAACTGGTGAAATTTTCGTGTTGGGGCAATTACCAAAACTGGGGCCCGCATAGGTTAGGCGGGGCCGTAAACAAAACCACCGAACCGGGTCAGGAGTCGAACGTTGCCGCATAAGCTATGTGGATCCGCATAGCTTAAAGCACGGTGGGGGTTGAGGTTCCCCGGGCGGCCTGGACGATGCGGTTGTCATCGATAGTCGACATCGGGGAGATATCGATATCGATATATTGTTGGTTTAACAGAATGCTACGAAAAAAGGAAAAAACCAGCAGATACTCGAGGCTGGGTGTAAGGTCTAAATGAATAAGCAGATAAATTAAAAAGATGAGAGTACAGAAGAGCTTCTACTTTTACAGTCCTTTACAGCATAAATAGCCACATGTGTATTTTTATCCATTTGAAAATCGTCTTCAATGGATGCATCTCTCTTCATTTTGGCGCTTCTTAATTTCAAATTTCCGAAATTTAATTTCTGTTATTTTTATTAATTTTAGAATCTGAACCTTTAATGGTGTGAAAATACGGTTGGCGGTTCTAAAATTGCCATACCTTCTAATAATTTTTTACAGCCTACAGTGGCCTACAGCCCCGAACCAAGTTTTGTAAAAGTAAAATTTTCGTCCCAATTAGAACGACCTTTAAGAGTGTACAAATGAAAAACGTTAAATAAAAAATTCACCCTCAAATTGTGGGCAAAATGATTCCGCAAGGAACCGAAATCAACTCTGCCATGAACTATCATTGCCGAGAAGCGAGGGAATGCATATAGATTTTTTTAACTGTCGATAGTTTGTGGTCTTTGACGATTGTGCCGGTAGGACGGTAGGGAGTTTACACTTTACACAGTGGCGGTCGCGGCTTGTTTTGTCGTCTCGTCTGGGCTGGGCGGTCGCCAGCGGGTGATGATGTCCCTACATCGTTTGGGGCATCTGCCGCGTTTCGGGCGCGCCGAGACAGTTTTAGCCACGTGCGCCTTGTGACAACTGTTTTTGATTTTTTAACAGTTTCTTGCGAGAGCATTCCTTTAATGGCGTTCTAGAGAAGGTTATCACTTTAAAAGGTTTGAAACAATTTTGTCATGTAGGCCTAGCAAGTTTGAGAATCACCAAATGATTCTGTTCCAGCCAAACTCAAACAATTTTAGATCTATTTAACAACCTACCCCACCATCCAAATTTGCATGTTAAGCATTAAGTAATGCTTAGAAAACATTTGGCGATATTAATCAGTTAATCTGAAAATAATTATTCAGTAATACTCACACAAAGCTCGTTCGCTCCGCTCACTCGCCCTCTTCCTTTTTAAGACGAGCTCGTTCGCTTCACTCACTCGCCAGGCCGAAGGGTGCTGCACTGTATTATTTTTCTAAACCCCAGTTTAATACGTAACTCATTGGTTTATCCTATACTCTTATACGAGCAATGTTTGCTTGTTTGCTTGCTTGCTTGCTTGCTTGCACAATTATCTCAAAAACGGCTCCGACGATTTCCTTCAAATTTTGGAATATGGGGGTTTTGGCCACCAGAAATCGATTGGAGCTGGTCCCATAGCTGGGAAAAATCCGGTTTTCGCGCTAGAGCCCTTCAAAGATCCCATGTTATCCTTATGGAAATTTTTTAACTGAACAAAAATCAGCTGATAACTGTAGATAAAATAAACCAATGTGTTGCATCTTTAACCTGTGGTTTTAGGAAAATCATCATACCAATGTGCAGCAAACCTTCCGCCTGGCGAGTGAGCGGAGCGAACGAGCTTTGTGTGAGAAACGAAAGTAATAATTTTACCGAGCTTAAGCTCGGTCCCCCTGGTACTATCTCTTATATTAATACGTGAGGGCTGTTTTTGTGATCAAAACTCCTCCGTTATTCTGGCGAAATTAAATGTTTGCGACGTCATAAGATTCGTCTCAGTTCGTTGTTTTGCATTAAGGTTTTAGATTTTTGATATTTGTACTCTGAATGGCATGGGAAGCTGTTCATTTTTTTTTTTGTCCATAAGATTAACATGGGGAATAATTTTTATTAAATTTAAAATAAAATAGATGTTCATAGTTTAGTTACAAAACCACATGTTAAAAGCTAAATAGAACTTTGAATTGTTTATGTAATGGGGCAAGGTTTTATTACAAGGTACTCGGGTAAATGCAGCGCATTGCGCTGAGCAGGTACCCCTAGTGTACAGTTATCAGCTGATTTTTGTTAAATTTTAAAATCTCCCTAAGGATAACATGGAAACTTTGAAGGGCTCTAGCACGAAAACGGGATTTTTCCCAGACATGGGACCAGCTCCAATCGATTTCTGGTGGCCAAAACCCCCATATTCTACCAAAAAATAAAATATCCTGGGAGCGGAAAAAATTTTTTCCCGCACAAACATTGCTTGTTTTAGAGTATAAGAATAAAATAAGATAACGATGAAGAAAATGGATATTTGCTTAAAATACTGTACCGAATCTGGATTTTAAAAGTATATAGACTAATTGCACATTACGTTTACTGTTGATCACGAGTATTTGCGACTTAAACTAATAAATATAATGTATAGAATTTTCTGCGATAAAATAACGTACAAAATACTCTTTAATGTTATAGAATTAAAGCGGGGATTACTATCAAAACATACAAAAACCATAAACATGCTGTTTTGAAAAAGCAAATAAATTTGGGAACTTTGTTTTAATTGCAAACGACTTGTATTTTGCACTTCAGTTTTTGTCAAATTACGCTTATAAATGTGTAGATAAAGTTTTAAATTATGTCATTCAGCAGAAAAGAGCATTTTTGCACTAGAAGAACGCGTAAGGAAAACCGCGACATCACAATATATCAGAAATACAGTATTGTACTGTATATCGATTTAGATCAAGTTTACTTAAAATGCGCAAATCTTAACTACTTCTCAAACAAAGTAATTATAAATATAAAGTCTATGAATAACCAATATTGTAAATTTAATACATTAAACGCATTAAAACTAAACAGACCACAACCGAGTCAGGACTTTCCTCAATTAAAGAATAAAAACCCATTTCAATTTCCCACTTAGAGCGGCTCCATTATTTTTTTTTATCTCGTCACAGTAAACCTCAGTGCACAGCCATTAAAGGAGGTCTTGGGCTCGAAGTATTAAAGTGAAAATTAATTAAAACGTGGCTTAAGCAAGATGAGAGCGTCAATTTAATGGGGGCTTTGACGGATACGTCAATAGTGTCCAATTAGCGAGTTTACGTTCCAAGACATTCCCAGTTTCATTTGGCTACACCGTCGGTTACAACACCCATCACTCCGTGCTCGTTGATTAATTCATGCTGCATACCGAATAAAAAACACGTCCAGTCATCTGCATTGTGTTTGTAGTAGTAACACAATTATACAGTACTATAGCTGTTGCCCGTGATTGAATTTATGTTGTAGGTAATAAAATCTTTCTAAACAGCAACGATATCTACTTTCTTTGAAACAATGAAGTGGTGTGAGTGGAGCTCTGAAGGAATTTCGCAAAACCTGTCATTAGAAAAGGTTTCTAAAATATAAAAGGCCCTGAGAACCTATGAGCAAATTAGAACAACCATGTCAAATTTCAACCCTGTAGGCCCCACAGTCAATAATACGTTCGAAGGCCTGTGGGTCGGAGCCCTGAAGGTATTTTGCAAAATCGTTTCTTAGGGAGCACCTAAGAGGCAAGACGAACCTGTGCTTGTTTCAAGTATATAAGTTTGGTACTTCTTAGATTTCGTGATGAGTTTCTCAGTAATCACTCCCCGTCAGGTTTAGCTCGTTCGCTAAGCTCACTCGCCGCAATTCTTTAATGTCGTCTAGTTTTTTTTATTACCAATCTCCCCTCAATAATTTAAATTAGATCAGCTGTTTAATAATGTGGAAAAGTGATCAGAAAATTATTCCAGTCGCAATTATTGTAAATAATTTTGTAATATTTTTTGGAATAAATATCATTATTTCATTATTTTATTTTCAAAATTAATATTCCTTAATGTAATCATATTATGTTTCAAGTACCAGGTTAACCGAGCCTTGCTCATTGGTTTTGATTCATTCTAAACTTATTTTTGGGCCGAAACACTCTTAAATGCATAGTTTAAGCAAAATCTAACCGCTAGATTTTGAGATCGTGGAACACACATCCCTTCAGAAATTGCTCGTATTATAGTATAGGATACCAAAATGTGGCTTCCATAAGAATAACATAGTAACTTTGAAGACATGTGGGGCGGAGCCCAGAAGGAATTTGGCAAAATCGTTTCTTAGTGAGCACCTAAAAGGCAAGACGAACCTATGTTCAAAGTTTCAAGTAAATCCGTTTGGTAGGCCTAGTTCGTGAGTTTTCGTGATGAGTCAGTCAGTGAGTGGGATTTCGCTCATCTATAGATTGTGCCAATGCTATGAGTTCCTAATTCAAGAAGGGTTTAAATGTTGATTCAGTTGTGATGAGTTACTTTACGGACTGCAAAGTGTTCAACGAATGTGATGAATGGAAACTATTTATAACATATACCATATATCCTAGTTAAAAAAAATTGCTTTTCGTTCAAATAAATTTAAAGTGAATAAGTACTGTTTTTATTGCGTTACATAAAAAAATATCAAAAAATATCGCAAAGAAAGTAGTACAAAATATGTTCTCCTATTAGGCGCTGTTTTTTACAATTCAGGATGTCATTTTCTGCAAGAAAACCATTCCTTTCAGATTTGTGTTTAGTAAACAAATATCCCTGAAGTGTTTTAAAGGCAGTTGTATATGCATTGAATTGAATGATACAGTAGTCTAAGTGAGTAAGCGACCGCACTATACGGTTTTATACACTGAATATTAGTCGTTAGTTTCCGTACCTGAAAACGTAAGTTTAAACCTGTAGTTGCTGAAAAGCTCGTCAAAATGCGACATATTTTTTCCGAAAGTTCACTTCCAAGTGGTTTCTACTTGTTCCAGGATATATTAATGGATTCGTAGAATCTTCCCAAAAACAGAATATATCTTAGCGAACACATTTTCAGAACATTTACACCACAACAACCAACTAAAAATAATTTGCCAATATCATAGCGCACGGTGTAATCGTTTTACTTATTCAATTGCAAAACAGATCGGTCAACGCGCGAAACTTTCGATGGCAAATGTAGCGATCGGGAAATCGGAGTGATCGCAGTCCTAATTGCCGGTCTAAATGATGCATGCGACCGCACACATTCGCTGATGACAACGATAATATTCAATTAGTGTCCCTTTTACCCCTCTTCACACCCCCCCGTCACTTCTACCCCACCCCTACCCTAAACTATCGAGGCGAACCAAGGCATTCCGAACCTGCTTGGAACCGTGATTGGTTCAGACATACCGATAAGATTTAGAGATCCACCAAACAACTCGGGGACACTAGGTTTACATAAGGATGTGGGTCTTTCTCCGTCGTAAAAGTTAGTACATTGAAGGGTTTTTACTGTTAAAGAAATTATTGCCGAAGAAAAAGGTATAACAAATCATTGGATAATGTTGGATAATAATTGGATAATGATAAGTGAAATCATGGACCATGTTACTTTTTCGTTTTTAGGTGCCCAGAGACCAAAAATAATAGTCATTAAAATTTTTATATATGTATGTATATATATATATATATATATATATATATATATATATATATATATATATATATATATATATATATGTATGTATGTGTCCCTAGGCACGATAACTCTCGTAAAAACGGTCCGATCGACACCAAATTTGGTAGAGACGTGTAATCCTACGTTTATTCGGATGAGTTCGAAAACCAGACATATCGACCTACCGGAAGGGGTAGTTTTGGGGGGTTTTGTACCCCAAAAATGGGTTTTTTGCATTTTTCATATGTAAATTTGAAAAATTTTTAATTTTTATTTTGACCATTGGATTTAGCTCAAAAAACACACAATTTAGTATTTTGAAGCTTTGCTCTATCTCCATTGGTTACCGAGATATTACAAAGTCTAAAGACAGTACATTGTCTTTTAGGGCTCCAATGTTAATCTTATGGAGAATAAGGATGTGTTAATATTTCACTTATTAACCAATATTTTTGGATGAAACTTACTATTTAGCTTCATTTGGTTGAGATTCATCCATTAAAGGGAAAAAATCTTGGTTTTTGTACTTATCATGGCAGCAAACCTGCATACTCTTTTCCCATGTTAATCATATGGAGAATAGGCAAACTGTTTTATTTATGGACAGATATTGATGAAACTTACTATATGGCTTTATATGGTCGAAATAAATTTTTTCTATGCTAAAAACCTACTTTTAGTGTCCCCCATGGCAGCATACCTGCATACTCCTTCCCTATATTTTTCTTAAGGAGAATAGACATTTATTTCCCTATTTATGAGCACGTGATGAAATTTTGTTTAGCTGGTCAAAATTAATATTACTAATTTGGAAATTCGCTGAGTACGCAGGTCTGCTGCGACGGGGTGTATTTTTACTCATATTGACGGTTAAATTTCCGGTCCCTAACTTTAATATTGGTTTACAATGTTTAGTATAAACCATCAAATATACAAAAAAAAATGTTAATTTTAACCCTCAAGATGCGAGTGATCGGTCGTACCGTGAACGGTGGAGTCGTGTACCCCCAGTCAATTTACCGGTTTAATTACACCCCGAGATTAGATCATAAGCGTATATTTAGAGGCTCATTAGCGCTCCATGCGGACGACGGCGGCAACTCACGAATAACGAGTGTCTACTAGCGCTCCACGCGGCCGGCGACGCAACTCACCATAACGAGTGTCTAGCAGGGGAACAGCAGACGACACATGCTACTCATTAGCCGTCGACATCGTCGCTTAATTGGCGTTGATAACTTGCTTTAATCAATACCGTGCCGCGAGCCGGTCTACAATATACTAAACCATCAATTAATTTCGGAAAGCAATTTCGATTGCGTAAACATCGGAAGCGCCGGCGGCCGCCGGCTGTTATTGTTGGAGGTGGAGAAAACTTGGACGCGGTGTAATGGTGTTTTCCTTTGTGGTCGATGTCACTTGGAGGGCGGCCAAATTAATTGAAAACACGAGTCTCCGTGGAGTCCGGATGACCGGCGGCCGGACCTGCGGGGGAGTGTTGTGTTAGCGGGGCTTCTTGGGCGGAAAATGTTTACACGAGTTTGCATGCGAGTATCGTGTAATTGATATGACAAAAGGGTAAACACGGGAAAGTTGTTGTAGGTAACTGGTATTTGTTGTTATTAATTGGAGTTATTGGTTTCCCATAGCGTTGAAGTTTAAAAGCTGTTTGCGTATCGCCTATCATATGTTAATCCCGGAAACGCATAGTTGTGGATTCTAAATAAACGTACCGTATTGCATTAGTTAGTTGAGTTAGTGCCTCATAAGGTCAATTACATATATTTTGAGAAATTAAGAGATAATTGTTTACTTTACTTTTTATGGACGTGCTAATTTATCTTAAAACCAAAAACATTCAAGCTAAGTCTTCATTTTAAAGTAATTTTAGGTAATGCACTTCAACATTGAAAAATTAAAGTGTTGAAGTAGTTAAATCAACAAAGATACGAATTATTTCGTAAGCTTACTTGCGCATATGGTTATGGTGCTCTGCAAAATAACGGATTTCACTTAGAAGCCTGTGTGGATGTCAAATATTGCTGAAAAATATTTAAATTATGATTTCGTCAATCAATTATTTTTATTTTATTGAAATTTCTGTTCTTATGTGATTTGTGTTTTTAATTATCTTGATTAAACCAAAGAAAATTAAAAAATAGATTTTTTTAAGTGAAAAGACAAGTTTATAAAAACTGTAGGCCTACTTACCAAGATATAAATGTTTATAAAATTTATTTCCGTATAGAATATCGTGACCATTACACAAAATTTTCTCCCCCCTCCCACTAATTAACAAGTACGGTACCGCCGCCGTAGCGGGGGGGAGGGTGGGGGTGTAATGCCCCAATCAATACAGCTCAGTCCGGTTCCATTTATTTAATCATCATTAAGGACACATGTAGACGGCTTTGCTCTAATTAGGGCGAATCTCAGCTCGCTGCCGGCGCATTGATTAGGAAAACACAGCTAATTACCGAGTGCGCCCGAACTGCTCCGGAGACTGCCGAAGTCGGCCGAGCCGCCGCCGCGCCGCGATCGGCTAAAATAAGACTTCGCTGTACGTTTGTGCCGAGTGATGAATTGTTTCCCGTCTCGGCCACTATGATGAATTAATTGGCAGGACCCCGCTCTTGTTTACGTGTCTCGGGGAAAATAATTTATTGGGTTTTAAATTTGCAGGCTAAATTTAATAGTTTAAATGTTTTTTTAGGCCGACTATAATCTGTAATGAATGGAGTTACTGTCACAAAACGGCTGTTTCGTCTTAAATGTAAATTTTTTATCGTTATCGATAAAAAGATATATAGGCTGATAAAATTTAACCCTAATTTAAAAAGAATACATATACTATGTGATTGTTGGTTTAAATGCCCCATAGGAAATGTTGGTTTTACGTAGTAGTGTCAACAACAACAACAAAGCCCTAGAAATGCAAGTCAATAAAATAACGTTGAAAAATTAAACGTGCTCCTTAATATACATGAGGAATTGACTGGAATCTATGCATATAGAATGATAGGTAAATAGAATCCGCCTCGCCTAAGCTTCTCTAACGTCGAATTTACATCGGATGCGAGACAATTAAAACGGTGGTTATACTTCGATATGGTTAACGATAACCACCTGAATATCCTTTTTCTCTGGCGAATATGCTAAGGACACGTTGTTTTAAACCACCTCTTGGTAAATATTCAACTTAAACTAAAAAAACTGTCTCCTTTAAGGGGATCTCATAACTACGGCTTGAACAATTTTCTTCAAACTTTGCACAACTTAGTTCTGGGATAAAAATAACGTAGATAATTTCATTTGTCTACTATTTTCTATTGTAATTTTTTTTACCGGGTTTGAGATATTTGAGAATTTTTTTAACGGGCGCCATTTTGAAAATACACATCGAAAAAACTTACCCTAACAACCAATATGAACTTAATACAACCGTCGGTTACAAAAATACAGTTACCGTATTACTGTACTGTATTTGTAAAAAATGGCAGTTAGAAGCTTAACGAATCATTTTGTCTTGACCTAAGGAAAAAATACACAAAATTTTTTTCAGGTTGTTTGTAAATACCTAATAAATAATCTACTTGATTATATTTGACCGTGGTCGCGTCGTGACGTTTGAGGGAGGGGGTGGTTGTCGGCGGAACGCTCGGCCATGTGTTCATTACCTTCCACACTCGGCCAGATTTCCCTACGGGCTATGTACTGTATTTATGATATCTCCCCGCTTATTAGATTTTTCCACTCCTTTATACGCCATCAACACTCTTACCCTGATTAATCCCGGGTGCCTTTGGCCTACTCGATCTTGTATACTTCGGCGAGGTCAACGTTCATGGTGTTCTGCGTTGTTGGTTTCGTTAAGCATTTAAATTAAAATAAGTTTGGTATGGGGTTCACGTTATTTATTGATAGGAACCGCTCGTAGCAAAGGTTATAGTACTTTACTGAATTTCGCTTAGTTTTCTTTGTCACGTTATTCCTCAAAATACTACTCTTTGAGGATTAATTCCACCACTGCATTAGGTCAAACTCAATCTTAATCAAACTTGTCTCGGAATCGTAGTTCCGAAATTGCCACGTAAAATCTTATCCATGTAAGTGAGGCACAAACGTCACAAACTGTGCACTTCACTTGGGTTGGAGCAAATGTTTTCAATATACCTTACGTTCGATGATTTGAATATATTTCAAATTCATTTTGCTGCCGTGATTATTTTACATTTTAATTAATATTAATGTTTAAGGAAGGTAACTGCAGATAAGTTATTCGTCATACCTTTAATACCTTTACTGAAATGGCGACCTAACTCATAGGTAGTTTGAAGCCAAGCATGAATGAGAGATGAGTTCAGGATGATTGTGGCGCGATCTTGTTGTCTTTTTACTGACCAAGGCCGACGTTCTCCTTAGAAAGGACTGTTAATAAATCAGTCCATATAGCCCAACAGCCAATGGTATCTAGGGACCTAAAGTTTAACGTGAGATTCGAACAAAAAAACAATAAATGAGTAAATGAGCAAAACAATTTTGGAGACATCGATGGCTATAAATATTAAATTCCATTTTATTCATGGTTTGTGTCTCAAACATCGTGTATTTTTGACGAGTGTTTTAATTTATCTTATGCATAAAGTAGGCCTTAACGTGTTTTGTATTGCCCATGACGTTATTTAGCCTGTTGAAAGCTGGCCATTTATTGGTAAACAAATTCAAATTAACGGTTAACCCCATTATACAAAACTTTTTTTTAATGTTAAAATTTTCAAAAAAATATTTTTACGACATCATTTAATTTTTCTTTTTTCTATTTACGTTCCATTGTATATGTTTTATTAACTTTCTTTATCCTAAAAAAATAATAATGATAATTAAAACAATACAGTATGTATACATAGCGATTTTTTTATTGTACTGTACTTTTTCTTTGTTTCCAACAAAATCTGTTTCTAATTAAATTAAAACAAACAACATCCAATATTGAAGCCAATAAAAAAACAATCACTCAAGACCGACTTAACCCGAAAACACAATATGTAAATCACACAGGCTGGAACAACAAAATGAAAAGATTGGAATGGATTAAGTGGTCGGGAATTGGATTAGGGACGGGACAACGGGACAATCAGAGAGAGTCCCAATTTTTGAGATGGACCTTCCCAATCAGCGAATGAGTGCACGACCAAAACACAATCTCACAAACACCCTTCTTGTCGATTGAAAAGCTGGCGTTGTAAATCTGGCCAGTGCCTAAATTAGGCAAATCCAGTTGGCCGTCGGCCAGCCACTTCCGGTTCTGTCCCAGCCGACAACGTTTCCGGTTTCAGTCTTAACCTGTGTTTTGTCCATAATTTTTATAGAATCCTTTTTTAGAGTTACTGTTACTTTCTCCCTCTATACCATAGTATATGGAGAAAGTATTGTTTTCGTCAAAATTTTCGAATTTGAGTTGTTGGTGGATTTATCCATTTTGGTTCCCCCTGAGTCCAAAAAAGTGGTTTTCGGAGTGATGTCTGTCTGTGTGTGTGTGTGTGTGTCAGGATGTAAACAGAGCTAGAGAATGCCCTAATTGTCCGATTTTAATGAAATTTGGTACATAGGTCCAAATCCACGATAATTCCAGGCGTTTTTTTCATTTTTTTGAATTTTTGATTTTTAAGGGTATTTTACCCCCAAAAACCCTCAAAAATCGTCAAAAATCAAAATTTCTCAAAAACGGCTCTAACGAATTTGATTAAAATTTTGTGGTTTATTAAGCTTAAAATGGCGAATAAAATGACACCACCCGCATCTCCGAGAAAACTCGCGTTCAAAAGTTATGGAGTAAAAAGTGTTTCAAAAATCAATTTTTTGGATTTTCAAAATAGCTGTTGTCTTGAAATAAATTTTACTTATCACCATTAAATCAAGCTCAAAAAACTAAATAATCTAGTATTTTAAATTATTGCTTTACGTCAAGTGGTTGCGGAGAAAATTCCATTTTTCGTTTAGCGGTAAACGCAGTACGTTGTTAAAAGTCACAGACGCGCGTAGGGTCAAACGAGCGCTGCTCAGCCGGTAGCTATCCGACTGAGTCATCAAGACATTAATGTTTGAAGCTTTTAACATCTTTTTTATATTGTTGGGAGAAAGCAAGGAGACTATAGGCCAGGGCCAGGAGAGTCGCATCCCTTAAGAGCAATGGTGTCACTTTCTGCGACATCCATGGATGTCGCCTACCGGCAAGTGTTGCCAACGCAACAGCAAACAACAATCGTTCTCGTTTGCGTTGGGAATTTTTTGTCTCAACAATTACTAAAATAAGGAATTTCAAAGCAAAATGGGGTAGAATTTATGGTTTTAGATTTACCTTGATTGATAATTTGTAATTTGGTCATTACCTAATAGTTTTGTTATCAACTAATAATCCAAATTTAAAGTAGAGTAATATGGCGTCGTTACGATAAATATCGTACCCGTGGCAAGACTGCTTCATTCTCTTTCTTAATCAGCCGTGTAATGGTAAATATTATAACGTAACTTGACTTCCGTTTTAGTTTAGACGCTTCATATCCGGAACACAAAAAAAGCGATACGGCTGACCTTGGAAGAAGTTATGCTTCTTCCTTTACAGACCTTGGGGAGAAAGTATGTGTCAGTTAACTGATACCGTTTATTTTAGTATTGTTTTTCTCGGTTGTTGTTTACCCTTTTAAATTTCACAAAAAGGGGGAGGATGGAATTTAATGGTCTAATAACTAGAACGTTCAATAATTTCGCCTATTTACAAAGTTGGAATTATCGAAAAAAAATTGTATCGAAAAAATTAAGAGTCACTCGCCCTTAAAAATTTTACTTTATAGACTTTTTATACCAGAGGTTAACCGATACTTGCTCGTTGGTTGTAATTCACTTTTGCTATAGTGTCTTAGTAATAAAATTTCTATACCAACAACCAACTATACGTCTTCACAGTTAACAGCTGATTCAAAAGGACTGCTTAACATTAATTTTCCTCTATTTGTAATATACCTTTCGTTGTTATTTCGTTATCAAAATAGCAACTCATAAGACGAATGTTAAAAATTACGATTTTAAACTTAAATTTAGACCAAATTAGATTTTTTCTGGGATTGAGGCTGTTTCTAAATTTATTTATCGGTCAAAACACTCTTAAATGCAAAGTTTAAGCAAAATCTACCCACTATATTTCGAGATCGTGGAACACACATCCCTTCAGAAATAGCTTGTATTATATTTAAATGTAAACATTATTTAAACCTTAGTTAGAAATGCTGTGAAACCATCTACTGTATAGTTGTTTATTAAATGAGATAGCAAATTAAGACAATTTCTTTTCCCGCTATACTAACGTTGCACTGTGTGTTTTCCACCTCGTTACAAGAAGTCGCGGGTTCGATTCCTGGCCCGGGATGTGGACGCTCTCGCCCCATTCGCCGTGTACTCGACCAGCCGTCGATGCCGCGTATTGAACAATATTGAACCGCTCGGCGCTCGGTTCATGTTCATGTTCACGCCAGATTGGAACCTTAAGGCCGTAATTGGCGAGTCCCGATGCCGACTTGTAATTAATTTACCGTTGTAACCCATGCATGTCACTTTACGGGGCTGCCCCCTCCCCCCCCACGCTGTTTGAATGTTTGCTCGTCTTGTTTCGCATTCGTCAATCGTCAACCTCGTTAAGATCGATTTTAATTAATACGACCTCTCCAATTAAAATAACTTGTCAGTGTATGGTCCTTGGAGGGGTTTTTGTTGGGGATTAGAATTCACGTTATTTGTAGTGGACGGTTTGTGCGTTGGAATTGAATTTAAAACGCTAAGCTCTTCACTTTTCTACTCTCACCTTTCTACTCGTTATTAAGCTAATGTGGACTGTGATTGTATCTCTTTTTAAAATCACTGTCTCAACTACACATCAGGGTCTGTATACCGGTATTTTATTTAGCTAATGTACAAAAAGTAATATTTAGCCTATCATCTATTTTTAATATTAAACAAATTCTCTGTGTCTCATAGATAATTTGAGGTTGATTTTAAAAAAAAAAATACTCACACCAAATCAGTTCTTCTTAAAAAAATCTTAAAGCTTGGTCTTAATCATACACTTATTTATAAACTTAACTATACCTTCAATAATGTTTAACTGACCCAACAAAAATGACCCAAAAATGTTTTGGGCCAATTATACACAATTATAATATATATTTTTTAAATTTCACCAATCGTTGCCAACTATACAGTTAATCTCATAAAAAGATATTGAGAACTTAGTAAAAATAATCCAGGTTCTTCCAGACGCGTAGTTAATAGAACTCTTTCTAGTACCAGCCACAAACTAACGGTAATCCTACTATATGGGTTGCCGCAGTCGGCAACCGGTTCATGTAGTAATTGGTGTCGGTAATGTAGAGCGGTCCTCGTAATTGGTGTCGGTAATGTAGAATGATGAAGAGATTCGACCTCGGCTCCGCCTCTTCAGGCTGCATCTTTAATCTTCGGCACCTGTGAAGCAAGCCGAAGGTGTGAGAAGGAGGGGAAAACTATGGATATATTTGCGTTGAATGATACCTAAGGAACAATATATCCGTTTTAGGTGGATTTAACGTAAATTCTATGAGTTAATGTGAATACCACTTGGTTTGGCAATCAGTTGAGGAGTGGAATTGTACGGTTTTTCTTGTAAATATATTCTGATATCTGCAAGTTGATAAAATTTGCTAGCTAATGTCAACTCCATAAACTCCATCGTAACATATGCGTTACAAAAGCAAAATCCATCGATGTTAAAGAAAAAAATATAGTTCTAATAAAAAGTAAGAAAATCCGAGCATAAAATAGACAGGATTCGGGTCCTCTTCGAGCTCCAGAGACGAATTGAATTCCAATTTATTTCCAGTTGTGACTCCATTGGACATTCAAATGAATTGGAAATCGGTGGTTCCGGCCAGTCTTGATTTGCATCACTAACAGAGACAGCGGAGAGAAGGTGTTAAATGCGATAGCCAGACAAATTAAGTCGCCACCACACAAACCAGTCTCGGAGGACCGTAGTCGCCGCCGCGCTACTCGTCAGCCACTCTCTGGGGACCGTGGAGTTACGGATACATCGTTGTCACTGTTTGATACGGAAATTGGATATTATCGTGAATTTCCAAGAAAAAACTTCTTACCTTTAATGGAAGTTATAAAGTTAAACAAGTAATGACTTTAGCATAAATAACAATACTTTTTATTACAATACACATAGCTTTTAAAGATTCATCAAATGTTAATTTTTAATTAATTTGTTTGAAAAAAATGAACACATAATTTTTTATGTCATATTTATTTGTGAGGACTTTAACATTTTTTTTATTTTATCCATACCACAGTGGTGTAATTTAATTTTGTACAAATGAAAATAACACATTTATAAAAAATTTTATCCCTCCAACACATTCATGTTACATTTTATTGTTTAAAAATAACTGGAAACGTAAATAATATACAATTACATAGAACATAGTGTAAAAGCTTTCCATAATGTCGCTGCCAAATAAACTACATCCAATTTAAAATTACCATTTTAAATATCCAAGACCGTGTAATATAAACAAGATAACATGGAGTTGTATAATTATGAGTTAATACTTGAGTTTAACTTTATTGAATTTTATAGGTCAAACTTAATTAATTATAGTAAGTTATACACTCGCAAAAACAAAGTAACACGGAGTAAATTAGTACAGCGGATGTTAAGCGAAACTAAGACGTGGATTACAATAAAGGAGGAGAGGAAGGGAATAATCCACTTATTAATTACCATCCAGCCTGATATCAACTCTATTCAGCCGTATAAGAATCGCCGCCTTGTTTAGCAGCGTATTGTTTAACTAAATCGAATATAAAAGCAAATTAGAGCTTTAATTAACAATAAATTAAGGAGGTTATTTACTGGGGGACGTTAACGAGAGGCAGCGATCGCAGCGCTCGCCGGCGTCGCGGAGACACGACGAACTACAGACTCCTGCTACTCATTATCATTAGCCGCCATATTGTGTATTGGCGGAATGTTGATGTCGATGTCGCCCGATCAGCGACATCAACAATCGCCGGCTCACCTCTGCAATCGCCTGTTGATGGGGATTCGTTTGATTAAAAATGTTAGGAAAAGTTTAAGCATATAGTATTTTGCTATAGCATAGATTATAATCTTTGGGAATATGATTAATCCATGGCTCAGTTTTCCTGAAAGATTTGTCAAACAAATTTTTTCAGAAACTGAACACAAAAGTCTACAATAACTGAAAATTATATAAACTTAGGCCTATACTGCATTGAGTACAACGGTAATTATAATACAAAACTGGAAAATGGCAATCGAATTCAACTAGACACACTGATCATTGTCAGGCGCTAAGTGGGAATGGCATAACCAACATGGTGGACAATAATACTAGAAAAAATATGGAGTCATTGTCAGTCACATGACTTCCCTATTTCTCCATTGGTGAAATTTTAGCTTATAGCATTTAAATTAGTGTATGTTAAATTTTTATCAACGCTTTTAAATAAACTTTCTATTTAGTGATATCCATCCCAAACTGTAATGGGGGTACTGGTTTTACATTGTTTTATTTAATAATTAATAATTAATGATTGTTGGGTTCTAAATTGTTTGTTTCAGGTGACGTCAAGGAATTAATGTGAGGAGGAAGTATTTGAGCTTGCTGTTGTATGAATAGGCTGGAACTGTTATTAAACACAAGCTTGCTTGTTTGACCTATTGATAGCTCGGGCTTAAATAGGTTGTACTAGAGTAATACCCATTTACAAGTAAAGTTCAACATAATAATAATTATGTGTAAGAGATTATAATAAAGTTGTATTGAAGACAGAATAAACAAAACTAAGAAGACAAAAATAAACAATAACATTAAACATGTAATTAATTAAATTGACAGATAACAAGAAACAGACTATAAGCAAAATTGCAATAGCCACATATATTCCCTCCTTAGTGTTAGCGAGAACTCAGACGAACCGGGGGATTGACTGCACGTCCAGATCGTGTGAACACCAAAGTTTTTTGAGGTGGCATATCCATTCTTTTAGGAGACTTTGATTGGTCACGTTTGTGTTCCAGTCTTTCAGTAGTCGAGTCGTTAAGAAGAAAAGCTGGTTTAAGCCGGTCAATGGAGATATTTTTCGTGCCTGTTGGAGTCTCAACAGCAAACCACTTGTCTGACCGTGAAACTACTAAGTATGGACCATTATAGACTGGTTGTAATGGTTTCCTTACAGCGTCATTTCGCACAAAAACGTGATTTGATGTCCGGAGATCAGGATGGAGAAAAATGTTCTTAGATGAATGGTATTTTGCTTCTATTGGTTTGAGTTCTTTCATTTTTCTTTTTAAATCATGAACAAGGTGTGGAACATCATAGGTTTCCTCCGTGGCTTGAAAAAGATCGCAAGGTAATCTGATGGATTGACCAAGTGTCATTTCTGCAGACGTAACATTGTAGTCCGGAATAATATATGACCTCAACCCAAGTAGCACTATCGGTAGCTTTCGTGTCCAGTCTGATGAAAGTTGGGCAGTTAAGGCAGATTTCAGGTGTCGGTGCCATCTTTCTATTTTTCCATTAGCTGCTGGATGATATGCTGTAGTTTTGATGTGATGGATACCAAGATGTTTGGTTAATTCCCGGAAGAGGTTACAATCAAACTGTCTTCCTCTATCTGTTGTGATGAATTGAGGAACCCCAAATCGTGATATCCATGTGGAAAGAAGTGCTTCAGCTACTGTTTCCGCAGTAATGTCTTTGATAGGTGTTGCCTCAACCCAACGGGTAAAGCGGTCTATGATGGTCAGCATGTATGAAAATCCCTGAGAAGGAACCAAGGGTCCAACTAAGTCAACGTTAATGTGAGAAAAACGTCCTTCATTTGTATTATAAATTCCAATTTCACTGTTTGTGTGTTTCCACACCTTCGACTTTTGGCAAGCTACACATGTTTTAGCCCAGAGCCTGACATCTTTGTTGATGGAGGGCCAAACAAGTCGTCTTTTAATAAGATCCAGTGTACCTTTGATTCCAGGATGAGCAAGGTTGTGGATAGAATCGAACAATTGTCTTCTAAACTGTTGAGGTATAAATGGTCTTAGGCTCCCAGTACTGATATCACAATCTAGGTACAACCCGTCAGATAGCAACATACTTTGAAACTTTAGTGAAGTTGTGTTAGACGTTTTAAGATTCTTGAGGTCACAGGTTGGCCTGTTGTCTGGATTGAGTGAAAGACTGTGTCCTGAGAGATATGGAAGACAGGGGTTTCTTTAAGTAAATTAGGATATTGAGAGATCAGTTTGGAATATTTCCCGTTTGGATCAAGAACTAAAACAGATTGTTAGGAGTGTATGTCGTGCTGTGCTGTTCACGTGGTCGTGCCACCGCCGCCGCCGTTCGTGTCGTGTCGTGTGTACAAGTTCAGTGTGTTATAGCCTGCGTCTAAAAACTTTGCCTTTTGAGTTAACATTATCTGTGAAATTGTATATTTTTGGGTAAGGTAACAAGCTAATGACTGAATTAACTTTGGACAAATATTTTACACCACGGTCGAGAGGTGCAAAACGATACAAGACCTCCACACCGGAACATCTAGAGGAATACCTCACCGAGATGGGAATCGGCGAAGAAAAAGTAGGTGAGCTTTCACACGTTCAACTAATGCGGGATATCGCTAGTTTATTAGATCAAAAGTTGGATGAAAAGTTCGATCAAAAACTTAGCAAATTAGCAACCAAAGAGGACGTAGCTAACCTCTCAGAGAGAGTAGCCGAGCTTGCACAGGAGAATGGACAATTAAAACGGCAGATATTAAGCCTACAACAGCAGGAGAAGGCTACGGTGAATAAATTGTTGGATTTGGAAAGTAGGTCCCGTAGAAACAACTTGATCTTCCATGGATTAAGATTTGATGAGAATACCAGAGACTTTAAACATGTCGTGGAAAGGTTTTGTAATGAACTTTTTGGGGCTGCGGGTTCCATAGTGATAAATCGAGCTCATCCACTGGGGAAAGATAGGAAGGCAATAATAGCGCACATACCTAACGACTGTGATATAGACTATATAATGACTAGAGTGAAACTCCTTAAGGGCACGGGCTATGCTGTGTACAAAGACTTTCCAGCTGAGATTCGGCATAAAAGGGTGGCATTGGCCGCAGTTCGCTCGGAGGTGGAAAGAGTGGCGGGGAGAAAGAAGATGCCTATAGTATTTGACCGCCTGCTCATCAATGGTTGTCGGTTCACGTGGGAAGAGGGTAGGCTAAGGGCAGACGGGGAGGACGGAGTGCACAAGCTACAAAGTTTCTTCGGTCACGATTTTGGGGACTTTATTAATTCACTTAGCCTACCAGGAAGAACGAGGCAGCGAGCGGGACCAACCCCAGCGGAGACGATCACCAGGCGGCGGGGGGGGCAGAGCCCGGCGGCGGAGAGGACGTACAGCGCAGCGACCGTGACACCGTCCGACAAGTCGACCAACGACGGCAACTGAGGAGGCGACGCCAATCACTCCGAGGGAAGAGGGTCAACGGATTATAGGACTGATACAGTAACAGGTTTTTTAAAATTAATATCTTATAATGTATGTGGGCTAAAAAACAAATTAAATGACAATTGTTTTCTTGAGTTTATCGTTAAATATGATATAGTTATTTTAATGGAAACATTTATTGCTGTTAAAGATAGAGAATTTGTAGAAAATAAGTTGACAAGTTTCAGGGTATATTTTATTCCTGCAACTAGATTTAGTAGAGTTGGAAGGAACAGTGGTGGGATGATTTTGCTAATTAATCTTGGGTCAAAATTTTCAAAGTTTTTGTCTTTTGTTAATATTAATGGAACTATCTGTATCAAGGCTGGACTCGAACCTGTAAGCCGTAATTTTAATTTCATACCCGTGTACCTCAATTTTAACAAGTGGGATGATGATTTTAATCACTTAATAGATACCTTAAATAGCAGTGAGATAGAAAATGTAATTGTTGTCGGGGATTTAAATGGCCGTATGGGGACAGAGCAAAAGGTTGAGGATAATATATTAGAAAACATTAATCAGATGATCAGTGGGACAAGAAAATCTAAAGATGTTATAGTTAATGCAAAGGGGAGACGAATATTAAATCTTTTTGATGATAAGGGGTTAATAGTTTTAAATGGTAGGACAGAAGGGGACTGTACTGGTGAGTACACTTTTATTGGGGCAATGGGCAGTTCTGTGATTGATTTAGTAGCGGTCCCGTTTTCTTATTTGGATGCAGTTACAGATTTTAAAGTAATATCTCAAATTGGATCAGATCACATGCCTGTAGAGCTGGGCTTATCGTTTGCTGTTCCTGGTGTCATGGGGGGTCGAGGTGAAGATGGCTGTGGGACAATTCAACTGCTACCGAAGCTCAAATGGACAAGCGCGGATGAGGTGTTTTATAATGTCAAAATAAATGAAGGTTTAGTGGGTTTTGAAGTGGGTCACAACAATCAGTTTAATGTAGACAACATTACAAAAATCATAATAAATGGGGCACAAAACAAAATTCATCGTAAAAACACTGAGGGGGTGAAAAGTAAACAAGCGTGGTTTGATTTCGAGTGTTTGAGGGCGAGAAAACGAATGTTTAAGCTGCTTAATTTATATCGCAAGACAAATTCAGATTTAGTAAAATTGCAGTATATACAGAAACAAAAGGAATTCAAAAAAATGTGTCAACAAAAGAAACGCGAGTATTATAATAAATTAATAGATAAGCTAGGCGAAATTAAAGATGCGAAGAATTTCTGGAAGGCTGTGAATAGCTTTAGAAAAAAGACTGATAACGTTATCGGAGGATTGTCGCCGAGCGATTGGGCCGACCACTTCCGGCGCTTGCTGAATCCACCACTGCTGTCGGCTAGCGTCAGCTACGCGTTACCTTTAGTGCAGGACAATTTTTTGGACAGGGATTTCACTTTGGCGGAATTAAAATTAGTGTTATCTAAAACAAAGAACGGCAAAGCACCTGGTTTTGATAGGATTCCGTTTGAGTTTTTTAAGTATGCACCGAGTACTTTGCTTAATAAGTTGTTAGAAGTTTATAATAAAATGTTTGACGAAGGGATGGTTGCGGGTAGTTTTAAAAGATCAATTGTTTTTCCGTTACATAAAAAAGGGGACGTTAACTTAGCAGAAAATTATAGAGGGCTATCATTTATTGATTGTATTAGTAAAATATTCACCAGCTTAATAAATAACAGGGTAGCGCAGTGGGCCGAGGAACGTAATGTCATCACTGAATGTCAAGCAGGTTTTAGAAAGGGTTATTCCACGATTGACAACATTTTTAATTTGAGCTCTATGATTAACTTAAAAATAAACTCACAACATAGTAAACTTTATTGCTTTTTCATTGATTTCAGCGCGGCATTCGACACGATTGATAGAAAAATGTTAATTTATAAATTATCTTGCTTGGGAATTTCAACAAAAATTTTATTAGTTATAAAAGATCTTTATGAAGGAACAAAAGCTGGGGTGTGGTGCAGGGAAGGTGTGACTGACAGTTTCGACACCACCATGGGATTGCGACAGGGATGCAATTTTTCACCTTTGGGGTTTAGCTTATTCATAAACGATATGCCGGAATCAGTAGGTGGAGGATGTAACTTCGGGGGACAAACAATAAACATGTTAATGTATGCTGATGATGTGGTTTTGCTGGCACCCACAGCTACGTGTCTGCAGTTCATGATTAAGAATTTAGAAGTTTATTGCGATAATTGGAATCTAAAGTTAAATTTAAATAAATCAAAAATAATAGTTTTTCGGAAAGGTGGTAAGTTGGGGATTATGGATAAATGGTGGTTCAAGGGGGAAAGAATTGAGGTGGTCAATGAATATAAATACTTAGGAATGCTGTTCACATCATCCTTATCATGGGAAGCCCATTTCATTGAAAAGTCTAGAGTGGCAAAATTGGCAATTAATGTAATTTGGGAAAAATTAATAAATTCTAACACAGTTCCACTGATTGCAAAATTCACCTGTTTTAATGCAATAGTGAGATCGCTCCTCTGCTATGGGGCGCAAGTGTGGGGTTTCTTAGAAAGTGAACAAGTGGAATCGGTACAAAAATTATTTTTGAAGAAATTGTTGAGATTGCCTTATAACACGCCAAATTACGCATTGTACATTGAAACGGGGGCTGAAAAATTGCATCTCTATACTTTGTGTCTTGCCCAACAGTACTTAAAAAAAGTGTTGTTGTTGCCGCAAAATCGTTTACCAAAAATACTTGCAAAACAAACTATCATAAAGAATGTGGGCTGGTGTCGGGGCTGGAAAGCGCTAGGTGTAAAAAATTACATAAACATAGATTTTAGCGTCGGAGAGGGGGAGGGGGAGCGCGTGGCGGCTCAGCTGGCGGCGGTGGTGGAGGGGGAGCGGGAGAGATGGAGAAGTTGGTGTAGAGGACAAGCACTGACGTCCCGTTATCACAGCCAATATCTTTTCCTCGACCTTGACATTGGCAGCAGGATATTGTTGTCTGAGGGCACAGATATTAGACTTGTTTCCTGGTTCATAAAGGCTCGCGCGCAGTTAATTGATCTGAACTACAAACCTTGGTTAGATAAGAATTATCTTTGCTCACTATGTAATTTACAAAAAGAAGAAACGGTCTTTCACTTTATTGCAGAATGCCCTATTTTAAAGAGTATCAGGAAAAAATGGTTGGGAAGAGACTCGTTAAATGAATTGGAATATTTTAATTTATTGAATGGGGGAGATTGGCTTAACCTGGGAAAGTATTTAAAAACGGCTTGGGGGTACAGGTGGGAGCTCACTCAGGAATTCAATTATTAAAAATTTGTTAAAGTGCTGGAAAAAAAAAAAAACTGTTAGCCTTTTTTTTTATGAACGCAAATTATAAATTCCTTGTTCAGATACATAAGATGCAATTTTGTACTCATTGTTACTGTTTTGTTTTTCTTTTAGTAATATTTTATTGTTTATTCTGTATCAATGGTATATAGGGTAGTAAAATTAAAACCACTATTACTGTTTCAGTTAGTGCCAACCAAACAAGACGGTCTGATGACCATTGTTTTATAGTGCTATGTTGTGGTAGGAGCAAAAGTAGGTAATTTTAGTTTAGTTATGAATCACAAGAAGAGTTTGTATGTTTTTCTTTGTAAAACGTTGTAAAAAAGAAAATAATAAAGCACTTTTTCTTCTTCTTCTTCTTCTTCTTCTAAAACAGATTGTTAGGATGAGTGGTTTTGAAATCCTACAACAGACAATTGAGTCCTAGTATCTATTAACCTTTGGTTTTTAATATCAACTAGTAAACCAAAATGTGATAAAAAGTCAGCCCCAATTATCGGCTGGGTCACATTAGCAATTACGAAAGTACAGGAAAATTTCCTTTTTAAACCCAGATCAAGTTTAATATTACGTTCCCCATATGTTTTAATTACAGAACCATTCGCCGCATATAACTGTCTATTACTTACAGTGAGTTTATCTTTGGTAGCTGGAGGTAGGACTGATATGTCTGCACCTGAATCCACTAGAAACTTCTGACCACAAAGCAAGTTGGTGACAAAAAGGCGGCAGGATTTAAAGCCCCTGTCATCATTAGCCGCATTCAATGACGGGGCAGGAGGTTTTCCTGTTGGTAATGCCTGTTTGGTGAGAACAAACATGGTTGAATACATTTCTTTGCATTGTTGCCAAATTTGTAGTGATACCAGCACATTTCACTTTGATTAGGCACCTTCCCTTTTGAAAGATTCTCTCGTTTTGGTGTCGCAGGTACATTCTGTTTGCTTAACTTAATTAGACAATCAATTGATTGAGCTAGATCATTTACCTGTTTTTCTAAGAGTGCTATGCGGTTAGGTGATTGAGCACTAGCCCCTTGAGCACAAACATAAGTGTCAGCAGTTGAAACTTCAGCTATTTGGTCTCCAATCTTGGCTAAATCATCTAGTGAATCAGTTTGAGAAGCTGCCAATGCAGTACGAATGTGGTTAGGTAAACGTTGCAAAAAAATCACTTTTAAGAAATTGTCAGTTACCTGAGTGCCTGCCAATGTCCTCATCTCACGCAGAAGAGTCGATGGTTTGTTATCTCCGAGACAAACTTCAGTTGTCAGTTTTTTTAGTTTGATGTGTTCCGAGATCTCATATTCCGCACATACCCTCTTCTTTAAGTCCGAATAGGGAGTCGAAGATAAAGGTTTGGCGATAAAGTCTGTGAGTTTACTTGCTACTTCAGTGTCTAGCGAGCCCATTACATAATTGTATTTTGTAGTTTCTTTAGAGATTCCGTGTAGAGAAAATTGGCACTCAATTTGGTGAAACCACAACAAAACGTTTTTAGCCCAAAATGGTGGTATTTTCAATCTAGGTCAGCAGACTTAGATTCAGGGGAGTTAGTCAGTCAGAGACATGAAGTGTGAGTGTTCGGGTTGGGGGAGTTAGGTCCGAGGAGGCATGGGGCCAAGGGCCCCTCGGACCTAACAACCTAAACCCAAACACTCACACTTCACATCTCTGACTGACTACCACTGAATCTAAGTCTGCTATCCTATTTAAGCCAGAGCTACCAATAGGTCAACACACACAAGCTAGTGTTTAATAACACAATAACTCATATAACAGCAATAAGCTCAAGTACTTCCTCCTTACATTACTTCCTTGACCTCACCTGAAATAACAATTTATAACTTAACAATCATTAATTATTAATTAAATCAAACAATTTAAAACCAGCTCCCCTATTGCAATACCATAACACGTTTATTAATATGCATGCATACAATATAATTCAATTTTCATATTTTATTGCTTTTTTAACCATGGGTCTGGAGTCCATATTACGGTTAAGAGGATTCTCTGAAAAAATTCTGAACTAAACCAAGTTATTCAGATCCAACCGATTTGCATGGGTAACACGTGACGGTTGGAAGGTGTTAAATCCCGATCGCAGAGGGCCGGATGCCGTGACAAAATTAAGTTGCTTTCCCATCAACCAATCCCCGGAGACCGTAGAATACCCGCTCTGATATTTGCTATGGTAGTTGAGTTGTCCTTTGTTGGTGCGGCAATTTCGTTTCACTTCTCATTTCTATTTTGTGTCGCTCGTGAAGTGCGTTATGCCAGGATTCATTTGCGATTTTGTTTTGGCATAAATAATATTTAGGATAAACAATAAGATCTCAGATAAATGATCGAATCGTATGCAGTACATTTCCTCCGGATCTCTCGTGACTTCGTACTCAATCAAGCAAACCGGTTTCGCAACTAGTTTCTCAACATTTCTAATGGTTGGCATGTGTGCAATAAGTTAGCGAGTTGCATAATTGAATACAGTATTTAGAAAAATCTCACTCTTCATTCTAGCAGTCGTCAGCTAATTACATGTGTTTATATATTGCCGTGTTGCACATGTTCACGTAAGTTTTCACGGCATGAAGTAGGGAATAAGTTTCGAGTTGCAGTTGTTTAAAACTTGAAGTAGGAATTCAAGTTTTATTAAAACTTAACACACAATATCTTTGTAGTTCAAAGATAAAATTGTTGAATGTAACAAATTATTTATTTGTTACGGATTTCATGTCTTCAAACTACCATAACTAAATTAAGTTAGGTGGGAAATATCTATGAATAATAAAGTCGCGTTTATCAAGACTTCTTTTTTTGTTAATTTCACTTCGAAATTCATTTGATGCTTAGTTTTTTATGTTGATAAACGCGATTTTTTTCGAATTGGTCACTAAGTGCTTTGTTAGGCGAAATCAAAAGAAGGGAATTTAAAAGAGGCTTATTCCTTAGATTACGTTAAGCTCTTATAAAGATTATATAAATTTACTTTTAGACAGAAGAATCAAACTTAATGCTAGGATGAATAGATTGAGATGACCATGTTTGTAGCGTAGTTTTTAGGTTATTTTGTAAAAGACCAACCATCACCAAGTCATTTCTTTCTACAGAGTGATTAAATGTCTCATTTCTTGTATTCGAAAAAAATAGTGTTTTTTGATTAATACTTTTTAATAACACTTGCAGGAACATTATCGGTCGTTCATCATTTGCGCACTTTTTGATCCTTCTGTAAAATATTTCGAAGGGTCGCCTAATCCCCTTGCATCATTTGCACACTCTCCCGTCCAGGTAGCCTCAGCCTGTCGACAACAATTCGCAAACAGTCGTTTCTCACATACCACTGGACGGCAACACATGTGTATCGCACATTCATGAATAATTTAAGTTTGTAATGTATAAACCTTTTTTGTAATACATCGAGTGTTTACTTATTTTACTTTCAATGGTTGGTGAGGATTGTATTACTGTAATTGCTCAGGCTGAAATGTTTTGTACGAATTGTTTCTATGGCAAGTTTGCCTCTATTCTAACTGTAGATAGCAGCCTCTCTTATACTAACTCCTCAGAATAAAACCACTCATAAAATTCACTGTTGCAATAGAAACAAACTACAAATGGTAAACATGAAATCCAAGTGTTAATGTACGGGCCAAGGCCGTGATATTGGGTCCGATTATTTGCCATTATTTCTGTTCTGTTGATATTGTTTTGCTAATTTTTTAACTTATATGTCTTATGCCAAACACGTTTAATCATTCAAAAGACTATTTGAACACGGGCATGAGTTTTCAATAACTTTTTCAAATAAAAATAATGCCGCTTCCACCACCCTGCGATGCGCAAACGATGCATATAACTGAGAGCCCCCTGGAGCTCAGTGCGCAAAACAAGCATCCGTTCTACCTGGCTCTCCGCATCATGCGCAAATGATGCACGCCCACATTATCACACAGAGAAACTCTTATTTTTGTGCTATATTGGTTATTCAAAAGACTCAAATCAGTAACTAAAAGGATTGACACGATTCTTAAAATTATGGAATATAGAGGAAATGGGGGAATACGTGTATAGTATTTTTGTGTTCCTTTTGTCGTTCTGCTTTTCTAGTTTTTTCTTGACTTTTCATAATGGTCAAATATAAATCACAACTGATTTCTCGGTGAGTCGGTGGCGTAGTGGTTAGCGCGCCGGACTTCGGGACCATTGCAGGGATGTCGTCTTGTCGTGGGTTCGAATCCGCGATCTGCCAGTGACTTTTATCAGTACCATTCACCTCTGTATTGTAGCTACTCACCTAATACGATCAACGCATTTGGACGGGGCAAATTAAGGCAAAGCGAGGCAAAAGAGGCCTGCCAACCACTCTTAAAAAACACCCTACTAGTCCGGGGCATTTAGCCAAAATGTGGCCTTGACCTAGACAAAATTGGTCGGGTAACGAGACCTAGTGGAATGAGTTTGGTATGTGACCCTGATCATTTGGTAAAAATTCCCAACTTTTCCCACAACAGGAACATCCGCCATTTTGGAAAATGGCGGAAAAAGTTGATTACAGTGTAAGTGTTTACTAAAATGGGATTTTCATAAAGCCCACACCACTTAAATTCACCCAAAAACGTTTATATTGTTCACAATTAAATACCGTACAAGGAAATACCATATTTATTGGAATGAATCATGGTTTAAGATTCAATATGTGCACTTAAATTTAATATTTCGTCAAAAGTTTGGGAAGTTATTTTGGTTTTTTGGAATTTACGGCGTTAATATCACAGATATGATATTTTTAGTCCTTATAAGATTTGTAGCCCTTAAAATTGTGCATCGATTGCATATATAATATTCTTTGTTGATATAATAATAACGCTGATACGGTGCCTTAAAGTCTGAAATATTCACGGCTTTCAAAGGGGTAAAAATGGGTTTTTTGCATTTTTGGACCTCCAATTTCAAAATTTGACAATTTTAACTGAAACCATTTGAAAGAGCTTAAAAAAATAAACAATTCCATATTTTGAATTTTTAACTTAGCTGGAACGGGTTAAGAAGAAAAGCCAAAAATAGGTTTCTCATGATAATCTTATGGGAAATCAACTAAACCCTGTATCTCGCCTATTTATTGGCATAACTTGATAAAATTTGTTATGTACATTCACTAGGTAGGGTTTAACTGATATTTGCTTACAACACCCGTATTTCGGCAAACCTACATACTCACCCCCATGGGGTTTATGGGAAAAATTAAAAGTGCCGAATATTGATATAATTTGATATTTACCTTAACTCACCATTACACTTCCTAACAACTAACATTTGATAACAACATCCCATGGCAACAAACCTACATATGCATTTCTATGGGGTTTATGGGGAAAATATAAAATCTCAAATTCATTTGGAAATTCGCTGAGTACGCAAGTTTGCTGCGGCGGGGGTATTTGATAATATGACGAGAAAACTATAAACAAATTAATTTAATAAAATAAACCAATTTAATCTTGATATTTAAACTAAGATATAAACAACGCAAAATTCGATATGCCATTTATTCCACTTGTATAGTCCACAATAGATGGGTATATAAATTTAAAATTAATACACAAGTTCCAATATTTTTGTAATTTAGATTCGTGAGGCCGTTCGCACATCATCAGACGACTCACAAAAAAAAGATGGGTAAAAGATGGCTAGTTTTATAATAGATACAATACATATAGTGTGCTTAACTTTTAATAATCATTTGGTAGTCTCCTAATTTTGGTGTGGTCCGCCATCTTAGAAAATGGCGGAAAAATTAATTATAGTGTAAGTGTTTACTGAAATGATATTTTCGTAAAGCTCATACCACTTAAACATTGGTCGATTTCATTAAGCTACCTGTAACGATTTCTTTTAATTTTAACTACATGTACTTTCAAACTATTATATTATATTATAATTTTATTAGGCCCCATTACTTACCGTATATGATATTATATACACCTGCATCTAATGACTCAATGATCAAAATATCAAATACTCTTTCAACTGAATAGTTAATGAAGGGTACAGAGAAAAAACGCTTGATGTCCAAAAATATTCAAAATTTAACTAATACCACCACTGTGTAGGGAAATATGAGTTCTACAACCACGTGCTTTCATTACAGCAAAATAATTATCGGGGTCCTTAAAAATCAACAAAAAAGACATGGTATACAGAGAACTAATGCTTGTTGTCCCTCGCGAACAGCGAAGAAACGCTTGTAGTCCATTAAGCGTGCCGGCGCACTCTGAAGCGCATGCACGGTGTGTCTTGCGCCAGTCTCTGACTGTTACGCCAGCCAGCCTACAACAGTGCTATTCAACTTAATTGTGTTTTAAAGTTTATTTTTTAATATTACAATGAGTAATGGTGATAATGATGGCAATGATGTGTCGAACTTGAATGTGAATGCTGGTTCTACCAAGAAAAGGTAATAGTATGGCACTATTAGTACCGTAGCAGACCTGCGTACTCAGCAAATATTGTACATGATTTGATTTTTTTACTTCCCTCATAAAAACCATGGGAACGAGGATGTGTGTTTGCCGCCATATGGCTGCTTTAAGTAAATATAAGTTGAAACCTACCTAGCACTTTTCAAATTTGATAAAGTTATGTCAATATGTGAGGAAGAGGGTTTTGTTGATTCCCCATAAGAATAACATGGAAGACCTATTTTTGGATTTAATCTGCAACCTGATAAGCGAAGTTAAAACTTCAGGATACTAAATTGTTTGTTTTTAATCCCTTTTAAATGATTTTAGTTGAAATTGTTGAATTAAAAGAAATTTGTCCAAAAATTCCAAAATCACATTTTTGACCCTTTTGAAACCCCAAAAAACCCCGTTCCCATGACCCGATTATGCTGGTTCACGAATTTATTAAAATAGATCTAGTCCTCTACCTTCATGCCAAATTTCATCAAAATCGGAGTTCCCTGTCAAAAGTTGACAATACTTATCAATATATGTATATATATTATGTATACATATGTATATATATATATATATATATATATATATATATATATATATGAAAACTAATGGAAGTTTTGTCTTCAGGGGACCTCTAAATGAAAAAGAAACATGGCACCAGGCTAAGGTCTTACCATGGATACTACCGTAATAGCGCATTTCCTATAGGGAAATTCGCTTATATATATAATTTTTTTTTTCCTTTTATATAAATGTATACATATAAGCAAATATCAGTTAAACCCTACCTAGTGAATGTACATATCAAATTTTATCAAGTTATGCCAATAAATAGGCGAGATGCAGGGTTTAGTTGATTTCCCATAAGATTAGCATGGGAAACCTATTTTTGGCTTTTCTTCTTATTATTATATCAACAAAGAATATTATATAATCAATCGATGCACGATTTCAAGGGCTACAATTCTTATAATGACTAAAAATGTCATATCTGTGATACTAACGCCGTAAATTCCAAAAAACCAATATAACTTCCCAAACTTTTGACGAAATATTAAATTTAAGTGCACATATTGAATCTTAAACCATGATTCATACCAATAAATATGGTATTTCCTTGTACGGTATTTAATTGTGAACAATATAAACGTTTTTGGGTGAATTTAAGTGGTGTGGGCTTTATGAAAATCCCATTTTAGTAAACACTTACACTGTTATCAACTTTTTCCGCCATTTTCCAAAATGGCGGATGTTCCTGTTGTGGGAAAAGTTGGGAATTTTTACCAAATGATCAGGGACACATACCAAACTCATTCCACTAGGTCTCGTTACCCGGCCAATTTTGTCTAGGTCATTCGCTAAATTCCCCGGACTACTACCGCCGCATCACTGTGGGTACCCTGGGCTGAGGCTAGATGGTAGGCTAGTTGGTCGGCCGAGGGTTGGGCGGGGCCGCCCATTAGCTGATACCTCATTACCTCCGGTATGCCACTTACATACCTCACATAATCACGTTTCCTTCTCCGATCAAGGCTATAACAGCCAATTACCGTCTTTAATTGTGTTTTACTTTATATCCGCTTATCAGTTCATTTCGAAACCTTTCTCCCTCTCTGTCCCTCTTCCAATCACGACTATCCCCCTCTCTCTCCCTCTCAGTCACTCCACCTGGTGAGGATATCTTGCAGTTTTACAACTGGCTCGTGATACGTGATACAGATATGCATTTAATTAGCTTATCTAACTGGGACAGCAATATTTCAGCGGTTAACTACAATGGGGTTGATATGTTTTATCTTTATTGCCTACCTGAATTGACTTTACTGTCTAATATTGTCGGTCTTGTTAAATGTTATGATTGAATATGAAATTTGATTGGGTAAAAGTTCAAACCATTGTATTTTACACGTAATTATCTTCCTGTTTTTCTTTAACTACTCGAAGAATAATGAGGAAAAGTGCATTTTGTCGTTTAAGGAAAAGAGTTCATCAAATAAATTAAAAATAACTGAATGGAAATTTAAATAATGGAAAAAAAACGCTAATGCGGTGTTGTTATATTTATGGATGTTTTGAAAAACAATTAAGAACGTCATAACGTGAATTAAAAATTAAACCCCACTTATTACGCCAATGTAAAAAACATTTATGGGATAAAAGCGATAAATAATATTCGCTAATCAACATAAAGTTGAACACGAAAGCAAATACACAAAATAAACTGGCCGATCCCCTTACTCACGGGAGCAAACATAAAACCTCTAAACACGTGAAATTTAAATCAGTGAAAAAAGCAAAAAACACAACTTTTTAATACAGATAAAAGCCGAATATTAATTAACGCGCATTAAAAACTAGCGGAGGACGCGAACGCAAACAAAAACATCGAGATTGTTTTCATTTTAAAAGCTCACTCATTAAGTAACGGAAAATCCCAAATAAATGTGGAGTACTTTTAATTATCAGACAATAAATGGTATTTACATTTCATTTCATTTAAAAACGCATTCCCTTAATAATGATTTTTAATGAAGATTGACTGGCCAACGTTGCGTTTTGAACCTTAAAAACTCGTACAGTTTCATGTGTTTTGGATGTCAGTTGCATAGATCACTCAGACTAAGTAAGCTAACTTATGGTACATCTCAAACTAAAAAACTACAATGATAATAGTTTATTTGAAGTCGATTAAATTCTTAAATAACCGCTTTCTCAGCCTTCATCTTCAGGAGTTTTTTTTTTTTTTTTTTTTTTTTTTTTTTTTTTTTTTTTTTAAGGTTTGATACAATTAAAGTCTCTAGGTTAATAATAACGAATAACTGTTACAATTATTATTTTAGCGTTTCAAAAACAAAAAAGTAATGCTTTTTGATACAATAAAAGACTAAAAATTACAAAAGAAAGAGTTAAGTAAAATTATGATACAAATGCAAATTATTCTTGGGTTGGGTCCATTGTTGTGTTCATAACTGTCGATACTAGTAGAAATATAATACAATGGTTTATCTGTAAAATGTTTTTCTTGTTGAACTAGGCGATGAAAATACAATTTGTATGCTTCATAATACTCAGTTAGAATGAACCAATGATAAAAATGAATAAAAAAAATCTTCTTTCTGACCCGATGATTAGATTATATTCAGTTACGTAATGAAATTGTTGCCCAAAAGACAACCCTACTACCATAGAGTATGTCGGTGCGGGCATTCTACGGTCTCCAGGGATTGGTTGATGACGGAGCGACTTAATTTCCTCATCGCGTCCAGTCCTCTGCTATCGGGATTTAACACCTTCCAACCGTTCTGTCCATGCAAATCACATGGTATCTGAATAATAACGTTTCGCTCCGAATTTTTTTCCGTGAATACCTTTCAGCCGATAAAATAAAATTGACGCGTACTGCAAAGTTTGACAAAAATCAATAAAAGATCAGAATGAAGTTTTAATGTAGGCCTTCATATTGTAAGTCTCGGTATAATATTTCATGGATGTTACTGAAAAATGATTCCTTTTATAATCGTTGGAAAAAAACATTCATAAATCTTTTGGGAAAAACCCATCAAAGACTAGCAAAAATACGTTCAAACTTTAATTTACGTTTCTAAACGCCTCAGGCGATTGCAGAGGTGAGCCGGCGATTGTTGATGTTACTGATCGGGCGACATCCACATCGACATCGACATTCCGCCAATACACAATATAGCGGCTAATGATAATGAGTCGCAGGAGTCTTTAGTTCGTCGTGTCTCCGCGACGCCGGCGAGCGCTGCGATCGCTTCTTCTCGTTAACGTTCCCGAGTAAATAACCTCCTTAATTTATTGTTAATTAAAGCTCTAATTTGCTTTTATTTTCGATTTAGTTAAACAATACGCTGCTAAACAAGGCGGCGATTCTTATACAGCAGAATAGAGTTGATATCAGACTTAATGGTAATTAATAAGTGGATTAACAGAGCTTCGTCCTCTTCTGTGCTTCGATGTTAAGTTTCTTCATAGATGTTATATATTCCTTACTTCAAGTTCAAATTGCATTTTTAGTGTAGTAACAAAAAAATTCTAGACATGCGAGTAATTAATTAGTTTTACCAATAATATTTGGCTTCCACTGAAGTGTTATCCATAGCCTAAATTAAATTATGAGGTTTACTACAACCTCATAATTTAATTTAGGTAACCTCATAATTTAAAACCTCATAATTTAACCTCATAATTTAAAAAATAAACCTTGATGGTAATAAACCAAAAAAAACCTTGGTTAAAAATAAACCTTGGTTTAATAACCTCATAATTTAAAAAATAAACCTTGATTATTTTGGTAAAGTAAACCAGCTAGCTCCTTTTAAATTGCCCTGGAGACTATATATTGCCTTAGTGAAGGATGATCTACTTACAAGACATTTTAACACAGTTCTCGTTGGAGTTAAAAACTATTTATATTGGATAAGTTTGTCTTGGGTAGATCTCACTTCTCGCTTCCTGTATATGCTACATACATCCAAAGATATTAGGTTGTCAATTATATAAATAAATTAGTTATTAGTCGTATTTTGTGACAATTATTTCTCACAAAATAAGTCTTTATTACTCAATTGTTACGGTTTACTAAGATTTAGTTTTGTATACTGTAAATAATTTTACAATACATAAATACTCAAAAGAATTATTATGTTTTTCCCAAAAGCAAATTTATGTATCGTGTTGTAATATTTTTGTTTGATTGATATTTATGTTTTTAGACTTTTCTGTTATCTTTATAGTCTGCTGTACCCGCCTCCATTTTTATTCCCATGAGACTAATTTTAAATTTGAAAAATATAACACGCTTTAATATTGTTATAAAGATTCACTTTTATGTCATTTTAAAGAAAATTTTTAACGTCTAGATGGCTGTGAAATAAAAATCACTATTAGTGAGGGATTTATGAAATTAAACTATTGATCAAACGCGTCCATTTTCTAACAAAAGATTTTTGAGAATACTTTGTTGTTTATTAATAAAAAAATAAAAAATAAATTGTTTTTCTTGGTATTAAGATTTCTTTAATAATGGCGCGATGAATCATTTCGACCTATATGAAAGGCGCAGCTCATGTTTGAAAATTAACATTAGTCATATAGCAATACAAATCCAAGATGGCGGGATTTGCATACTCTTAAGGGTATAAGGCTGCTTTCACACTGGCGACAAAAACAGCTGACGCCGGCAGCAAGTGGTCGCGCGTTTTGAAAAAGCATTGAATCAAATGGGTATGTTCACATTAGCGATTATTGTCGCAAGTGGCGTGCCACTTGTAGCCAGGTGGCGTTTTTGACATGCAGCACAACTGGTGTTAATTTAAATTATTAAGTTGTTTTCAAATATATTCATTAGATGGCGTTATAGCCAGTTAAATTCTTATCACCTGTTTAAAACAAAAAACAGTATCACTAATGGTTAAATCATAAACCTTTAAATGAAGATTGCCTAAATTATAAGTAGTCGAGTAACGCTGACGAATTTATGAACTAAAATATTACTATACATGTATGTAATAATTAAATATTAATTTATACATAAAATTGAAAATCAGTGGTTGGCATTTCACAAAAAAGAGCAATATTATAAATATTACATACAAATATGAGATTTAATATTATCACAAATAAAGCATATATTTGTTAATTAATTTGGCGTTTGTAATAATAATGATTTAATTTAATAGGCAAAGGTAGAGCTCCCCATTTCTACTAGACTCTAGTAGGACTCAGCTAGACTCAGCCTTCAATATGGAATCTGATTATAAGCCTGGTTGAGATCGGAAACATAGAAATATTTGGCCTTACCGAACCAATCGAAAGAGAAATCGAGGTGAGGTACAGAGTCAATTTCAATTTTAGAATTCAAATTTCTGTGGTCAAGCACCATGCGATACTTGCCATTCGGCTTCGGCACAAGGAAAGCTTGGCGCGTAGCTTAGGCACCAAAGCTCGATCACCCCACTTTCGAGAAGGTCATTGATGATACCACGCAGGATTTCCATCTGGGTGGAGCCAATTTATATAAGGGTGGGATCTTACCGGCCAGGTTTCCGTCAAACGAATTTTATATTCTAAGAGGTTGGTGACCCCCAGTTTTGGCGTCAGCGCGTCAGAAAAACAGTTGCAGAGCTTTCTGATGGTGTCCACCTCCGCCTGAGTCAGATGCCCTAACGGATCAGGTGTGGTGTCGCTGTCTGCGTCAGGCTTGACTGCAGCAGCGACCCCAGCCACACTGTCAGAGGAAGGGATAGACACCTGCCGAGAAAACCTGAAGTAGCACTGGCCTCTACCTAAATCCAAAATCAACCCAGTGAGCTGAATAAAGTCCGCTCCCAAGATGATAGGAAAACATCCTTTGTAACATCCTTTGCAATCCAAAACTCCAAACCCAAGAGAAACCTTCAATTTTGAATTTGAAATGGGCTTGATGGATGATGGGCATAGGGGATTTAGACGCAGTCCAGCAGATAGATGAGTTGCGGTCGACTTGCTTTATGAGCCCAGAAGATGACAAGGTGTTGAAAAGCTCATGGGAGATGAGCTTTACCTGGATATTCATTTACCGATCCACCCAATAACTTTTAAAATTCTATTCTATCAAAAAGGAAGCATTATTTTTAATTCTGCAATTAATTATTCTGGACCCGTCGGCGGAGTTTTCTAAAGAGTTTCCTGTCAATATGATATTTGTAGACTAAAACCATCAGTACGTGGATATTTAAAATCTTGAATACACTTAGGGCAGCAATATTCAAGCAATATGAATATCACACACAGTTATCGTAGTGAAAGATTTATAATTAACATAACGGCAGACAACCTCGTAATGGTCGTGCAATCGTTTTTTATATAAATTACTATACATTATTGCGTATTGTCATATGATTATTAAACACTAACATTATTAAACAATCGTCTATTTTGTTTTCATAAAAAAAATATTTTTTCATTATATAAAACAAGAGGTGGCCCGTGCGCACAATGCGCATTTTATGATTCTGTATGAGTGAAGCTCAGTACGTGAATGTTGATTATGAAGTGACAGAGATCTATTTTTGTTTACTATCTGGCTTTTAAAATTCATCTGAAGGTAATCAGCTGTTACAATTCACATTAAGGAACTTGCAATAAAAGTTGGTCAACATTTTAAAGCGCCCTCTAGAAATAAATCAAAGGCGAGGGGGGCGAAGCTCGAAACAATATGACCTTTTTAATTACGATTCGTCACTGCGGTATATCCTAAGCTTTAAAATGACACCTCAATCTTAAAAATCGGTTCAGTAAGTCGAGAGAAAAAGGGACGTAACAGACGAAACCCTTATAGAAATAAGATAGATTATATAAAGCCATTCTAATATTTGTTGGTCTTTGGATATTTCATACAACGTAAAATCACTTATGATTTTAGCGAATTTCCCTATAGGGAATACGCTATTACGGTAGTAGCCATGGTAAGACCTAAGACCGGGACCATGTTACTTTTTCATTTTGAGGTCCCCAGAAGCCAAAAACACAGTTCGTTCATTTTCATATATATGTATATATATATATATATATCTATATATCTATATATCTATATATATATCTATATATATATATCTATGTGTCCGTGGTACTGATAACTTTTGAAGGGGACCTCCGATTTTGATGAAATTTGGTATAAAGGTGTAAGACTAGGTCTATTTTCATGAGTTCGCGAACCAGCATGATTGGGTCATGGGAACGGGGTTTTATGGGGTTTCAAAAGGGTCAAAAATAGGTTTTTTGCGTTTTTTGAGCATAATTTCCAAAATTCAACAATTTTAACTGAAACCATTTAAAAGAGCTTAAAAAAACAAACAATTTAGTATTTTGAATTTTTAACTTGGCTTATCAGGTTATGGAGAAACGCCAAAAATAGGTTTTCCATGTTAATCTTATGGGAAATCAACAAAACCCTGTATCTCGCTTATTTATTGGAATAACTTGATAAAATTTGGTATGTACATTCACTTGGTAGGGTTCAACTGATATTTGCTTACAACACCCACATGGCGGCAAACCTACGTACTCACCCTCATGGGGTTTATGGGGAAAATGACAAGAACACCATAACTTGATAATATTTGGTATGTACATTCACTAGGTAGGAGTTAACTGATATTTGCTTACAACAAACATATGGCGGCAAACCTACATACTCACCCCCATGGGGTTTATATGGGGAAAATTAAAAAGTGCCGAATATTGATACAGTTTGACGTTTACCTAACGTAACTATTACATTTCCTAACAAAACTAACATTTTCTAACAACATCCCAAGGCAGCAAACCTATGTACCCATTCCTATGGTGTTTATGGGGAAAATACAATATCTCAAGATCGTTTGGAAATTCGCTGAGTACGCAGGTCTGCTGCGACGGGGGTATTTATTTTTACTAAAACATATCAACGATAACAACGCGACGGTGGTAAGAAAAGCAACTACATTAGCTACGCAACCGAACATAGAATCTTGTTTCAATAATCCAAAATGCAGCTGGTGGCGTAAACAACGACACCAGAACGAAAGTAAAAATTGCAGCTGCCGCAAATGTCGCCAGTGTGAAAGCAGCCTAACCAAAACTATATCGTAATATAAACTGTGTATTCCCTATAGGGAAAATCACTATTATCGCTTACATTCATTTGTCTTGGGGAACGCTAAAACGTTTTATTTTGTGTTATTCTTGTTTTTTACCTGTGTATTCACAAGGGACGTTATATCCACCTTTTTTCTGTTGTTTTTTGTATACAAACTTTACAGCGACAGTGGCGCCTGCTCGGCGTGCGGCCACACCACACCAGCCAGCGAGTTCGTGATGCGGGCCGGGGCGCCGGGCGCCAACAGCGCCCCCCAGCAGCCGGGGGCGCCACCTCACCACGTGTTGGATTTTGTGGTAACGTCTCTGTCCCTTGTTGCAGGCTTTTCGGCAACAGTGGCGCCTGCTCGGCGTGCGGCCACACCATACCAGCTAGCGAGTTCGTGATGCGGGCCGGGGCGCCGGGCGCCAACAGCGCCCCCCAGCAGCCGGGGGCGCCGCCTCACCACGTGTTCCACCTCAAGTGCTTCGCCTGCAGCAAGTGCGGCGCGCAGCTTGTCCAAGGCGACAGGTAAACCAACTACTAAACAGTATACTGTAAAACATTTATCATAAGAGTATCTCAAGAGTTCAAAAGATTTTTTTCTCGAGTGTTTTCCCAAATTGAAATTCTCAAAGAGACTTGCTTCATATCCAGCTGAAGTTTATAGAGCACACCAGTAAGCAAGAGTAGGAAGAGATTACAGTATTATTAGTACGAATTAGAATACCTTAAAATCAGATATCTTTACCGATGTCATATTTCAGACACTTGATTAATTGAATGGTTAAGAGGTCTATTGCTGGTATATTGAGGGATATTGCTGGTATATTGAGGGATATTGCTGGTTTTGAACAACTGTTGTGCAATGAGTAAACTAATTGAGTATTAGTTTTCATTGTATGCGTAACAACTAACAGTCACCTTATAAAATTCCATGAAATTAAAGTTTTTTTTTCCTAAACTCTCGTAATTGCGTGCGTTGTAATGTGAATTGTAAACTATACTTATCGTCTCAAATGCCTTGTTCTGTTTGTCTTTATCATTTTCCTTATTCGGTTTGCCTAGGAATAAAGCCTCTTTGTAATCTACAATGAATTGAGTCGTATTAATTATTACTTTGTGAAATCACCGTTTGCTTTGAATCACCAAATGTAATCTAAGTTTTATACAAGTTCACGACATTGCTAACGGATTTTTTTGAGTATCAGTGAAAAGTAACAGTTGTGTGGTTCCGTTCCACTCTCCACCCCCGTTGACGGTGTCTGTTGTGTGTGGCAGGTGAGGTACTACCTTCTAGCCGGGAGTCCGGTGGGGCATACGGGAGACATGCGAAGCAAAACTATAACGTCATCGAATTAGTTCCTTGAGTTGTCGCTACGAACTGTCTAGCGCTCAAATACGCTTGATTTCGGAGTTTTCTGCAACAACTGAATAATATTGTTTACACTAACCTCTATAGAATTGGATGATGAATGGAAATTAATTATTCTATCATGGTCCTCTTTTTAAAGAGAATTTGAAAACTCTTTTACAAAATAAAAGATGTTTATTTTTGTTATAGATATTTTTTGTTTTGTTTTTATCAGGCCTAGCTTACAGAAACTTGGGCCTGCTTTAGTTTTGCTAGAAAAGATTCAAAGCGTTCAACATTTTTAGGCCGGGAGTCTGGTCTGCGAGCAGGACTGGCACAAGCTGCTCCACAACATTGCTAACGGATATTTCTGAGTATCAGTGAAAAGTAACAGTTGTGCGATTCCGTTCCACTCTCCACCCCCGTTGACGGTGTCTGTTGTGTGTGGCAGGTACTACCTGCTAGCTGGGAGCCTGGTCTGCGAGCAGGACTGGCACAAGCTGCTCCACAACATTGCTAACGGATATTTCTGAGTATCAGTGAAAAGTAACAGTTGTGCGATTCCGTTCCACTCTCCACCCCCGTTGACGGTGTCTGTTGTGTGTGGCAGGTACTACCTGCTAGCTGGGAGCCTGGTCTGCGAGCATGACTGGCACAAGCTGCTCCACAACATTGCTAACTGATATTTCTGAGTATCAGTGAAAAGTAACAGTTGTGTGGTTCCGTTCCACTCTCCACCCCCGTTGACGGTGTCGGTTCTGTGTGGCAGGTACTACCTGCTAGCCGGGAGTCTGGTCTGCAAACAGGATTGGCACAAGCTGCTCCACGACAGTGCTAACACATATTTCTGAGTATCAGTGAAAAGTAACAGTTGTGTGATTCCGTTCCACTCTCCACCCCCGTTGACGGTGTCTGTTTTGTGTGGCAGGTACTACCTGCTAGCCGGGAGCCTGGTCTGCGAGCAGGACTGGCACAAGCTGCTCAAGGGTAGCGCCGTCTCCGCCGGCACCACGGGCGTCCGCAAAGGCAAGGTGGGACGGCCCAGGCGGAGTCGCGACTGAAACCAAGGTAAGGGTCACCATCCACATCACCTTTCAACGCCCAGGGTGTCTACCGACCTGGGAGAGGTCTAGGGAGTTGATGGATTCAGGAGGTACGGGTCGAAATTGCATCTTCTCAAACAGTTTTTATTTATTTTTTTATCCTGGAACTGTTGGGAAACCTGAAACAATCAGTAAATGTGTATGGCAGGTCTTGGTAGACACCCTGATGTTACTGATAACTTTGTTTCTTTCTTCCTTAGTGTTTGTGAATTAGGAAATTGTCAATTGGTGCGACATTTTATTTTGTTTGGATTAAAGTGTTATTTTCTATTTGAGTACAGCAGATGAATTAAAAATTGAAATAAGTCGCGTTTGTTTATTCCGGAATTCATGCAATTCATAACTTACTGTAAGGTAATTCGATCTTAAAATTTATATTTTTATGGTTTTCAAAATCGTACGCACTCATGCGCTAACGTTGCCATTATAATTTGCTAAGTTTTGCCTTTCGAGTCGTTCGATTTTGGACTTAGTATTCAAAAACAGCCCCTCGATAATCTTTACTGGAAAGATTGCACTGAATCTTGCTCAAAATAAAACGTTTATTCTGATTTAGCTATATTTTTTCATTACTTTTCAGGATTCTGTTTTCTTTCGCATTGTAAAAAATATTCAACGCGTCCAAAGCCCCTTATTTATTTTTCTTGTTTTAGTCTCCTAGAAGACTAGTGAATTAAGCATTATATTTCTGGGAGAGTTAACTCCTCGAGTGAAGAAACCGCTCTCTCTTGTCCCTATACTCATGGAAGGGTGCCCTCAGACCTCCTCGGGTCCACTTTACGTGAAACCACAACCTTATCAGCCAAAATCTTTCCGCTTTTTCGCACGCGGTTCTACATTTACGGTCGTAAATTTCCCCATAAACTCCTCAAAACCGTTTTAATAGAAAACACGCATTGAAATGCGCGTTTTAATTTTACATTTACGGTCGCGGTGACGAGTCCAATCTCGCTTTTTATTAGTAGTTTCTCGCACATGCATAATGCATAAGTAATTACCCCGGCTATTAAAGACTATTTAAATAAGAATCGTTTAGTCGCTGATAAATAATTCATAAAGCGTAATCGTCTAGATTTCTAAAGACATTACAACTACGGTAAGTACGTTTCTATGTATAATTTCCACGCTATCATAATTCGAGGTGATTGCTGTGTGAAATACAAAGAAATGCAGTTAATGTAAACCGAGATAGGCCTGAGGCTGTTTTCCATATCTCGTATGAATATTAATATATCCTTTACATGGCATGCCGGACGGCCCTACGCGAGTTTGAATACACAGTGAGATTCTATGACGGGGCAGTGGCTGATGCTCCCTTAAGAGGACAGAAATCGTAATCTTCCGTTTAATTAGTTACCACTAACTTCAATTTCCTCACATATTCCCATAGCCCCTATAAAAACGGGTATGGTTTTACAATTAGGGTTAAAGATGTAAACGAAACATATTGTTATATTTGATTCATTCAAATAATTTTAACAATGGGGCCCATTTTACATCAATTCAGCTCTTTTTGATATTTACTCATTTTGAGACGTAGACGTGAATGTTTTAGTTTTCAATTTAATGTTAGCAAACATATTATTAAAAAAATTACAATTATATTTTGAAGATAGAAAGAAAATACCTCGCTAGACTATAATATGGTCTACAGAGACGTTTAGCCTCAGGCGAGGAAGAGTCCCTCGGTCGCCTAGCTGTATAAAATTTCATGGGTGGTTTCCCTTTAAAGGCCCGTTGTCCCTGAAGCGACTCTTGCGATAGTAGCGGAGCGATAATCGCTGAGCGATAGTCGCTCAGCGATAGTCGCTAATCACGTCGTTGTCCCTGAAGCGATTTTTAAAGAGCGATTCTAGTGCATTGTTATGCTGAATTGCGAGTTTTAAATGTACCATGAGTTTGAAGCAGAAGTAAAACAAAAATTACCTTTCAGGTGAGGATGTCTATGACGAAGATGTCATGGAAATATTATTTGCTGCATGAATTGGTACTCATGACATATTGTTCAACTAGACAAGAAGGCTATTTTAATATATCTATACTTATTTAACACGCTGGCTAAAGGGATATATATATATATATATATATATATATATATTTTTTTTTTTTTTTTTTTTTTTTTTTTTTAATGGACCTATAATTCTCAACCGAAGTTTTTGTGTCATTGGATGGATAGGGTTTATCTGTACTTGGTTTCGCCAAAAATTGATGAGAATCAAAAATTGAGGGCAATATCTAAAATTAAAATGTGAAATTTTACTATTCGAATATTATTAGGCATAATGGGATTAAGTTGAGCATTCAAAATCTTTTAATGTACGGGTGTAAATATGTGTAGTTTTGGGTAAATTAATCACTATTGGATTGGTCGGAAAACTAAACGCAATAAATTTAACAATAACACGTCATAGTTTAAACTAAATTGCTCGATTTCAAGCAATAAGCACACTAGTTAATATAAAAGACGCCTTAGGAAGCTTTTCATTTTCATTGCAGTTCCGTATTCATTGTAGAAATTACGAATAACAACTAAACACGTGAAAAATGACACCAATCGCTCCGCGACTGCGACTGAACCTGCCCCCAGACCGGACCCGCGATAGTCGCTGAGCGATAGTCGCTAGCCGCGCCAGTCGCAGTCGCTTCAAGGGCAACGGTCCCATTTGAAACAACGCTACCAGTGCCGGAGCGACTGTCGCTCAGCGACTATCGCTCAGCGACTATCGCTAGAGTCGCTTCAGGGACAACGGGCCTTAAACCAGGAAACAGATAAGAAATAAACAATATAAAGCTAGTCACATGTTGAAAAGAGTATCCCAGTAAATTTATGGTGAATTTTCTTACAAGAATGCAATTGCTTAACGACACTTAGTAGGCCTATATATTTTAATGTTATTAATTTTTTCGGATCCAACATTTTTTCCTACCTTTTCTTTGTTTTATGTACAAACTTTATATTGTAATAACTTCTCTAAAATGTCCTTACCTAAAACACAGGACGTTTCGTTTAAAAAATATCTTTATAACGATACGCACTTACCTCGTATAAAACCGACAACTGAGTGAAATAAAAACATTTTTAATTAACATGAGGCCGTTCATTATAGTGAAACAATTTATCTTCGGCAAGACAGTAACAGCCGGTGTAGAAGTCGGGGAGATAACACACGTCAAGTTGACTAGGTCAGTGCCCAAGGATCAAGGGCACTCTGAACAGTGCCAACAGATATGTTGCCATTTTATTACTCCTTCACTCGGAAACATTTATGTGAACAAAGCTACAATTTATAAGAAAATTATCAAACATCATCACGGGAAGTAGGTGTCGATTGCAGTGGGAAGAGTAAGTTATATTTATGGTTAGCAAGCGTTCATGTCGGCTGCGGTGTGGGCGAAACAGAAAACTGACGTTCATACAATGCTGTAAACTACGGCTGTAGATCAATTGTATAAGGTTATGTGTTGGTGATTTTGTGATGGTGAAATAACCTCCTGATCGAATAAATTATGGGATTTTAAATTTAATAGTTACAATATACTTTACTGCACTTTAGTAGCATGCAAAACTACCCCTTCTTTATAGGGTTTTCAAGCGATATATATTTTTCTTCGCTTGTTTCATGCAAAGATTTACCAATGCGTAGTTCCGTCTGGGTATTTTCGTTTTCCTCTCATGCAGAAGTAAAATTTGGTTTTTGTGTGTGTAGTGAAAAAAGCTTTAATGAATGTGGTGGGTGAATACATTGAACATTTCCGCTATAGGTGTACGTACATTAGCGCTTGCTTGTCTAACTTCTACACTGTATTAGCATGAAGTGTTAATGTTCAGTAACTAGATATCAATGATTTTGTTCTCAAACACTTGCATTGAGTTTCACAACGTGTGAATAACTCTGCCAATGCGTGTTACTCATTACTAAAACACCTTGAACACTTCAAGGAAGTTTTTATAGCTTCGAAGAATACAATAAATCTTGCGCTCATGTATTTATTTTTTCCATCGACATTGCACACCTACAACTTACCAACCCTACCACACTTCTGTAATTTCCCAAACGACGAGTTCCTCTGATCAAACGAACCAACGAGGTTAAATAGATATAGAGTGCTCACCAGATAGGGAAAACTGTTCCCGCTGTTTCCTTGGTATAACCAGTTCTTTGTTTATACTTTCCCAACAGTAATTTACCATTTTACCCACACCTATCCGACGTTTCTATGGTAACCAATTTTAATACTCACAGACCATCAAATCAAACTAATTTGAAAACAAACAAAAAATAAACATGTTTTAAAACTATCATTAGTAATTTTTGAAGCTTGTAGCGACCAATCAGAGTAACTAATACTAGTAACCAAATACTATTATTGTACTATTAGCCTATTGTACTATTGTACTATTATTGTATAAGTATTTATCTTATTGTTGTTATTATTGTTGTTATTATCATGTATTGATTATTTCAATGTAATGGGTTTCCCGTTGGAATAAATAAATAAATAAATAAACAAAGAAACGAGAGCAAAGTGTACATGGGATGGTTGCCGAGGAAACGGCGGTAATTATGGGTAAAATGGCGCAAATCAAAAAAGGACATAAAATTAACATGCAATGACTAATGAGCACTCTATATCTATTTAACCTCGTTGAAACGAACGCATCACGACACGACGAGGCAGCTCCGAAATAATCACCAAATGGACGACAACGACGGGTCAATCGGCCCGTCCGATCGACCCGGTTACGGAGCTTTAAAGTGGTAATCACTTAGGGAAAGAACCGGGAATTAGTCGAATGAAAAACTTCCCCCGGGCCAATCCTTTTTCCACCGAAAACACCACTTTTCTTCATTGGGTCGCGCGGTCTCCGGACGTGTTCTGTTTCCTATTAACCCCCCCCCCCCCCTCCCTTACGCCTCCCCCAGTCCTCTATCTCCCTCTCTCTCCCACTTGTGGTGGTGTCAATCCGTTTATTGTTTTCAGACTAAGTGCCACGTTCCACGGTTCGTTTGGGAACGCTCTCTTGGTTATTGTTTTCAGTGTGGATCCCGTTTTGAGATTTTTTACTATATCCGTTTTAGAGTGAAATTTCGATTTGGAAGGCGTCTCGTTGCATGTGGGCGAATTGTGTTTTCTCCTAATGTATTATTTTACATAACAACACAATGAGAAAATGAGCTTTTGGAGGTTTTTTATTATGAATCACGAAACAGATCAACATTGATAGCAAAACATGACGAAATAATATTAATTTATTATATATGGCGATTGAAATTATCATTCATCACTAATTGATTTGACGAAACTCCATTTTATCAGCTTTACAAGTTTTTCTGAGCTTGCCTGGTAGTTTGCCTGGTAGTAAATCTACTGTATCCCAAACCATAATTAAAAAAAAATTTAAACATTTGTCACCGCTACGGGGATATACCTACAATATAGCGCATATATCAAGATTCCGGATTCGAATTTATTGACTTCTAATTTAAAAACAATAGCAGTTGCATAGTGTTTGTCAGAAGTGATTAAATTCCATCTTCAATTTTGCCGATGATTGAGCGAACAATCAACTAATTTCGCCATAATTTTAATACCATCACAGTATTGTATCGTGGTTAAATTATCACTGACGAGGGTAATCCACATTCTAACAATTCATCGGGTAATTAGATCTAACAATTCTTCATAATTATCCACTTTTAACCGCAAAGAAATAATCGCACAACGTTGATGCATTCCGCAAAACAACCTCCGCGCTAGAAACATATGACGATTTTCAATTGCAAAATTGATTCCTCGTTAATTACAAGAGACAACATAAATTAAAATTCTGAAAGTATTGAGTCCTGATTAACTAGAACTTCGTAGAACAGTGGGGAGCGCGGTTCTGAGAAAAACAATCATCAGTGAAGGGATCATTGTAACGGTCGTGATATTGTTATAAAACTGTTCAGGTGATTCAGGTAATTGGCAGTATATAAGGGGAGTCAATTACTCAGTGGGGTTTGTAATTATCTTGTCTCGCGTAATGTATGGCGAATGACGGATGGCGGTAGAGGGAAATGCTCCAGCCGCGTCCTACACCGCCAACTAAACCAAACACCGACTTTAGTTAGAGTTAGGGGTGGTTGGGTACCGGGAATCCAATAGGGGTGGTTTGGGGGAAGGCGATAATGTGTGATAGGGGAAGGGGAGTTGACGGTTTACGTCAAATATTTAAATTAGTAAAGTTTCAAAAATTATAGGCCTACCCTAATTTTTATTACAGGCTATTTTTAAAGAGAAAATTTTGCCTTTTTCAATAAGAGAACACAGATATCCTACACAAAATAATTACCAAACATCTAAACATAATGTATTTTACCTGTATAAAAATCCAAGTTGTTGAATTACTGTAAATATGGAGCTTATGTGAAGTTTTACGTATGTATGAACACCAACTTGACTTGTATGAGGGATCAGAAATTAAAAAAATATAATATACTTGTTAACTAACTTAAAATAAGAATGGTATCCAAAACTCTTCTTATGTTAAAAAATTTCTTGTACAAATATTCAGTCAAAAGTACCTATTCTTTGAAATGGACATTTCTAAAATAAATAATCATCCATTATAAAGGTTTTAATGCATTTTAATTAGGTAAGTTTAGCTGTGAATTGTTGTCATTTTATCATTCTTTTTTCAAACAATGAAATAATGCTCGCTCAAATAAATCAGATTTACGATTTTATCGGTAAAAAACTTGAGTGTTTTAAGAACCTCCTTGAAATAGGACTACTCAATCAAAGGAAGCAAACTAGATAAAATATACTCCTTTTACCCTACTAAATAAAAAGCTTTAACCTTCTAAGACAGTTTTGTTACAATAAAACATAAGAATGTCGTGTTTGAATGTTACACAATTATAACTTGTGATGATCACAAAGGTAGTTTAACATTGCATCCTGGGCCGGATGTGAAAATATGCACTTCATTATCAACTTTGATTAATGTTCCTGTAATTACATCGCTTCCCCAACTTTGTTTAAATTTAATAGCAATTTTAACTAAGGAAATTGATGTAGATAGTTGTTGGAAGTTAAAACACCGCTGAACATTTTTATATTTTCATGCATCACTAAAAAAGCCATATTTTGAAGTATTACAACAAAACAGATTAACATTATTCCCAAACAAATTTCTTTTAAAATTCCTGTCTTAACGAAGCATTCTATCGTGGCATATCCATAAATAACACTTATGATAATTTATTTAAACGCTTACTCTATGAAATTAGTCATTTACCAAACTGGTCTCCGATTTTTTTATAGAAAAGGTTCTACTTTAACCCAAGTCCCTCCATCGAAAACTTGTATTCATTAATGTTACATTAAGGTTCAGAAATTTAAGGTATTAACGGGTGACTTGTAGAATTTTAATTTTCAAAAGGCATTGTGTTTCCTTCAACCTTCCCCAAAGGGATAGATCTGGATCAAACCCCTATCCCTCATCAAAAATTGCGTTGATATTAACTTCTCACGTTTTTTTCACGCCTATCGAAGTTTTCATGATCATTGCCTGATTTGACGTGCAACCTATATTATTGTTGAATTGTTTTACGTATGAAATTGTTGTACTTTACCAGTTAGTGGTCGCAAATTAATTATACTTTTTATGATTACAAAATAACACTGGGTTAACAGAGTTTTGCTCGTTGCTTTTAATTTACTTTTGTTATACATTTACTTTTAATAACTTACTTTGATACTTTATTTGAAACACCGACGCCCTCTGAGGTGCGTTTTGCGTGAGTATGACTGAAGGGGTGAGTGTAATGATTGTGATGGATCAGATGAGGTGAAGCTTTGTTACTGACAAATATCAGCTGTTTCATCTGTCAGGATCATTAATTAATAGCCCAATGACCAAAGGCAACTGGGTCCAGTATCGAACCGTCAAAAAGCACTAACTTCTCTCAGGATCGAACCAGCAACCTTCAGATTCAAATGCCAGTCAGCTACCAAGTGTCATGGTAATCAGGCATTGATGTTTACGACAACCATAGCATTTCACAGGTAACGGCTTTTCAAAGCCAATGCAAAGAAATTATCATGCTTTTATTTATTATTATTGTTTTTTTTTTTGTTTTTTTTTTTTTTTTTTTTGTTATTTACCTTTCGTTGTCAATCTGTTGCCTTTACAGGCAAAACCCACGAGATCAATGTTTAGAAAAACACAGCTTAGTTAGGAAAAAACTATATTTTTTGGAAGTGAGGCTGTTTATAAACTTTGGATATAAACACTATGAAATACAAAGTTTAAGCAAAATTTTCCCGCTAGATTTCGAGATCGATGAAAAATACATCGATACAGAAACTACTCGTATTATAGTATGGTATATAATCCGTTAAACCCTACACATATTTAACTACGTGCAGATAAATGTCACAGGTTGAGAACATGTGACGGCGTCCTAGCCCACGATGCACGTACGTTTCTGTCTCTGTGTTTGTAAGCAGACGTTGAGTCATAGGCGTGACGGACTACATACACATCACAACTAGTAAAAGGTAATAATAATAAAGTTTACATTATGGCCGTTTACGCAGCAGATACATTGTAAATAGCTAAGTCTAGTGTGGTAAGTGTAAATAGTTAAAATAGTTATTCTTGGTTTAGGGTTTTCCTTCAAAAGTGTTGTAGGCCTTTTGGGAGGCCTTTTGGTCTTGTCAGCAATCTTTCTGTAATGTAACACTTAAAATTTGTTAAATTAAATATTTAACAAATTTTAAATTATGGCTGTATTTAAGTGAGGTTAGCTTAGATAATTTGCAAGAGCGGATAAGATTTACACGCGAGGCGAATTGTGAAATCCTTCTCCAAGATTTCACAAGTTTTTATTGTTGTATTTCTAAGGAGTGTTATAACAACATAACAAAAATTAACAAGTAAATAACATTCATAATTCTCAAAATTGATTTAATAGCAGAAATTTACCGGTACACCAATTAAAAGAGAATTATCCTAAACTGGTTAAGTACTATTGAGTTTTAACCATCGATTCCGTTTTGAAGGCTTGAAAACGAAAAAATTATTACAACGATGAATTCTTCATTGAGTTCAACGTCCATCAGCCTCTTGATCAAAACACATGTACCGGGCACCTTCCGAGTTCGCCTACCCGGTGTTTAACACATGTACCGTCTGCTCGAGTGACCCGATGTAGAGACAAGACAGTATAGCTACAACGGGGTGGGGGGGGGGGGTGACCGTAGGGGGTGGGGGGAGGGTTGTCGTGATACCATCTCTCATTACATCGCGGAAATTGCTCAAAACTAATCCAACTCGCGTAAATGCTTTCACCGAACGGCGCACATTGTCTTGGGCTCATCGATGTTCCGTTTTACCATTCTTGGTTTACTATAGTATTAAATTACAATTAAGTTTGTTGCCTCAGTACAATAATTGAACATGAGACACTGTGTTGGTAAATTTTAACTACAAACTTGTCGCTGCTTGAGTTAATGATTCAAGAACAGTTAAATAAGAATTTGACGTTCACAGTCATGAATCGCGCAAGGACCTTTTCTGCGTAACATTTTCTCGTGTAAATCCGTGGTTAATCTATATTATATAAAATTATCTAATATCTGTTTGTGACCTGTTAAAAAGTTTTACTTCTGTATATATCTGTCAGCCATCTTTTGTAGATGAAATATTAAGAGTCTCCAAAGTCTAGGAGTTTTATTCCAGTAAAACTAATGTTAAATTTCAAACATCCGCTACGCTTTTATTGTTGGTCGAAAAATATTGATCTTTATTTATTTTTAAAGGAAATTTTAATATCTAAGACACTATGAAAAAAATCACGATTATAGGAGAACTGTTAGATTAAACTACCGATAAATGCGTAAATATTCTATCGAAAACTGTCGAGAATACTTCGTTGTTAATTGACCATACAATCAATACTGTATATAAAATGTTTCATGAAATGTTTTCATTACGTATCACTATTTTCCTTTCAAATGATATAGGTATGAATCCTTTTTTTTTACCAAAATTAACGGTGTAGCGGGCGTTTGAAATGTAACATTAGACTTATGTTAATAAAAATCCAAGGAGGCCGTTACTGAAGACTTAAGTCATTGGAGCGAGATACCGGTTGATGTAACTATTTGATGCTTTCTATATTCAGTGATAAGTTGTGACCTTAAAAATAAAAATCATTAAAAATGAATGTCAGTTCAAGCAATTTAAATACGTAACAGTCCGACCAGTGTAACTGCTTCACAGTATTCGCCTTACTCTCTATCAACTTTCTACTACATTTCCAGCGCATTTAGAATTTTAAGCAAAAACATTCGTTCCTCTCCACTAGAAGTATTAAAATACAAAGTGTGGGGCCCGGGGCGGGCAAGATGTAGCAAGAGGTGGCCTGGTGGGTCGGGGGGGGGGTATAATTATATGTATGTGCCGTGGTGGAACCAATGCGTGATGATAGTGGTTAGTTTAGGCACAGGTGCCGCCGTAGACAAGTGGAGTTGGACGGAACATCTCGCATACCTCGCCACGCTGGTGTCTAACATTTCTCGTCGAGGAATTTTTATACGAAATTTATATTGCCGGAACAAAGAAATTTCAGTTCAGAGTTGGATGGACGAATTTCCAATTCAAAATACATCGGGAGTTCTATAAAATGTTTTACAAACAATAAAACAATCGAATTACCCCTCTCTCTCAGACATCGAAACAATAAAAATATTACCGTAAAAATTCCGCGTCACAATCGCGTTTCAGGTCAAATCGAATAACGGCCAAATTGGACGCTACAAGATACGGCGAATTGTCTCAATTAGATAAAGATCGCAATAACCCTGTTACGCCGGGGATAATTTGACGTTTTTCATTTTTCCACAAAGTCAGTTAAGGAATATGACAGAGCGGAGTGGATTAGGCGAAATTAACCGTGGACAAAAACCGGCTCATTTGAAACTGCATATCGGATACTGGCCAATCAGTCAGCTCGGGGGAAAAAGTCGACAAAAAATGGACGCGTATCGGTGAAAAAACAACAATATAAACACAGGAACAGGACGGGTTATCCAATTTTCGAGAATGAAAATAATCCCGGCTATACCGGTGTCGCGTTACGGCGGCGGGCGGCGAGTCCATTTCATCTGCAACACCTGTCAGTCCACATCGCATCCGCTGATAAGTCGCGAGAGGTAATTAGTTACCAAGGTCTGTAGAGGAAAAAATATAACTTCTTCCTAAGGTCAGCTGAATAGCTATTTTTGTGTTCCGGATATGAAGCGTCAAAACTAAAACGGAAGTCAAGTTACGTTATTATTTACCATTCACATCTGATTGAAAAAGTGAATGAAGCAGTCTTGTCACGGGTACGATATTTATCGTAACGACACCATATTAATCTATTTGGAATTTGGATTATTAGTTAATAACAAACCATTAGATAATGACAAAAGTAACAATTATCACTCAAGGTAAAACTAAAACCATAAATTCTACCCTAGTTTACTTTGAAATTCCTTATTTTAGTAATAGTTGAGACAAAAAATCTCCAACGCAAACGAGAACGATTGTTGTTTCCTGCAGCGTTGGTAACACTTGCAGGAAGCAAAGAGTACAATGTTGGTTTTTTAACACTTTTTTAACCAACAAAACCTCTGTGGCGACGTCCACGGGTGTGGCAGAAACTGACACCATTGCTCTTGTGGGATGTAGCTCACCTGGCATTACAGTCATCTTGATTAGTTACTCTTTTCAATTAGAAAAATACGGCCCGCCGCCGATCCCCGCGAGCCCTTTGCGAATTGCCCTCGGAAATTAGTTACACTCGGGTTCAATTGGCGCTTTCGTCCGATCCCCAAGTCGGACCCGGCGAAGTTTAAATTAACCGGTCGGCCTGTACGATACGTTAACGTACCGTGATTCGGCCCAAGGAGCAGACAAAGCTACGGAATCAGCGGACGAATTGTTTAACCTAAAATAACAGCCAAGTTGGACCGTGTTTCCATCAGTTTCGTGCGTTACATCTGGTTTCGGTTCTCGTCATGTGTTCTGGAGTCAGGGAATGGAATATTCGTTTTGACTGTACACGCTGTTTAATTGATGATTTCATTTAGCTATTTCCTTTGGGTTGATCAGTAAAAATATTTTAAATTTTACAACTTTATTGTACATTGTCTTGCCGAAAATATATTGATCCAATTACAGGATAACAGTACTGCATGTCCTCGTGTCAAAAAAATATTAATACATTCCTGTATTCCTGTGCAAATGTTCATTTATATTTCGTTTGGACATATTGTAGTGTATGGACGTGGTATCAATGAGTGTTTACTACGTCTACACTGTACAGTTTCTCAACATTTAAATCAACACGCCTTTACAGTAATGTATGTACTAAAAAACATTATGTGAATATTTTTGTGAAAAAAAGAAAAAAATATGTTACTAAATTCATCTCAAATTTGTGAAAACAAAATTGAAAACAAGCCACGGAAACCTAATCAAAACCAAGTCTCCGTATGATTGCCTCCAATCAATAGCACCTGAGTGTTGCAAGGTCCCGTTGTGAGGGAAGGGGCCAATTTGCTTGCCCAAAGTCCCCCGGGCCCCGAGGCTTAATTACTTCCAAATTCCACATCAAAGCGGAAACAATCGCCCTCGGCAAAAGAAATTACATAATTAAACGGGGCAAAGGTCGAGAAGGATACATAATACAGCTGTAGGGCTTCTTATGCTGTAATTGGGCCTGGGCAAACTCCGTACATACGTGGGGTCCACAATACCTTCGCTGGGTAACGAGCTACGGATAAATATATAACAAGCGCCGGCCAATTTATACAACTCCTTATTTGTTCAGTTGTGGACTTGCATTGTGCTGGGAAAGGTGCACCGGCCCGGAAGTTTGGCCAGTAATGTTCTTAAAAGACGGGGAAAGGTTATTTGGACGCAATACAGTCGGATTTGGAACACACGTTTTAAGTTTGTATAAAATAATAAGGTTTTTAATACAGTGTACGGTGTAATTTTTATTTTCTTGACCCAAAACCTTTTAAAAGCGACTTACTAGTGTTGAATGTAGCCTGGGCTTCCTTCATTTCAAGTATTTTTTCCTTCATATCGTTTTGTGGAAACTATCAAATCAAAATTAAGTAAAAGAAAATTCTTCATTAAATTACTCAACTGAGTAGGTCTACATTGTTGCTGAAACAGATTCCAATTACAATATTCTGTTTTAAGTTAGCTCCTTTTTAGCAGTTCATTACTCATTGACATCCGGCAGTTCACGCTTGAACACATCTAAAATTAAAAATACAGCTATTTCAAGAGGTGGTTGTTTATTAGTGAAGTTTAGTACATATGTTTGATACCCTCAATTTAAAAATAATGTATATAATAACCACTGCTCTTTTAATTCTCCTTAACCCTTTGCCTTGTCTAAAAATTCACACATTAGTTAGAGACTTGTTCAACATCCATCATAGTTTTTTCACTACTTTATCAGAATTGCAACAAACAGAACTTATATAGTGCCATAATAAACAAATCCTGATTAATATAGCAGAACCGTGTTTCCCGGATGACAAAACTTTGATCACTGGTTTTAACATATTTTCATTACATAGTTGTCCCAAACAAACAAGACCCACATAGAGCAAGGGGTGTCGACCGCGTTTATTATATGTATCACGTGTATGTTACTCGCTGCACCCCTCGGTTGTGCCACTCGATGCTTGTAGTACACCCGGGCAGAGCTGCGAGCAGACCCACTCAAACTAATGAAACAGACTAATCCCTCCCCCTCCCACCATCCCTTCATGAGCGATGAATTAAGAAATACACCGGGCTTACGTTTTCTCCTCCGGAATTAAAAACCCTAAATCTACGCTTTCGAGTTAATAGAGGCTAACTGCCTTTTGTAAATATTAGCCTGGCCGGATTAGTCTAATAAGGCATCGGCGCAGGACCTCGCTCAACAAGGTTAAGTAAATTCCTCCCCCTCCCCCCCCCACCGACGGTCCTGTCACGGCTCTCTTCCGTTCCTACAAATACTGTTGGTTTTGCTTCAATTAACTTCTGTGTCTTTATTGTTAACCGTTTTGATGGCCGTTGTGTGTTTTTAAGCCGCGCGCTTAACCCAATCGTTTTTCCGTTCAAACACACTTTTCCGTTCCGGCGGATAAAGTGTTTTTAGCCCCGGCCAATCGCCGGGCCGGTGTATTTTGTTATTTTATTACCCAGTTGATTTTTCGCATTTACGAATTTCCATTGCATGAAGTCTGTTCGACTCGAGTTTCGTTTTTGAACGGTTGGTTTATTCTGCGCTATTATTGTTGGAATCTTCTTCGTTTCATTTGAAGTCACAATATTACCATTGACTAAACCAAAATGCAAGTGATGTGTTTAAAGTAATTTATTTTCTTCAATTTGTATTTGAATTTGTATCTTATATTCCAATACTTACGCTCTACATACTACATATATTATTTTATTAACATAAAGTGTATGTTAATAAAATACTGGGGTTATTCTAAACCACACACTTTGTGATCCAACTCCAAAATCAAGTAGTTTCTCATCTTTTTATTTACTAAACTAAAATATTTTAATCCAAACGGGTGCGGGGGTTTGCCCTCCTTAAAGTGTACTATTTATTTTTTAGCATCTGGAGCGAAGGTAACTCATTTAAATAAATTAACCCGTTAATTTTCGTTAAAAGGCTTTATTACAGTAAATACATTAAACGCGCTTTTAGCTTGCATAAATAATTAAATCTATCCGGAGACTTTTAATGTCCATTACAATAATCCGCCCTGGTTAAATCTTGTAAGCAAGAACCTTTTGACATAATATCACACAGTATAAACTTTGATAAACTCTTTGTAAAACAACGAAGACTTAAAATATTACCGAAAACTATTGAAATTGAATAGAAAAATGTATGTTCTGAAACTAAGAAAAATAAATAAGAGCAATGAGTCACCAAATCATGTATTTACTAAAAAAGTGTTGATAATTAGACTAAATGAATAACTTTTCGATATTTTGGATATTTTCTAGGAAATCAAAATTAGTTTATCATCCGTTAACAAAAGTCATGTCATAAAATATGCCAAATTGAGAAAAAGGCTTTTAGTTACACAAAACTATTAATAACTTTCGAATGCGAGCACCAGATCGTTTTCAGTACAATTTAGATTAATTCAGTAATTCGTAAGTGTTATAACCGATCAGCGATTTGTGTAGTGGTGTTAACGGCGTTACCACCACTGTTATATGGCGATATCGCAGAGATAAGCGGCCCGAACGCCTGCGCGATAAGAGAAAAGATAAGCCTAATGAGTGAGGCAATTTAATTACTGTTATAGCTGTAATATGTTCTTAGCCTTGGCTGCCTACCCTAGCCGAGGCTTTGTCCCTCTGTTTAGTCATAATTGTGCCGCCGTTAGCTGTTGCGTCTGTGTTATTTATCCAGCTCTGTAGGCTATTGTTAAATGACTTATTTTTTATTTGGAATGAAAAATATTCCGTAGAGTGCTAGTTTACATTTAGAATACCAAGTCTTTCTTTAAAGTAATTTGGTCTTTGATTTGTCTAAATTCTGAAACATTTCTTTAAACTCTTAAACACCAATAGAACATTTTAATTTATGAGTAAAAATGATTGTGCTCTGTCAAGTTTTTTTTGCCATAGTAAAAAAATCGTCTTATGTAATTAAATTTCCTACTACCAAGAAATTTCAGAGTACAACATACTCGGTAAAAATAGGGTCTGATTTTTCTCTCTTTTAGGGCTTATGTTTAATTTCAACTTAAAACTAACTAGTTTCACACATTTACTTTAAACGTGTAAGAATATGCCTTATATTCCAAAGGTTAGGCATAGGCTTACACATCAATTCGAAAAAATTCTTGAAAATGTCGTTCACAATGAGCATAAGCGTGTTAGTTTAAACCTTGTTTTCATTCGTAGTCTTTCAACAATTTCTCGTCATTATTTACTGACGATGGAACGTAGCGAGAGCGATATTAAAGGGCACTTACTGTTACAAAATACCCCATTGGGTAAATTAGCACAAGTCCGCGCGGCTTAGGTATGGTCTCATAAACTGTAAATTCACCCTGAAATTGGTTATCGACCACCAATTCCGGTTAATTAACTTTCTTATGAGTCAACTCGGTGTGGAACGATCAACGGAAATGAGATGGACAACGGTGCACAGACGAGAGGCCGTTTTAATTCGTGCGGATAAATTAAAGGTTATAAATCAAGCAGTATTGTTCCTCGCTGGAGCTGGGCCCATTTGGTTTGCAAATTAAATGGTTCGAGTGAGATGATGTTGTCTTCATTCGTTCCCTTTGACAGTTATTCTCCTTGTAGACTGTTCATTTGTTGAGAATTGTGTCGCGTGTACTGGCCGTAGCAGGCGATATGTGAATCACAAATTTTGACATCTAGTTGTTAAAACGTTATGAGAAAGTAAGTTTTCTGTTTATCATTATTTTTCTGTTCTTTTAAACTTCCTGGACTTTACGGAGCATGTAGTGATTGAAACACAGCTTTTGTTAGTTTTACTAGAAAATTATAAGTATACCCATACGAGGCCTACGCACCTGATGACATGGTTTATAGGAACTTTCACGCAAAACGAGAATTTTTTAAACAAGTCTAAACGGATTTGTACCTGCGATTTTGTACAAATCTTACCGTGTGAATGTTAATATTTTAACAAACGTCGAACAAAAGTCTAGGCCAACATTTTATCGTCGCAAAGCACTCTTAATCGATTTTTTTAGATTTAATTCGACCCTTTGCAAGTATAGTTCCTCGATTTTATTTTGCATTCAAATGCAACTATTTTCTTTGCTCACATTTCATTTTTCGGTACACCTTTGTATTCCCATGTACAGCATTGCACTTTAAATACCAATTACACATTTTTTCGTCACACAACAGCTTCCATCCACGATCCAGTGAAATATAACACGCAAAACAGAATTACTTACAGCATTTCTAAACTTTTACTTAACAAACATCAATGTGCAAAGTCTTCAACTCCAAACGAATTTCAATCAAGTTTGCCACCGCAGGCGAAGTCGGACGCAAACCTCACGTCCGCAAGTCCACACGACAAAGAGGCGATTACCCACTACCATCAGACACACAATGACCATGGTACTCCATTACGGGCCTTTGACCGGCCGGTATTAGAGACCAAATTGATTTAAATGTCGATTAGCGGCGTCGTCGCCACCTGTGCCTATGTCGTTATGTCGGTGCATATGTCGTTATGTCGCCGTGTCGTCCGCAGTCCGCTTTGACGTGTCCGATCTCCCGTAAGAATTAATTACCTGTCAACCAGCGATGTCGTATCAAGGCCCGATTATGGCTGGATATTATTATGGTTTATCGAACCGTGCAGGCGGAATGAGTTGTTTGAGGGCGGGAGGGGGGGGAGTGCGTTGATTGTAGTTGTTGTGTAAAAGGGTTAATTGGAATTAGTCATTTTACTGATCCTTGGGGTCTGCAAGTTCAAATTTCTTCTTGCTAAACACTTAATGTTCTTAATCCGGCTGTCAATAATCAACGACAAACTCATAGACTACGGGCAAAATATAATTAAAGATATTTTCTATTAAAATATCATAACAATGATTTCGATTGTATGTTAAAAAAAATAAACCTAAATAAACCTGACCATCCCGGCTTGTCCGTATAACAAAGATGTTCATTGTTATTTTTAACTATTTCAACAGAAAAATATTACCGTCGAAATGAACAAGCCAGGTAAAATAACGGAGTACTGTGTCAAAGTTTTACTTTTCACCAAAATGGTATAACGCTCCAGTTTCACCAAATTGGCTGGGTAGCTGAGTGGTTATAGTGCTCGCCTTTGAAGCCAAAGGTTGCCGGTTCGATCCTGAAAAAGTTAGTAGCTTTTTAAAGGTTCGATTCCCTACCAAGTTGCCATTCGTCATTGGGCTGTTAATTAATGATGCTTTCTAACAACTGGTCGATGTTAGATAGTAACAAGACTGGGGTTTGGACCGTTCCCCATTAAAACGTTAAAAAATGCCACTGGCGTAGAAACACCCAAAACAAAAACAAAAACGGATAACAATTATAAAAGGGATAATGCTCCAGTTCAGCAAATAATGTAACCGATATTACAATTCGCGGTCAAAAAATCAATTGTTTCTAACCAAAGTTTCGATAATCGATATTCAGATTATACACCTTGCGATACGATAAAACCCGATATCCAGCGCTGGATCGATACGACAACAATGATGGCCATTACATCATCAAGTTGTGATGAGGAGCATGAATTCTGCATCAGTAGTCTTGATTGTGTATGGCCGCGGGGGAGGGGAGGGCTTTTAAGTAAAGGCTTTTAATGCGACCAAAGTTAATGTAGCCGCAGAGAGGAGGGGAAAGGGGGGGGACAAGAGGGGAATTAATTAAGGGTTGAGCCGGTCTAAGGGTAATTACCCGGTCAGCGAGTAAATCATGCATGGCGCCGTGCATGCTGCATGACGCGTGCCGAAGACGGAGGAGGAAACGCCTAAGGTCAAATCTGGTAAAAAATATTTTTATCATAAGGGTATTTTTAAAACTCTAGGTATAGTCAGTTGTCAAATTTTCACTCATTTCACCCTTGGGTGACGCCAAACCTACCGAGAGTGAACTTTTATAATACCCATTTCATGTAAGGTAGGTACAGCAGAATAAGTGATAAAATTTTACGCTCTCCTAAAATATATTGTGTGGTCTGCCGTTCGCTGGCTCTTAGACTATGGCTAAAGAATCAGCCCTTCTTAGACGGCTGTAAAATAATTTCTATCATATTCGTTTCTGTTATTCATTATTTCTGTTATTAAAATACACCTACATCAGCGCTTTTTAAAACTAATCTATATATTAATAGGCAAGCATATTTCTTGACTTTTTTCTCAGCTTGAGTGCATCGTAGGAGAAATCCATACCAATAGAAAGGTAGTGTCTTGTACATGAGCAGAATCCCATTTTAATTTTAATCGGCACTCAGTACCCATACAGGCTTTCAAAGTTTCAATGTTAATCTTATGGAAAAAGGATCATTGATTGAATAATTAGGACATAATGGGTTATCAGCGTGGACTGCTGTGGTAATAACAAATGCTAGAAAATCAGGAAGAACAGATATTTCAGAGGTTAAATATTTTACACACTAATTGGATATAGATCAACTGAAATTGTGGTCAAATTTGGCAATTAATAATTTATTGTTTGAAAACTTAACAATGCTTGAGTTTCTAGAATCACTGTATCCTTCCAACTCCGGGGTGATGCCTATTGGATAGCAAAATATTTTTGATAAGCGTTAAATGGAAATGGTAAACAAGAAATTTCAATTGATCAAGATACAACTTAATGTTTATTTCCGTAAATCTTACAACCACAACTATGTGTAAATTCTAAAGAGCTTCAATTGCCTGTTAGGAATGGAGAATCGTTTATTTGTTTTGGCATACGCTATCACGTCAGAAACAGAGCATCATATTCTGTTGAAATGTCATAATAGGCCTATATATAGGTTTAAATTAACTTTCTATTGAGACAATTGAAGATCCTAATTGGAGTCCTCAGAGACTGAAGGTAATAAATAGCATGAGAAGATTTAACCAATCGGACAATAATATTGTGATCTGCCCAGTACATACGATTTTAAATGTATTTGCACATCGGTGGCTTCCAACACCAACAATCTGACGTCAGGTTGGTGCCGGAGACCGGACAAGCACTCGGGCTGAGTCAGGCCGTGTGTTGAGTCACCTGAGAGATTCCGTATCCGCATTGTACCATGGCTCCTCGCATATCCGCTCCCCATCCGTGTCCACCGTACACTCTAGTCGTTGGAACTACTGATGTCTCAAAGGTTCTATAGAGTTGTCGCAGGAATCGTGGGAAAGCCATTGATCTTGCTTAAAAAATCTTTACTCCCCAACATTTTGTTCGTGAACACGTGTAAGTTGCCCCTTGAATAGAATAAATTGACAATATCTAACATATAGGAAAAAAGACAAAATTGTTTATCAAAGATCCCCGAAATTAAAATTGTTAATCCAGGAAGTCATAGAGAGTATTGTATCAAATTTCACTTCGTGTTACCAGAAATCATAAAATCGTTATATTGGTATTATGGTAGAAATAGTTATGGTACATTCCCAAAATCATAAAAATGAACTAATTCTAAGCGTGAAATTTTTTACTGTATATTTTTAAAAAATGGTTCACTAAGAACTGTTTTAAAACACAAGAATAATTAGGATATAACACCTCGCATATTATTGTATAAATTCGTATCGGTGATAGGTGTTATAAGTAGGTATAACATAGTAAGCCAAGATTCGAATGTTCAGTCTATCAATGGAACAGTTAAAAACATTTTTCTAAGCCTTTATAGATGTAGTGCAGTCGGGGTATAAGGTTAAAAAATTTCTATCACAAAATCATTTCTATCGTTTGAGAATTTATTTAACCAAAAATAGTTGAGCAACACTTAAAGAAATAAAATATGTAGAGAGTATCAACTATGAACTATTCGATAACAGCTCTTCTTGGTAAGACATGCCGATGACCACGTTCATTTTAAATCGTCCACCCCGCCCGCCCCTGAATCCCCGTGCTCGAGGATCAATAAAGACGTTCATAAACATAACCTCATCACTCGGCCATTAGCGCTAACAAGGGGCTGCGAGACTGAAGGATCACACATGTTGTAATTCGTCATTACGGCGATATATAATGTATCATAAAGGGTCCGTTAAAAGCGCCGTTGCCGCTATCGCCACATCCTACATGGCTAATGGGTTACTTAACTAATTCGACGTGCTAAGCCGGGGCCGGTGAATTATTCAAAAAGCTCTCGATTAAAAATATAGCTTAATAACCGCTCGGGACGACTGCGTGTCGGTTGGTGTGAACTAATTGTTGTTCGTGGTCCTGAACGGCCGGTCGTCCGAGGGTTTATCGTCTGTGACCGGACCAGTCGGGGTTTATGAGTTGTTGAACATATTTTCGGGAAGGAGTTGTTGTGTTCGGTGTGGAAGGGGTTTTTAGAATTCATAATGAGTGTTTTCTACTTTTAGAACACAAGGCTGTTGGGAAACATGTTGTTAGTCGGTGTATGATTTATTTATTGCATCATTATTTATGAAAAGTGCTGAACCCCCGTTTAGTAACTTTTGGTGGCGTGGATCTATTGTGGTGAGAATCTCAATGAAGTAACGAATCCTGTTGCTCATGTTGTAAAACAAAAACAACCGTGCAAATTGAATTTGGGAATAATTAAAATTTTTAATGATCCTCTCTTACTTTAACAATGCGTTTCGAAATACCAAATACTGTTGGAAACAGGTTTTATATTAATGATTTGTGATATTGAATTGTGAACCCCGCTAAACATGAATATTTTAAATATTCCATCACTGTGTCAACGACAAATTAGCAATTTAACTTTGTAACCACACAAAGGCCCTACATTATATTTTCTACATTTTTATAGAACCACGCCTCTTCTCCATCACATTTTAGCAACGCATTGAAATTACCTCTCTCACATGAATTCTAAAGTAGCACCGTGACAGTAGGTGTGACGTCATAGTGACGTCATTAGTGACATCGGTGACGTCATGACCTTGACATTCCTCGGAGGTCATTGAACTGTCCCAGGTCTCTCAATTTCCAACTACTCGTGACGTGTCCAGAACCACCACCGACTCCAACCGGTTGTCATCACTCGTCAACAACAAATTAAATAAAACACGGGCAACGCGAATAAACGGAATAATCGGGACCGCAGCTTATCGGGCGCAATTATCAAATGGACGTCTGCACCAATAAAACACAAATTGATTAGTGGGCCCGCTAAGTGTGTCCATTAGTGATCTGAGAGCCGCTAACAAAAATACTCGTCCATTAAGTGAATGACAGTCCACTATTACTAGGCCATTACTGCTGATCAATACTATCTGTATGCTCCGTCTTTCTCTCTCTTCCTAATTAATTACTTTCTTTCTTTGTTCAAATATTGCGAAACACGCGTTCCATTTGTTGGCTGACCGACGGTTGTTGTGCCTCGTTTCGACTCAAAAGCGCTTTGTTTTCGTTGTTTTCATTTCGGAACGAGAAAGTTCGGTTTTCGGTAGATCTAATATTTTGGACAAATGCGAAACGGAATTTAAGAAATTGGGTTTAATTTTATTTAAAAAATTATTGACAATCATTTAGGTTAGATAAAGCTAGAATTGAATTTCTGTCGTTCAAAAGTTTATGTTGATACTGTATTATTGAAGTTCCGTCAGATATTGTTGTGTTCACCTTTAAATAAATATCAAATTATACAAAAAATACAGGATTCTATCGCCTCCCTTCTACTTCATTATAGTAAATCGCTAGCTTTGGTTGAAAAAAAAAAAAATGATAACTTGTGCTATAAATATGACTACAGGATGTGAAATTTACATTGGTCCGTTTAGTTTCTTTTGTGCAATGCTTCCTGATATAAAAAGAACAATTTGACGGACGCAAAGTTTAAATAATGTAAATTGAATAAATTTATGAATTATTCCAACTCAAATAAAATGAGCTAAGCCAACGAACATACCTGCAAAAATAATAATTTCGTTTAATGTATGTGCTTATACTTACCTGCATTGTCAGCGCAGTTTTTGGGAAACAGTTGGAAAAATTGGAAATTGGAAAAATTGGGAAACAGTTTTTATTTGAAAAAAAATATTTCGTCAATTTGACTCCATACTGTGAACGACTACATCAGCACTAATGGATGAGCAATTTGTGAGGCGACGAAGAAACGAGCCGTTTTGTTTGGCGACTCTTTTCACCGAAACATATACTCTAAAGTGGGAGCAATTTCATTTTCGACGCACAACAAAGCGTTATTTGTAGCCGAAGAGTTTAACCTAATAAAAAGATGAAAATGCTGCCAGGTATTTGGAAACGAAATGAGAAAGCCAAGTTAGTTTTAATTAAAAAGAATAATCAGGAAGTAAAGTGGAGTGAGTGCGAGAGAGAGAGAGAGAGAGGCCGAGTAATCCTGTCGACAACTAATCACTAATGGAGATTCCTAACTGTTCATTTCGCCTAATGTTTTCGATTAGTCTAATGAAACATTTGCATTTCCACGAGCGCCGGCTTCTTGTTAATTGTACGACGCCATGCTGTCTGTACTTACTGTAATTGCGCCTTCTATCCGTCACACAGACACACGTACTAGCGGCTCAGCGTGTGTGTGTGTGTGTGTGTGTAATCGTTGTCTGTGGGGACTTGGACACTGTGTGTTGCGTTGTGAGGACATGTGTTCTTGTGAGGTCTCCCAGGACCAAATTGTAATCGCGTTAAAATGCTGTTATGCCATGTACGGCAAATAGATCAGTGCAGTATGTTCTGTTGATGGATTACGTTCTATGTACGGGTTCGCCTTAATCAATTGATACCTTTGTTAAACTTAAATCGGAAAATCTTACTTTAAAAAGTATTATAGAGATTTCGACATTGGCTAGATCATCTTTTGCTCTATTTACTTAACATATAACATTTTAATCACCAAAGGTTATACCTTATTGTGGTAAGATACACCTGTATTCGGCAGTCATAAATCATCAATTTATACTTATCTAAACTCAACTATCACATATTTAATGTTACGTTACTGAGTGGTATAGGCTTCAATAAACTAAACTTCAATAAAATGGGCTTCATATAAACATTCGGAGCAGTTTTTAGACTTGCCTACCTTTCCACTTGGTACTTAACACATTTACAGTACTATGTTTTGCAGCAAGATTCAACAGCCCTTTTTCTTTTCCAACGGTAGAACTACACTATAGTGATGCCCCTAAAGTGTCGATGCCATGTTGACGTAGCAAGGTTCTGTCCCGCCATGGCGGTTCGTTTCCGACAGTTTGTCGGGCTATTACGCAAATGAGCGGCGCAATTGTGTTTATGAACCGTGCGGAATCGATTTACCGAAGGAGTCCCCAAGAAGAATGAAGCCGACGAGCAGAACCGTTTGCCCAAGTCGCATTGTGGAAGGCGTTTCTCGCCACCGTAGCCACTATTTAACCAGTCGTTCCGACCGAACAGACGACGTAATGGCGACGACGACACACCAATCTCGTATTGATTCGCCGACCGTCAAATATTGGATCCTCAGTCATTAGCGGTCCTTGTCCGGCGAAAAAAGAAAATCAATTTGAACCAACCCCGAGTGATTAAAATGTAATTGAAAGCAAACACGATTGTTTGTCGGCGACCACCGCGGACTCAAGTGTTCGTTCATTTGCGATGGAATAATAATAACGGAGAAGCCCGTCCACTCACCGCCGCCGCCGCCGTCCGTCTGTTTATTAAAGCGTGTAATGTGTTTGTGTTTTTTCGGCTCCCGTCGTCTCGTTACGTCGAAAGCGTTCCCGTGTTCTAATCGAGTAAATATAATGACCGGCCGGTCCTGCAAGATCTCTTTGTGACCCGAATGATTGTTTGACGATCGGAAAATCGTATTTGTTTTAAACTCGCGTCCTCCGGTGTCGAGGCGATCGTTGTAATATTTTACGAATTAAATAACCCCGTCACTTTGACCGATGTGCGGAATTGAAAATAAATAAGTCGGCTCCAACTCGACGTCCGGATCGCGTATTTGCTGTAAACAACGTGTCGCTATTTGTGCCCCTCTATTCTTCCGGAGTCAGCGCGATTTTTGTAAACTGAAATCTGCAAATTCTTTTTGAGGATGACGAGTCCAGTCCGTGCACTGTAAATATTCGACGTCAGTGAGTTTTTTGCCGAATTGACAGTCCGCTGCGCTCAGGTTTATTGACGGCTTGTGTACTTTTTCCAATGATGTATCGGTAATAACCTTCCGCTGATTTTTACGGATTGCTAACACCATCAAAACATCGCTATCGCACCGGTGCAGCGGCGAGCGGAACGGACGTCAACGTCAACTGGTCGACGCTTTCACTTCTTATTTTAAAATTATTCTATACCACTCTCTAAATTTGTTCTGCAATCATGTAATTTTTACAAAAACAAAAAATGTACATGTAATTTTTTTTAGATTTTAAACAGTCTTAAAATAAAATTTATATTTTCGTTTGTGTTTTAGTCAAATTTAATTAATTAAATGTTGTCAGTGTCGCGGTACCTCCACATAAACTAATTTCGTCGATCTTAGACTGTGAAGTTCGTCTTCTGTCAAGTTATTTTTTCATAAAAATTAAAATATTGACTATCACAAACTTTTATCTTTTATATATTGTCAGAGGATTAAAGATTAAAGTACTGTTGTAGTTAAATGAGAACCTATATTTGTGCGTATAAAGGTGTCGTTTACTAATTTTTTATCTAAAATAAATTTATAGATTGTTGGATGCGCCTACTGAAAGCATGTAGTTGTAGTTATCCACAAAGTAAAAACTTCGTCAACTGATCCGTGGAACGCTTCAAAGAATAAAAAATTTTGTTAGATGTAATTATTAATTTTTATTTACGAAAACACTCAATACCCCGTGGTAAAAACGAATCTTTAAAAAAACCTACAATTCATTTCATGGTCTACCCTAACACTAAACCATTTCACCTATCGCCGAAATCACAGTTTAAACCGGCAATCCGCGTGTGAAAAGTCACTCGACACAGAACACCGACAAACATCCATCTTTCAATAAAGCCGGCGCTCGATTCAATTGGAAACTAAACACAGAGCTATTAAATCGGCGGTGGGCGTCAACAAAAACGGTGTCATGTGACCAGCGCGGTCAACAATAACACGCCGCCTCATGGACCATTAATTAACGAGCGTTTAATTTGTAAAAACACTAGGCTAGTGATAGTTGCTGCCGACACTCATTTAATTATATTCCCGCGTAAATAGAATTGAGCCGTCGCCCGATCCGTGGGGCGGGCGCACTTTGTGATTTTAATTTCTATTTAATTACAAATGGCGTAGTGCGAACTAACCGAGAGCAAATTAATTGTTTTGTTTTTATCATCGTAGTTGTAATTTGGTTCCCCCGGTGGTGTTAAAGTCCGCGTTTGCGGTGTTTTATGTGATGATTTCAGTTTTCGGCTACCGGTGTCCGTGGAATTTTATATGGTTGGAAATATTTTTGTAGGCTTTGGTCGTGTAAAATATTGCTTTTTCATGGCTTTTAGATTAAGATGTTGCGCGATTCCCAGAATAAAATTTGGATTGGAAATTCTTTATCCAAACGATGGAGATCCAAACTTTATCGTAAAATGTTGATGAGTTTTCGGCTACCGGTGTTCGTGGAATTTTAGGGTTGGAAATATTTTTTTAGGCTTTTGTCGTGTAAAATATTGCTTTTTCATGGCTTTTAGATTAAGATGTTGAGCGATTCCCAGAATATTCTTTATCCAAACGATGGAGATCCAAACTTTATCGTAAAATGTTGATGATTCCATTTACGCTCAAACTTATTTCCTTTTTTCCTTGTTTTATTTGAAAAATCTCTGATGCAATTCGCTGTATGGAAACACAGAGAGGTTTTAGTTCCTCGCACATCAGGAAGGTTATTATCAATTTTGGTTAAAAAATTGTCAACTTTTTAAAGTTTTTTTGGGGAAGATGAATCTAACTCCGTAGGCTATAGTATTTGATTTCATTTAATAGTTTGGTTTTTATATTTAAATATAACTTAGGGTTCCAACGACTTCCAATTACTTACAACTCTACTAACAACAAAAGCGCCTACATTAACACAATTAACACGTGTTTAACCGATCAGTGTTCCTGTTAACACCGAGGTACACTGATCATTAACACGGTAACCGCTGCATTGTAGCCGGTGAGGTAATGCGCGGCGCATTGTACTTCAGTCGAGAATCTGACGTGGAAATATGAGCCTGTAATGAAGACGGATCAGCTCTCGTCCGGACTCGTTCATTTATTACTCGTTCATTTATTAGCGTACACGATCGATGCGTATTTTTACCCGCCACACAAGGCAATTCTATTAGCCTTATACCGGCAACAATGGCTGATAGACAGCGGCTGTTGGAAAATATATGAAGACACTTCTTGTCCATTAGGAGCGGAGTGGGGAATCGGTGGTGGGAAACGGCGTCGAAAAGGGGTTGGAAATTATTGGAAACGTACGTTCGTATGGCTTGTAAAACAATGTGTAGTAGTGTTAGGAATTGTGAACTTTGAGAAGTGTAGTGAAGATGTCATAATCGGTGAAGACTGCAAGTGTTCATAGGAAATCACTTCAATAGAAAGAATAAGGATTTATTATCAGTTTTACTACCCGGTAGTTAAAATTCTTATTAGTTGCCCCAAAATTTCAGTTACTTGGCTTGTTACAGGTTATTTATTGATTTTTTTTTGTAATTTTTTGCTCTTAGTCATTTTTTGGAATTTGGTTATTTTTTAAATTTTTGGGGGGATTTTGGTTATTTTTATTATTTTTTTTGGGCAGTTAGGTTTTTATTCGTTGATTTAGATGAAGCTCGTAAAAACTAAATAAATGCTTTAAAAAGAAAAAAATGTAAAACGTAAAAAATGAATCGGGGAGGATTTTTTTCTATTATTTTTTTATGTTATTGTTGCTTTAATAGATGATTACTTACCTAGTTCAAAACCATCCTATAAACTTTTTATTGCCTACATATATTTAATATACCGATAAAATGCCGGTTTTTGAATTTTTTATTGACATTTTGGGTTTATTCAAGGTTTTTTTATCATTTTAGTTATTTTTATTAACTTAAAGAACTGTTACAAGCCCTGCAGTTAGTCACTCAGTACGATTAAAATTATATTTTCGTCTGTAGTTCCACTCAAGGGACAGTACCATAACACCGAAAGGAGCTTATCCTTCATACATTTTTATTTTATTTTTTACCAATCAACACTTAACCATTTTCTATTGAGGGGGTTGGGCTTATACATTCTGACGCATCGTGTTTCTTATTTTTGTCACTAACTCCAGAATATGATCTTATCTGCAGCATATATAACTTCTTCTATAAGTACTTAGTTTACTACAGTATTTTAGTGTTACCCCTGTATATCGTATTGTGCGTGTACAACCGTGGGGACAAGAAGGGGTAATCAGCATCTAAGGGATGTTGAATGGGGGGTGGGATAGGAGGGGGGAGGGGCCAAGTTAGCGATTTAATTAGCGTTTGTCGCACAGTTTTCTGGATTATTGTTGATTGCCCGCGTTAATGACTTGGTCTTGCTCGTAAGCTTTAATTAGTTAGAGAAGAGAGCCGAGGGGGTGGAGGGGCGGAGGGGGTGAGAGAGGGGCTCATGTACCATTTATCACCGTCGCCTTATTCGAGCAACAAATCGCATAAAGCTGCAACTTTAATTGTCGCCGAGGTAATATTAGATTTACAACCGGTAAAGACTGGTAAAGGCCGGGTAAAGGCTAATTGGGGTAATGAATAAACGAGCCGGACGGGACGGGACGGCGGTCAAACGCTTTACCTCTTCGGCCCTGCTCATTCGATTATTCGCCTTTTAATAATTCGTCCGGTCTTTGACCCGGCCGGCTTCTAATTTGCCGAATTCCCCGAACTCTTATTATATTAACGGACCTTCAGCCCCGAACTGACCCAAAGTGTTTAACTTTTTAGGACAAACTCGGTTGTTAATTGTTGCGTAGCTTTGGAAAAGAATTTAATAAGCTCTTTTGATACCGACGTGCGTTGTTTCTTAACTGAATTGTCGTTGTGTTCTTGGTTAACAATTTTTCTTTGCCGTTTATTTTGCGCCGTAAAATATAATTTTTTATTTAAATTCATAAAAATAAGCTGCGTAAGATGATCTTTTTTACAGTGCTTATATAGTTCTTGATTTTATATCATACATTTTAAGGTACTTTCTAACTTCAAAATGAATTTTCCAACTTGTGCGCTTATTAAGTTGATGAATTTCCTAGTTCGGTGCGTCTCGTTTGAAGGTGTAACATTTTTATAAATCATTTATCTTATCTTTCTTTTTTAATAACATTAAAGTAACCATTGCTTATTATTTTTTTAATAGTTTCAAACCACATTTTAAATTTAATTGCAAAGATATAAAATAGCGGTGATTTCTTTGATCAACAAAACCTATTTACATACACGTTTAACGTAGTCTACAATGAGAAATACTCAACAGGTCAAACGTTTTGAACTTTAGTAGTTAAACCATTAAAAGTCTCCTACCTAAACTGTTAATATTGTATATCCACCTGTGCCGATCATTATGTTACAGCTTATGCTGACCTCTAAAGTTATTAAGAATTAAAATTATTTTGTATGATTTTTTTCTTTAAACAAGTTGCTTAATAATTCACCTTTAAGAGTCATCTTCACCTTTGGGCCAGTAGCCTATTGGTGTGCAATCGGCAATGTTAACCATACAGCTTTTAATGCAAAACATGGTATTTTATTCCCCTGTTTCGGACGCAGTTTTTCAACCGATTTTCTTAAACTCGGTAAGTGTGTAGTTTAATAGTTAGGCCCCTCAAACCTCAAAATTTTGAAAATTTAACAAATATTACTAAGGGAAATCGAGTTACATTGCGATGTCATAGAGAGTAATATTTATTAAATCTTCAAAATTTCGAGATATGAGGGGCCTAATATTCAACTTACCAAGTTTAAAGAAAATCTGTTGAAAAACGGCGTTCGAAACAGGGGAATAAAATGCCATGTTTTGTATTAAAAGCCGCATGGTTAAGGCGGGTTCACACCGCACATCCATCCATCCAGTGGATGGATGGACGGGACGTTTTAAAAAGATCGCGCGCCGGCTTAAGCAATGGGGCAACACACACCGACGTCCATCCATCCGCTGGATGCGACATACGTCCACTGGATGGATGTTTCGGAATCGCTCACCGAGCGATTTTTGCCTGGCATCCGCGTGGACGTTTTCATCTGCGCATGCGCGTCACTCCACTCGGCAACAGACTACACCGACCGCGCCGTCGCGCGTCTTTGGGAAAAGATAGTAAGTTCAATACCTTGTAAATGTGTAAAATTATTAATATAGTCAAGTTTTGATTTAAAATCTTTAGCAATAAATGTGTAAACAATTCTAAAACTTGTTAATGTGTGCCCTAGCTATTATTATTATTAGGATTATAATCAAGTGTTGATTTAAAACCGAAAATTTTGAGATTATACTGAAGTTCCATGGCCTGATAAATAGGCTACCTAATTTATTTTTTATTATTTCCATTGCCATTAAAGAATTTTATTGCATAATTACGTTTTTCAAACTAAATTACCAAAACGATGACAATGTATAAACTTCATCTTGTAAAACTTAAACAAATGAAATTTTTTTTGAAGTACAAATGTTTTTCTTTTATTGAAAATTCACATTACTAAATAAATGCAATAAATTTATTTATTTAAGATCTAATTGCCATATAAATTGATTTATATGATTAGATCATATCATAATGATCATATCAAATATACAATACTGTATAAACAATTTTAAATTTATAATTAAAACTAACTTATATAATAAAAAAATCTTCATCTTCTTAAAAAAAAATCTTCAATTCAAATAGCAATTTTGTATCAGGTCTTCTTTTAAAGTCTTCTTAAAAGTTTTATTGCTCTTAATTTCTCTGAGTTTTTCTGGCAGTTTATTATAAATTTTGACCATCATATTGTTTGGCCCCTTTTGGTAAAAAGTTGTGTTGCATGAAGGGGTGTTTATAAATTTCTTGGTTCTTGTGTCGTAATTATGAGTTTCCATTCTTTGTTTAAATTTTGATATATTATTGTGAATAAAACCAGCAGATTGTAATATGTAAAGAGAAGGAAGTGTTAAAATTTTGTGACTTTGAAACAATGGGCGACAGGAATTTGTTCTTGGAATGTTAAAAATTTATCGTAATGCTCTTTTTTGTAATTTAAAAACTCTTTTTGCATCACTACTTGTCCCCCAGAATATGAAGCCATAAGCAATGTGTAACTGTATAATATATTATTACTGTATAATATATTCAGCTTATATTACTATAAGCATGATATATTAATTTTGTAATGTTCGTTCTGCAACATTTTGACAGGATTTTTATCTTGAAGATGCTGCTGCTTATTTTTTTACAAACATCGTTTATATGTGGAGTCCAAGACAAGTTACTTGTTATTTTCAGGCCAAGAAATTTGTTTCATCACTTGTAGTTTCATCATGCGTCTTCTAACATTAAATATGGATTTGAAATTTTAGTTTTATCTTTATTAAACGACATAATTTTTTTTATTATTGTTGTTCACTTTTAAATCATTGTCATTGAACCACTCTATAATATTTGAAACTTGAATAAAATTTGATATATTGTGCTATAATTTTTCTTATTTAAGGACTTTGACCAATATGTAACTAAAGTAGAAAATCTAAACCTATAGGTGTAGTATAAACGTGTAAAATAGTAATAAATAAAGGCCTTATTGTGCAGTGTTGAGGCGAAAATAACCATCCATCCGTATATCGGATGGAAGTTTTGGTGTGAAGTCGTTCGTGGTTGGACGTCCAAGGCTGGACGTCCATCCAGCGGATGGATGGATGTGCGGTGTGAACCCGCCTTTAACATTGCCGACTGCGCAACAATGGACTACTGGCCCAAAGGTGAAGATCACTCAAGCAACCGAACTACTTTGTCCCAAATTAATGAGTAAACATCTGTCCTGTCTCTGTGTGATATGTGGACATGACTTCCTTATTTCAACATTTCAGTGGTATTTTCCTTTGGTGAAAATTTAACATGATGTAATAATACCGACGTTTCCTATAAAAACTTGGACGGTAACAATGGGAGTCAGGGGCTTTATAATCATCATGTGTTGATAATAACAGACTGCCAGAAGTAATTCTGAGTGACGCAGTTAAATTATACAATCTTGTTACGTAAAGTGTACGGTACACACATTTACAAAACAAATCCTCTAACACAATATAATATACAGTTTTGATTAACAATTAATATTTAAATAAACGCGATATTTAATAAAACACGGACCAGGCAAAGATATAATTTCAACATTTTCAAGTTTTTACATCTGACTTAATTACAGCGAATCCACCTCGAGTAAAGTTTTAAGTTGGGCAAACACACAGCAGTAAACGAAGATCGTTAATTAGCTCTTTAATTACAAGAACTGATTTAAGTAATTGATGTTCAGCCAATTAATTAATGTAAACGGTGCTGCCAACTTCGTAACTAAAGGATATTTTCGTTAAATATTTTATACCGTAGTGAAATAAGGTTTTATTACTTTTTATGTGTTATTGTTTAAAACAATATTAAATAAACTAAATACAAAAAATTAATTGTAATTATTGATTAGTTTAAATGTTTTAGAATGCTTGACGTTGGTACAAAATTTATTGTTATAATATTTGAATTCAAGATTCAAAATCTTTATTCATGATTAGTTTACAATATTGAGCAATGCTCAGGTAAACATATGAAACTTCAAATAAAACATGTCAATTACAAATAACAAAATGTACTACCTATAAAATACAAACATAAGTATTCTCTTTTACTGCTCAAAAAACTCTTCGATACTGTAGAAGGATGTCTAAGAGGTAGTGCCTTACGGAAGCTTTGAATTTGTTGAGAGAGTTTTGAAATTTAAGATGTAGGGGCGGTCTGTTATACAATTTGAGAGCCGAATAATAAACCCCTGCTTCATACAGAGAAAGGCGGTGGACTAGCAATGTACTTGCATACAACAAATTAGGTTTGCATTTTTATAGGCTATTGGATTTTTAATTTTTAAGCCCAAAGTAGACTTATATTTTAAAAATAAAAGAAACAGTGTATTAACGTCTTACGTTACACAGAATTTTAACGTGTCTATTCCCACCTGGTATGTTAAACGATCTATACCAAATGTATAAACTATCATAACGAGCAACCCAATGACAGAATGTATAATGAAACTGTTCCAACCTTCCTGTTTCCCAGTATCTTTTACAAAACCATAATGCATTGTTACGATGCTACAATTCAAAGCATTTAATATAAAACGCGCGATCAAACAAACATTAACCAGCGTAACAATGGGATGGTAATTAAATGAAAATTATCTACGCGGAAACATTTGTAGGAAAGGTTGAAAGAGAGGGCATTTACATAAATTATTCACTATACATTTCATGACTAATCAAAACGACGCCGCGCCGATTGAAAAGATAAACAGGGAGTGCAAACGGATCGAATGGAGCGGAAAGTTAACATTACAGCTGATCAACGGGGTGGCCAACTTTACGGATCAAAATGCCGCCATATTTAACGTCGACACGTTGGCAACAGTGGAGGCGCGAGTCGAGTCATTAGTGCGTCATTGCTCTATAAAATGTTTATCAATTAACTAAAAGCTGCACACGCTTTTGGGGTGTAATTTCCCATAGAATGATTCCCAATGACGTTGTATTTTCCTTTGCGTTTTGTTGCCATTATTTGATTGGTTTCTATTACTGGCGATACTGTATCTATATGATTAATAATCATTAATGTTAAAATAATGTAAACTTTGAATTTAAAAATAAACTAATAACTTATAAATATTTAATAGCAGTGTTTTGAACTAAAGTTAATTCTTAGGGTATACGTGTTGTGTTTTGCCAAAACATTAATACATAATACCAGTATGTGTTCAGATATAATTTTCTGCCATGTTTATTATTATACTATATAATGTACCCGCTATCCGACATTGAGCAATATATTTTTTTATATTAATAACAAAATTAACTTTACGGTCTCTAGCGCGTTTACAAGTTTTGTATTATTAACTAGACCTCTTAAGTATAACTAGATGTATGCTTTTTCCTGCCGGTGCATTCGGGTTTACTCTTTACAGTTGTTATCAGCTTTAAAATTAACTAATGTCCTTGCCAATGTTAATCAAATTGAAAAATTGTTCCAATTGAAAAAATAACTGTAGAAAGAGTTCCTTGCAAGATATGTATAGAACATCGCCTATTAAATATGTATAGATTGAAACACAGTAATATTTGATTGGTTTCCAATATTTTTGTACCAAACTCTCTTGCGGCCCTCCACCCTGCCTCGGTTTGTATTATTTAGCACGTGTAGAGGTGGAAGGGGTGGGGATGATAATTGAGTACTGTACAAACATAGGGCCTTTGTCCCGCCGTCTATTAGGCAGTTATTCGGAAGGACAAAGACGTACGTGGACCTGGTCTCTTGTAGCTTGGTTAATCGCACTTACTCGCAGCGTTTTCAGACTTCTACCCGCCCCCCCGCCCCCCCCACCGATCCCGTCAACACCATCCCTTTTGAAATAAATGTAAACGTGGCCGTATCGACTGTCTAAGATTGAATACTGTATCGTCGAGTTGGAGATTCCAGCTGAAAATTTTCGCCCTGAATTTTTTTATATCTTTCTGAAAAAGAAGATTCGCCTGTTCCTCAACCTCTTGCAATTAATTATAGCCGACAAAAACGTGTTTAGGAGGGGAAATGACATCTTGGATCAGTGTATCTTCCGTATTACAAGTGTCCAAACGGTGTACAGAATTAAAAATTATATCTATGAGCCGCTTGCTGTTGATTTTGGTCCCACATACGTGGCTGAGTTAAGAAAAAAACCCTTGCACTGACCAGATCATCTCCTTATTATCCCAACCTCGCAATGTGTGTCTTCTGTTCAGGATTGTAGTGTTTGCGACGATACTACGATGATGTTACAAGTAAAACACTTGTGGAAATGCTCGTTCCACAATTTTTCCTTTTCCTCTGCTCCTCTGACCCATCGCACCAAATGTGTGCTAGATGTGATATGGTGTAAATAAAACCATAGACTACAATAATATCTAGACATACTTATTGCCTGTGAAAAACTATAGCACGATCAAGCAACTCATTCAACATTTCTTAGAATATTTAGTGCTGTAATGTTAACAACAGTACTAACATGTTTTTTTTTCTGTTGGCAGGACCGGTGGTGCCGTTCTGAGAGCCCTCTGTACATTGGACCATGTACATAGTCGCGGACCAGCCGCCATGTACATACTCCGACCCGCTTGCCGTTCCAACAACCTAGTGTCGACTCGTTGATGTTACTCCGTGTTTCGTTCTTTACCAGCACCATTCATTTTCGATGGACTTTTCAATGTGATTTAATTTTAAATACAGAACCAACTGTTTCTCATCGGTTCGACCAAAATGTAAAACACATTTGTGTTTAGATACGAGGGTAGTTTTTATTTCTAAGCGGTTTAAAACTTAACTGTTTCAACAGTGCACGTTTTGTGTATCTTGTAATGTAACTCGTCCTCGGTCGAGGTTGCCACCAAGAAGGACCAAATTTGTTTTATAGCTTTAAATTATACCCCGACTTTGTGAAAGTCGCCAGAAATGTACTAAGACACAGATGTAAGATTTTCACACTTGTAGTGTTCGAAAATTATAACTAAGAAACAGAATAGAATCATAAAATATTATGAAAATTTGTAGGTAATAAAAAAATCATGTGGATTTTTATGTATGCTTTAAAGCAATATTATTGTGATGAAACTTCGTTAAATAATTTTCATCTCTGTGTAAATTTTCAAGCTGTCTTTTTATAGAACAATGATCTACTTATGATGTAACTTTAAGATTGAATCATAGTTTTAAGTGAAACTTTTCTAGAGGTTGTAATTTGACACGTAATTGATTTGATCTATTTGTTCTTCAACTCTCAGACGAAGTGTTATAGTGAGTACTGTACCCCGGTCAGCCCACCTTGTAACGTTCGACAACGACCAAGTGATGTTAATTCGTTTTATTAATGTCTATTTTTAAGATGTTCTCATTGTAATGTTGAAATTTCGTTTGTAAAGTATTATCGAGAATTTACGCAAGTTTTCTCCACATAAGATGTCTTGTACATATTCATCTATTATTGTATTTCGCCTCCCAGAGCGATTCGAATCGTTTGTGTTGTTGATTTTTGTTATTGCAACACTGCATATATTTATTTGTTTGTTTTTATTGACTTTGTTGAGATTTGCACCTTCGGTTTCTTTATTGTTATAATGTTTCAGATTCAGCAGGTTTGTGTCAGTATCGAAACGTCTAAGCAATCTAATCAGGAGTTAGTAATATTCTTCGCTGATACGAAAACTTGTAAACCAGTATTATTCCATGTTTCGGATATTAATTGTTATCTGACACTAAGCCTTTTTGTGGGAAATTAGTTAATTTGTCTTGATTACACGACATGTTATTTTCAAATTAACGATTTATGCTTTTCAATCGAAGAACATGTCACCCAGTTACCATTACTGATATGTGATAGCCCAGGGTCATAGTATCTATCACAGTTGTATCATCTCAACCCCTTATCATTTCAGTCAGTATTCGAAGCAATAGGCGCGCGCTAGAGGCCCCCGTTTAACCAGATCGGAACTTGCTCAATCCCTGCAATAAGTTTGTGGCGCTACACAGTAAGTTGTAAGCTAGGTATTGTTAATATGTACATTGCTGTATATTTGTTGATGTGCCCTTTCGCCCGGTGCGTCCACCTCTCTTTATCCCTCCCGACTACACAATAAAGTGGATATTTCCAGAATCAACAACTCTTTTCATTACCTGTGTTTCCTTAGTGTGTAAGGAGAGTAGGACGTGAGGGATTCTGAGATTCATAAAGGTAGAAAACAATTTAAGGAATATATTTTCTATTCTGCCTTTATCACTGCTCTTAGATATAACTGATGTCACATAAAATAAAAATAGTCTTCAAAAAGTATTTTTTTTTTACTGTAAGCTAAAGAAAAAACAGTAAATACCTTAATACTGATATTGACCATATCAATCTTTAAAAACAAATCAAATCATTTCTTTGCCATTACAACATACAATGTTGGCAGCAAATTTAAAGAGAATACAGCTAAATTTCCTGAAATACATACAGTAAAAGACATTTAAACATTTTAAACATTTCTTGTCCAATAAAAAAAGCAAAAAGGAAAGACAACAAAAAGTTACATTGGGTAACAGACGAGATAAAGCAAATGAAAATTCAAGTTCAAAACTCATACTCGGAGTGGGTGTCTACCAGGTGTGACAGGAAAAAACTTGCTCACAATGCTCTCAAAAAGATGTATAGGGAAAAAATCCGTGAAGCGAAATCCAGTGCAATTTTTAATGACATTAAAGCTTCCGATAATCCATCAAAAACTTGTTGGAATTTCATCAACGATTTAAGACCACAAAAAAGGCCAACAGTTGGAATGCATGCTAAATGGGTACAGTGGTAAATGGGTACAAGCGTCAAATGGGTACAGCTTGGGGTGATAGGTGTTTAATGACCGTTTGACGAGGGTTTGATGCGAAGGCCATGAACAGAGGGAGTGGCAGGGGCGGCGCGGCGGCGACGGTAGCGGCGGCGGCGGCAGCGGCCGGCCTCGGCCGGGGAGACACGGACACGGCGGGGGCTTACCACACATTAGAATATAGTACTTATAGTGTTTATGTGACCTAATAATCTCTTAACATTAATATATTTCACCAGATACGTCTTCTTAAAAAAATTTATCACTAGAATAAAGTAAATGGAATAAGACTGTAAAGTAAGTGGTATTAAGATACTACAGTACCAAACAAAATTTTGCAGAACTCACAAAATGACATTGTATGAATGTTAAGAGATTATTATGTCACATAAACACTAGAAGTACTGTATTCTAATATGTGGGTGGTAAGCCGCCGCCGCGCCGCCCCGGCCGAGGCCGGCTGCTGCCGCCGCCGCCATTCCGCCCCTGTCGAGGCAGGTAGTGTACCCATTTGCCACTCCCTCTGTTCATGGCCTTCGCATCAAACCCTCGTCAAACGGTCATTAAACACCTGTCACCCCAAGCTGTACCCATTTGACGCTTGTACCCATTTACCACTGTACCCATTTAGCACGACACCAACAGTTGAGCCTAACATTACTTTAGAAGTAAATGGGGGTTTAGTTAAAGACCCAGAGACAGTTAGTAACATTTTTAATGATTTTTTTCTTAACTTCAACCCAGACTTTAACTATCACGCTTCTGTTCATGTAACATCAGATGAATTTAGGCCTCAGTCTCAATTAAACTCTTTCAAACCTCTGACAATAGTTGACATTAGGCAAATATTAAAATCAATGAAAAATAAAAAGTCATCAGGTCATGATGGGATTTCCAGTAAAATAATCAAGTTTTGTTCAAAGCAACTAGAAGAACCCCTGTTGCATTTGGTGAACACCTCTCTCCGGGAAGGTATTTTTCCATACAGTGGGAAACTTGCGATAGTTAAGCCTCTTCACAAAAAAGACAGCAAACTTCTTCCCCAGAACTATCGTCCAATCTCACTCCTTCCAACCGTCTCAAAAATTCTCGAAAAAGCAGTGTGTCAAGATTTAGTTCAATATTTGCAGGACAATAATCTACTGTTTTCTAAGCAGTTTGGTTACCAAAAGGGAAAATCCACAAAGCTAGCTCTCATAGACTTTGCAAATAAATGCATCGACGCCTTGGAGGGTGGTGATTCAGCTATCGGCTGCTTCATCGACCTCTCTAAGGCGTTCGATTGCGTCAATCACAAGATTTTGATCAGAAAGCTTGAACAATTAGGAGTCGGGCAGGTGGCTCTGGGCTGGCTGACGTCTTACCTGACAAACAGGAAGCAATCAACCACAATCAACTTCACTTCAGTCTCTGGTTTGAAAAAACAATTTTTCTCAAAAACTTCACCCAATTCAATGGGAGTTCCGCAGGGTTCAATTTTAGGGCCAATCCTTTTTTTAATATACATCAATGACATATCCCAATCCTGTAATCACCCTAACAAATCGCTGACCATTTTTGCAGACGACACATCACTTTTTACACAGAACAAAAACATTCACGAACTTGAAAGGGAGACGTTTTGCCAGCTCGGAGCCATCTCTCAGTACTTTTCAGATATCAACTTAAAAATAAATCCAACTAAAACCAATTACATGTTTATCACTACCATGCAAAAGAGAAATCGTCTGATGAGGGCTGGCTCTTCAACTCCATTAGTTTTTCAAGATGAAAACCTTCTTGAACAATCTCCTTTTGTAGACTATCTGGGAGTGAGGTTGGACGATAGTTTTAGGTGGACGGAGCTCATCGATAAACTTGCTTCAACCTTAACTTCAAATATTTTTGTATTAAGGAATCTATCTACTTTTAATAATATTGCTCTTTGTAAGTTAGTGTATTTTAGCTTGATTGAAAGTCATATAAGGTATTCAATAGTGCTTTGGGGTCTGTCAAGCAAATCAAACCTCAGAAGAATTTTCATTATTCAAAAAAAAAAAAAAAAAAAAAAAAAAAAAACAATCAGGATCATCTCTAGGCTTAGACTTGGAGATTCCTGCAGGGAAAAATTTAAAGAATTGCAGATATTAACTGTACCGTCTCTTTTTATCTTCGAAACAATCTCATATGTAATGGACAATAATCTGATACAGGCTCATACTCACCCTCACTTCACCAGAAACAGAAATGTAAATCCATCAATACAACACAACTTGAAACTTTTTGAAACAAAACCTGGCTATGTAGGAGTTAAATTTTTCACACAACTGCCTCAGGAAATAAAAGACATTAAGCAAATCAACAAATTCAAAAAAGCTTTGAAACAATATCTTCTGGATGAGTGTTTTTACAATCTTCCTGGTTTTCCCTAAAACCTTCCTAAACAAATGATCCTCATCACCCAACTCGACCTTACCCAACATGACACCATGATTGAATCATGAAGATAGGCCTACGTAGTAATAGATGACGGGTCTCATGCCGAAATGGTCTACGGGACAGACTCTGGAGGTAACAGGTAAAGATTATTAATAAACCAAGTCAAAGAGATTTAACCTAGAATAAACCTAGTCTAACCTATAATGCCTTTAATATTATCTAATTTGTTAATCAATTTAAATGTTTCAAGTGTTCCATAAATTCTTAAACACTGCACAATGCATTTGATTAATGAAAAGATTTTAATTTCTTTTTAAAATGACATTAATTTTGTTCTTGTTTGATATATTCTGGTAAAAGGTTACAGAATTTAGCACCGGCATTGGAAGGTAAATTTTGATACTGTATGTTTGATCTGTGTTGTACGGGTCTAAATTGATTATTAAATCGTGTGTTATAATTATGAACACCACTTTCCTTTTTGTAGTTTGCAATTAAAACAAAAAATAAATTTGCTTCTAAAATATAAATACAAGGAAGTGTGAGTAAATTCATGCTTTTGAAATTGTCTTTACACGATTCTTTTTGTTTCGATTTAAAAATTATCCTTAAAGCTTTCTTTTGTAGAATAAATAATTTTTGATATGTTTTTCTGCACAGTGGTCCCATATTATAATTCCATAGGATAAGTGTGTATAAATTAGTTGGTAATAGCAATTAGTAGAATTCAGTGGCGGCTCGCCCATAAGGACTCCCGGACGCCGCCCCCCCAACGCATTGATTAAAAAATATAAATAAATAATTTAACAAAAATAATATTATGAGTATATTTAACAGAATGACAATTGTATAGGTCATAAGTTGAAGATAGAAAGAGATCGTACCGAAATAAATCCAAAATCGATGACGATTGTGTGTCTAATTCCATCGCGGCCGGCCGGTGCCGGAGCGGCGGACGCCGGCTACGGCGTCCTAGCGCTCTTGTAAAATCAAATGGGGACGCGCATACGCGCGTCTCACTCACACAGGCACACACAACGGCTGCTAATGCAGCGCTCTGCCCGGCGCCCTAGGCTGCGCGCGCAACTGCTCCAGCCACTGCTACCAACCGAGCAGTGCCAAAAATGTGACTGTAAGTTCCCTCGCGATTCAGTCGTCCGTCTGGGTTCTGTTGTGCGTAATGTTGATGTAATGTTGTGTTGGTGTGCGTTGTGATGAAATAGTGAATTAATTAGATTTAGTAGAAAGGTAAATGAGTGATAGTGAAATGGGTGACGTTGGAGATGAGCAACATTTACACCAGGTAAACCGTATATAGTAGGTAATAGAATGAATAAAAAAACATTGAATATTACAATTAATTTGAGGAATCCGGGGCCTCCTATGCCCAATTTAGCTATTAATCAAATACAAAATCTAACAAAAAAATTAGTTTCAATCAAAAATGTTTAGAAATTTATACAATTTGGCCAATTGGCTCTGTGGCTGTGATGTTAAAAACTCGTTTTTCTTTTACACTTGCTTGATAATATGGGTTCAGGATCGCGCCTTAAACTGTGGGTAGTATTCCAGACATTAAACACTTGAATGACAAAGTTAATAAATATAAAATGAATGACAAACACATTAAATGCGTGTATAGAATTTGAATTAGGCCTACTTGGAAGGATCGACATTCGATTTGCGACATTAAATGTAGGCCTATAGGTCTACAAAATGTTTTGAGATGCAGATGCAGGTTTTCTTTTTTGCTGGATTTCGTTTAGCAAAATACTCCCACATTGTGATGTGTCCTTTACAATCAATTTCAACATAAAACAATTTTTTGTATTAAGGCGTTCAAGTGCGATAACGAATTCAAAACTGAAGTAAAAATATAGAAACTCTCCTGAACTGGATCAATCCAGTGTGAACAATAGCGTACCTAAACCCACACGTAAACGCGGTTTGAAGACCGGAAACATATTGTCGCAAAGGAAGTGTGTGGACATCTTAACATCCGGGTTAGGCGACCGCTTTCAATTCCTAAAACACTTGTCCGCGGAAAAACTATTTTAGCCTGATTTGTTTCCTGATTTCAAAAACAAATGTCACGAAAAATAAGTAGGCCTATGCACTGAAACGGATTCATATCAACTGAATAAAATTGTAACAAATTTTTTTTACTTAAAAAAAGTCATCTATGTTGTACATAACTGATAACTCTGCAGTTATCAGTTATGTACAACAGAGATGACTTTTCGTCAGCAATTGTGATTCAAATTTTTATATTGCAATTCAATTCAACTTTGCCGAATTGTTCCTGTTTGATGGAGTAACTATATTTATTGACCGAGACATAACCGGTTTTTCTGAAGCAGACATTACTTATCGTCACTGGCGTAAATATAAATAATATAGGCCTAATGATAAGAGCCCCCTCGCCGTCTCTGACCACCGGCCGCCACTGGTAGAATTTTGTCATCACAATAATTGGCCAAATGTCTTAAAATATAAATATTTGGTTATTCTTGAGAGGAAACATAGTCTATATAAACACTCTAAATCGACCCTCTATTAAGTAATTTTCTAAGGAAATTCACATAGTCAATTTCATCTAACGGATAATCCTCTAAAATACATTTGGTCCTTGATCAACTAACAGACCAGCTGAAAAGTGTACATAGCATAACTTAGGCCTAATATAACAGAAACATGGTATTTAAAACGCCAATGTGACAATAAAATGTCCTCCATAACAATCATTTTAAGTGTTGTAACCTGATACGACAATGATACGATCAAGATAAGTCTGATTTAGGATTGGCCAATGGAAAATAAGACGTATCTCTCAATGGTATTACAACAAATTGCCATTAAGTAAACTGCCATTAAGTTTAGCGAAAGCAGCTATGGCGTTACTGCTAGATGACCAACTTATCTGACAGAGTATGAGTTGAAGGAAGACCTAGATGTTGAAGACACCAAAGCTAAATTATATTCAATTTCATTATGATTCCATATACATAACCCCAATACTGAAGGGTTCCCCAATGAAAATTGGGCCTTTATTTCAATACCTACATATTAAACTCAATCAAATGATACTTCTTAAAAATCTAAATACTTAGTGAAGTATAGGCTGGATTTGTTACATACTGTTACTTGTTTATGCAATTTGTTTTCTGAGTATGACAAGACCGTTTCCAACGAAGCACTATTTATATGGGAAATATGTAAAATTGAGTTTTATAAACTCAGCTTGATACTTATAAGGTTATTTATTTTAAAACTTAATAGAAACTGTTTAGAGAGACGTGGGTACACTTAATGGTTAACCGTTGGAGGAAGAATATTTTTATAACACATTTTTTTATCTATCAAAGAAACACAGATGATACACGGTTTTTCATCACCAGTAAAAAGCACTTTAGTTCAAATTGATGGGGCCTACACATAGAAATACTACTGCTCAACGATTGCACATTTAAACCCTAATTTTGCTGTTGTTGCCAATTTTTTCTACAATATGCTATTACAAAAACACAGTTGTAATACATCAAACTATAAAGGTCCGTACAAGTAAAAAGCGCATTCGATCCAACTGATACTGCTCAAGGATAGCACAATATCAGCTCTCAGGGTCAGGACTGTTTATCCCTCAAGATCCACAAGGTAAGTATACGCTGGACGAGTATCCATTGATATAACCAAGCGACAGAATAAACCAACTTGTTCATACTGAGAGCCAACCAAACATATAAAACATTAACGGATTCAGACGTTTGTTTCGTTTCCATTGTTGACATTATAGAGAGCAGTTTAATTATTTATTTCGCTCGATTTGCCAGTCACGAGTGAATTACTTTATCTGAAATAAGGGTTTCAAACTGCACTACATTTGCATTTTGTTTTGATTTATTTACATAGCTTTTGTCAGTGCTTAGGTTTTTTTCATATTAATAGTTTACATACAGAATAAATATTGTGGTACGGTATTCATTACTTTTCATGGGATAAAAACTTGTTGAAAAATATAATTAAAAGAAAAATATTTGATTTTAGCTACCGTCTTTCAGTCTAACACGAAAAAATAAATAATAATGCTCTCTTTTTCCCTCAGTATTCATATATGAACGGCAATCATCGTATTGCTGTTATAATGTCTTTTGAGCCGTTAAAACAATTTCGTGTCCCTATAACGATAAAACCCTCTGAAACTCCACTCGTCTTGTCACTACTTTTCCCTATACAGAGTAGTTTCAAAACCCATAGATGTAATATATTTTTCACTTTCATTGCGGTATTGAAATGTTTAATATGTTTTTTTAAGTAACATAACATACAAAGTTACATCTTATTTATAAATCAGACTAATATTTTTAGTAACAACAGTTAACCTGTTTAACGTGTAAGCCCTGTGATAAAACTGTGGATATAGTGTCAGTTTCGCATATCAAAACGCTGTTTTATTAAGCACAAAACAATATGGTTTAAGATTATGTAATGTTTTTCCAATTAAATAAAATAAAAATAAAAATCAATTAATTAATGTAAAACTTTTTAGAGAAATTTAGATTAGAATGAAAAATTAATTTGTTTACTTTTTATATAAATTAATAAAGGGCGCCACTGTTTTTACAGTCCTTTTTGTTTAATTAGTTAGGCTAGCAGATAATTTAGGTCGTTCTAGAGCCGAATGATCTCAGGGTCGATGTGCCCTGCCCACTGAGCCCAGAGATAGGTTAGGACAATAAATACTCATCACCATTTGCTAACCAAAAAGAGAATTTGATTTACAAAACTAAGATAAATTTCACAATATAGGTTAATTGAAATTGAAATATGACTTAATAAATAATAGGCAGAATACAATTTTGATAAATCAAATTAGTTGAGTTCAAGAATCACGTTTCACCAACCTTGAATGTATTTGAATGTCTGGAGATGTAGCTTAAAGTCACAAAAGATATTTCTACGAATTTATTTCACAACTTAATGTATACAAATTTAGTTTTGAATGCACTTATAATACCCACAACACATTAATAAAAATTCAATGAAATTCACTTGATTATGATTGATTAGATTTTTGTTAACTTGTCTCTTTAGAATGACAATGGCTGACCTCTTTCCTCCTAGACCGGGGAGAAAGAGATAGAAAGCTTCATTTCCGTCAAAAATAAAAAACAAACTACTGGAAGTAGGTGTGCCAACCTCTGAAACCTAAATTCTTATATTTATTTTTGCCGTTTTGGTGTTTAGAACTAACAGATTAGTTGTCTGTTGGATAATTTCTAAACACCTTTGGCAGAGAATATGTTTGTTCTTGTTCTTTTCTTTTTATTTGTCAAAATAATATAACCTAAAAATTAAAATTTCTGCTATGATGTAAATACGAGCTTTTAATTTAATAAATTTCTTCTCTTTAATTGCTATAAGATCATTGTTGGTTGATTTATTACTCATACAAATAAAAGTTTAGTTTTCTTATGGTAGATAAAATTTGTGATTTTTGACACATGGATTTTTGTTGACCTAGGCCTAACATTGGTACTACCTAAAGAAAGGGTAATTTATTGTCAAAATGATTCAGTTTATGATTAGTTGGGTTATTGTGAGTGAGTATCTTTTATTTCCAGATTATTTTACAAATTTGAAGCTTATAGATATAGGCTATTGTTAGTATTTGTTTCCTACTCATGAGTTTTGCTATGATTAGGCTAGGTCTTTTTAGGCTATTTCAGCCAATAGTGAAATTTCTGGAATTTAATATTTCTTAGGCCTAATATGAAAACTTCCTAAGTGCGGATATAAATAATTAAATAATATTTTTAGATTTCAGAGGTCTGACCTATTACATTACCCCCCAATTTTTTCAGACATTTTATAAAAAAAATTAAATGAGAAAATTTGTCCCCCCTGGAAATTCAAGGCTGGTATACAAACAAATATTAACATAAAAATGGCACACTTAATCTAAAAAACGCTTAATGCATCAACCTTGAATAATAACATCAGTATCAAAAGAAAATCAGCAAAAGAAAAACATATACATTTAGCATTTTTATACCACAAGTTACAATATCATAATTATTTCATGAAAACTTATTATAAACTAATATATGGAAATACATATTCACATAAAAAATGATCTACCTAAAAGATATCATGACAAGTTTAATATCAAATAAAAATTCAAAGGGTAGTGATCTATTATACAGGTTCATTTATGTTAGTTACAAAAGATTACATAAGATCATATATTTTTGCTTTTAATCAAAGTTCCTTATAGTATACAAATTAAAGTTTGTAAACTATTACAAAGCATTGCATCCTTCACTGAGTCTCTTTCTAGTGTCCGTTTTAAGTCCTTCATTTTCACATAAATAGTAGGCCTACATTCACATCACCTATCCCATACTTAACATTTTGATAATAAAACTAAGTGCTAAAAATATAGCTAAAAAAAAAGAAAAAACTGGTAAATTATTTATTAATAGTGATCCTTGCCTCAAATCACATATAAAAAAATAGTATTATTTCCTTTAATTTATAAATTAAATGTTTACATTTGGGAGATGCAAATTATATTTACTTTCCTTATTTGTTTATTATTGTTGATATTTTATTTATTAATTGTTGTGATAACTTAGTTTAATTTATTTGAGGGTTGTGAGTGTGTCATTTAACTGTAATAATGTATATGCCCTATAATTAATAGCCTACAGTATTCTCTTTTTAACAATGGAATTTCTTTAATTGGCTTGTATTATATGTTCCAATTCTTGTCCCATCCTTGTGGTCTGCTAACACATAGGCATTTTCACCTATTATATTAATTATTTTGTAAGGTCCAGTGTATAGTAAAAAATATTTTTTTATCTTCTTGTCAGTCTTGTTTGACAATGGGTGTGTTCTCAAAAGTACCAAGTCATTCAATTGATATTTAATTGTTTTCACTCTTTTAGCCTGTTGCAGTAAGCGCTTCTCTGCCTTTGATACCATGTTCTGTCGAACTAGCTTGATTAGATCCGTTTGATTTACTTCTGGTATTTCAGGAAAGGGTAGTAAGCTTGTAATGAAATTCTTGCAACTTTTGCCATACATGATCTCATAAGGAATACATTGAGTAGTACAATGTGTGGAAAAATTTAAACAATTTTCAATAAATGGCAAGACATCTGGCCATGTGGTATGTCGTTCATGGCAATATACCCTTATCATTTTATTTATTTCCCTGTTGGTTCTTTCAACTACTTGACTAGCTGGATTGTATGGGGTGCTGTGGTACACCTTTATACCATTTTCCTTTAAGGTTTCATGATATTTTTCGCTACTAAAGGCAGGTCCATTGTCAGAAATGATGGCTTCTATTTCCCCTATCTTTGGTATGTAGTCTTTCAATAGTTTGCTAAGAACTGTAGTTGTTGTGGCTCGTTTTACAGCATATATGGTCACATATTTTGAGAAAATGTCAATAAGTGAGAAAATATATTGTACTCCAAATCGACCTTTAGGCAGGGGGCCGATGAAATCTATTGAGATCAGTTCCTTTATTCGCTGTGGTAAAATGGCGTTATATGGGCCTACAGCTGTAGTTTGCATTGGTTTAGCTTTTTGGCACAACACACATTTTTTTACATGCTCTCGTATTGTTTTTTCCATCCTGGGAAACATACAATAATTTCTAAGTGTAATAAATAGTTTATGGCTTCCTATGTGCCCATATTTAAGGTGGCTATAAGTTAAAAATTCAGATAAAATGTTATTTGGTATGTATACTTTACAACTCTCATTATTGGTTTTATTCTTGTAGAATAAGATGTCTTCATGAAGAATGTAGATATTACTTAGCTTATCGTTATCTTGAAGATTAGTCGTTAACTTCTCTTTGATATCTCGACATTGAGGGTCTTCATCTTGCTTTAGGCCTATATCCTTAAGAACATTCTTAATAGTACTATCCTTAAATCCTAAACCCAAATTTGCTTTCAGAACAGATATAGAATTCTTTTCCAGTGGAGTAACATAGTTTTCTGATAAAGTTCTTGACAGAGTATCCGCAGGGACATTGTCTTTACCCTTGAGGTATCTAATCTCAATATTAAATTCTTGAAGTACTAAAATCCATCTTAAGATTCTTCCATGCGTCAAACGACAATTCTTCAAAAATGTTAGTGCTTGGTGATCTGTTTGGACAATTACTTTGAAATGCCCATAGATAAAAACTCTAAACTTCTGACATGCAAAGATGACACTAAGTAATTCTTTTTCAGTTACAGAGTATGATAATTCATTTGATTTAATGGTGCGACTGGCGAAAGAGATTACTCTCAAGTCCCCCTCATTATCATGTTGTTGCAATATTGCTGATATTGCAATGTCACTTGCATCCGTATTGATGTAAAATGGTTTGTTGAAGTCTGGATGATGTAGGATGATGGTCTGTAGAAATTCTGACTTAATTTGATTAAAGATGTCTTCTTCCCGCTCCGTCCATTTCCATTTGATATCCTTCTTTAGTAAATGATTTAACTGTCCTGTCAGCTCAGCATGTTTCTTCTGGAATTTTCTATACCAATTCACTAATCCTAAAAACTGTTGAAGATCCTTGACGTTTCTTGGACTTCTAAAGTCTGTAATGTCTTTAATCTTCTCGGGATCCATCTTTATGCCTTCCTTGGTTATAATATGTCCTAAGAATTTTATTTCAGGTTTCAAAAATTTTGATTTCTTGAGTTTGACTGTAGCACCGCTTTGCCTCAACCTTGTAAGCACTAGGTTTATATGCTTAATATGATCATCTAAAGTCTCTGACGTAATGAGAATATCATCAATATAGATTGACACATTTTGGCTCATGTCATTTCCTAAAACTTGGTTCAAAGCCTTAATAAAGATAGCACCACTAACATTTAGTCCAAATGGTAAACGGACCCATCTGAGGTTAGTTCCATTATGCATAAAAGATAGATACTTTCTGTAGGTTTCATCAACTTCTATTTGAAAATAACCTTGCGTTAAGTCCAAGCTTGTCATAAATTTAACTCCTGCAAATTTTTGAAAAAGCTGGGTGATTTCTGGAGGCGACTCTCTGTCTGGTTCAATCAATTTAGATATGTTTCGTCCATCCATACACAGACGGATTGAGTTGTCAGCTTTGGTAACACAGACTAGGGGATTTGTGTATGGGCTGTCCGATGGTTCAATAAGTCCCAATTTTAACATTTTGTTTATTTCAGATTGAACTTGGGCTCTTTTAGAAAATGGGATTGGATAAGACTTAGCATTAAAGGGTACATCTTCTTTGATATTGAACTTTGCTTTAAAATTTTTGATCAGGCCAGGTTCATTAGAAAACACGTCAATATTATCGACTAACATATCCTCAAAACTTTTAAATAGTTCAAGTTGATCAGTAGGAAATTCATTTCTTATCTCATTTAGTTTTTCTATAAATTCATCTGGAAGGTTACTAGCTGTTTTATCTTCAGTTGTGACGTATACACTATGAATCTGACTTGTAATGAAATCCATCTCTTCGTCCGTCTCAAACATTTCTAGGAAACAGCTTTGAATTAATTGTATTTGGTTCACCGAACATTCCGATTTCTCTTCTTTAAAAGAAATTCTTCCAGGATGTTCTTCATCAGGAATATGTACACATTGATTATTGAAGTCAATATTTAAACGGTAGTGAGAACAAAAGTCTACGCCTAGAATAGTCGGAATGTTTATTTCCTTTACTATTAATGAACTGAAAGGCATGATGTTACCACTGAACTCAAAATTGAGTAATGCTTGAGTGTGTATCCTCTTACTCCTTACACCGGTGACTCCAATTATAGTTAGGTTTGATACTGGTAAGGTCATTATTTTGCAGCCACTATGTTTCAAAATTTCTGAATATGTTTCTTCAGACACAATTGTTGCCTGTGAACCAGTATCGATAAGACAATCTAGATGATAATTGCCTATTTTACACTCTAATTTTGGAAGTGATTGCTTCAACGGTTGGTTTAAGGGTGGGGTGAAATTTTCCTCACTCATTAGCTCATCAATGATGTTGTCACCTCTGGTGATAATATTACTCAGGTTGATAGACTTCCTGTTTGTCAATATGTCTATGCACAGTTTTCTTAGTAGTTTAAGGCCTTCTTCATTAAGATGAAAGTTATCCGGTTTCGAACCATGCTTAGTAAACATAATAGGCTCAAATAAATTCATTTTGCAACTTGAGTAATCATCCTCAAGGAAGTATTCACTGATATCACTAGATCTGATAACTCGATCTTCACTTGTACCTAACGATAAAATGTACTCATTATACTCGGCCAACTTATTTAGATGATCTCTATCTGTTGCCATTAAAGATGGTATAGGAGGTATTGTCAAAATAAGTAGCTCTTTACACCTGCTCTTTAAAAACGCTACCAGGTTGTTTAGTTTGCCTTTCATACTTAAAACAGAATCATTTTTCAGGAAATTATTGCATCCTATCATCAATATACACTTCTCAGGAATTTCTGTCCGGTTAATTTGTAAGAATTCATGAATATTCTCTATACCATATCCACCGATACAGTAGCCTATTCTACCAGAAGAATTTGGGAAAAATTGTCTTTTCAATTTAAATTGTTTCTCAGCAAGTCTCAAAAACTGGCTGTCACCTATCAGGGTGTGACCTAATATTTTAGGAATGGCTCCGGCTGCTAGATGTATTTTTAAATTATCATTTCTTTGATTCCAATTGCCGTTATAAACTTCTTCAGTAGCAGCCTTGCCTTTGTCTCAGTTATGACTTCTGTCATCATCTTCATCTTTTTCAGTGTGACCACTGTAATGCCTAGACGGGGTTTTCACCCCCCTCCCCCTGGAAAAATGCGTTGGATTCCTTTGGTAGCCTCCACGGTTACAATAGTTTGATCCCCTGTTGTATGTCTCAGGATTTGATTTTACTTCGGTAAAAGAAACTTGATTGGCCCTATCTGTACCGGTACGCCAACTTTGATTTTCTGGTCTATGTCCACTTTGGCTTGTTAAGTGTTTGTTGTTGTTTCCACCTCCTCTACCCACGCTTTGGTGATAGAACTGATTGTTGGTTCGATTGTTAAAAGGATTGCTCCGATTAAATGGAGGCTTCCCATTCATCTGCTGAGGGTTGTTATTGCCGGTACCATCAGAAAAGGGTTTTTCATTCCTGCTTTCATCTGGGCTGAGTGGTTTTGATCTCGGAGTATCTATAATTTGACTTAAGAACTGTTCTAAACTTTCCGCATCTTTAATATTAGGTGCTGTAGCGATTGCTGATCGAAGCAAAGGAGGGGCATGTCGGCTGACGTATGCTAAAAAGACGTTGTTGTCAATTTGGTGGTCAAGATACTGTGTTGTATGGTACAAATCCATAATGTAGCTAGACAAATTTCCATTCTTTGGATGAAAATTTCCCTCGCCCATAAGATGGCTTACAAACACTTGTTGGTCACTCATCGACCAATAGCGTCGCTTGAAAGAATTTGCAAAAGATGGAAAATCATGCCATTGACCCATTTGTTTCCTTGCCCAAATACCGGATTCACCCAAGAGGTGTTTGATTATGACCAACAGTTGGTTTTCCCAAGGTCCATGTGATGCATTGACATACTTTTCTGCCAACTTAAGAAAATATACAGGATGCGGCTCAGATTGATTCGGATTGAAATTAATCAGGTACAGTTCGGCATCAATTTTCGTGATGGGTTCATTTGACTTTAGAGTACCGGTAGCTAAATTCCTTATTTGAGTTTAATAGGGATTCTAGTTCTCTTTGTCTCGTCTCCAGTTCCATGCATCTTTTACTAAGGGTCGAGTGCAATCCATGTTGTTGTTTATCTTGAAGGTTTGAATTTTCAACCAAAAATTGCGTTGAATCATCTTTACGGTAAAGTGTGTCAAAGTCATGGTTGTTTGTGTGTTGTTTAGGCCTAGTTGTGTCCATATTTAGGTTATTAACTTTATCATTTATTTTCTGTAATTTAAGTTCAAAAATGTCAAGACTTTGTTTGAGTTCATTAGCAGTTTTATTTTGTAGTTGGGTTATCTCATTATTCATTTCTTTTCTTAACATTACTCTAGTTTTTAAAGATGCAGTTTCAATTTCTTTATGAGTTTCCTGTCTAAATTGGCTTAAAGCTGTTTCAAACATTTCCTCATGTGATTCACTATTAGCGAGTTTATTTTCTATCAAAGTCATCCTAACCTCATTTTCAGCAATTTTGGTCTCAACAATTTGTAGCCTATCATTAGTCTTAGAGCTGTAGACATCTAACTTATTGTTAATATTAGCAGTGTCAGATTGGATTTTTTCCACACTTACTTGAAGGCTAGCAAGCATTGTCAATATCAGTGTTTGATTATTGTCATTTGAATTTACTTCCCTAACATTAGGCTCATCCCTAACATCAACATTTAGTTCTATAAGATCACAATCATTACTTATATTTAACTCATTTGAATCAGGATCATTAGGCCTAGTGATGGAATTAATTATCGCCCTACTTTCAAGAGGCAAATCTTTTTCAGAGATCATATGGGCTTCCCCATTTTGAAAACCTAACAAAAACTCTTGGCTATTGTTACTATCAGTGCTTAAGTCTAAACTTAACAAATCAACTTTGTCTGCCATCATCAATTTTGTTCTAGCCTAATTTTACATGTACCGTATAATGACAAGAAAATGGTGATTATTCTCAAACCCTTCTCTGCCTCAGTGAGCCGAGCCCCACACTATGGGTGCCAATTTGTAATGTTTTTCCAATTAAATAAAATAAAAATAAAAATCAATTAATTAATGTAAAACTTTTTAGAGAAATTTAGATTAGAATGAAAAATTAATTTGTTTACTTTTTATATAAATTAATAAAGGGCGCCACTGTTTTTACAGTCCTTTTTGTTTAATTAGTTAGGCTAGCAGATAATTTAGGTCGTTCTAGAGCCGAATGATCTCAGGGTCGATGTGCCCTGCCCACTGAGCCCAGAGATAGGTTAGGACAATAAATACTCATCACCATTTGCTAACCTAAAAGAGAATTTAATTTACAAAACTAAGATAAATTTCACAATATAGGTTAATTGAAATTGAAATATGACTTAATAAATAATAGGCAGAATACAATTTTGATAAATCAAATTAGTTGAGTTCAAGAATCACGTTTCACCAACCTTGAATGTATTTGAATGTCTGGAGATGTAGCTTAAAGTCACAAAAGATATTTCTACGAATTTATTTCACAACTTAATGTATAAAAATTTAGTTTTGAATGCACTTATAATACCCACAACACATTAATAAAAATTCAATGAAATTCACTTGATTATGATTGATTAGATTTTTGTTAACTTGTCTCTTTAGAATGACAATGGCTGACCTCTTTCCTCCTAGACCGGGGAGAAAGAGATAGAAAGCTACATTTCCGTCAAAAATAAAAAACAAACTACTGGAAGTAGGTGTGCCAACCTCTGAAACCTAAATTCTTATATTTATTTTTGCCGTTTTGGTGTTTAGAACTAACAGATTAGTTGTCTGTTGGATAATTTCTAAACACCTTTGGCAGAGAATATGTTTGTTCTTGTTCTTTTCTTTTTATTTGTCAAAATAATATAACCTAAAAATTAAAATTTCTGCTATGATGTAAATACGAGCTTTTAATTTAATAAATTTCTTCTCTTTAATTGCTATAAGATCATTGTTGGTTGATTTATTACTCATACAAATAAAAGTTTAGTTTTCTTATGGTAGATAAAATTTGTGATTTTTGACACATGGATTTTTGTTGACCTAGGCCTAACATTGGTACTACCTAAAGAAAGGGTAATTTATTGTCAAAATGATTCAGTTTATGATTAGTTGGGTTATTGTGAGTGAGTATCTTTTATTTCCAGATTATTTTACAAATTTGAAGCTTATAGATATAGGCTATTGTTAGTATTTGTTTCCTACTCATGAGTTTTGCTATGATTAGGCTAGGTCTTTTTAGGCTATTTCAGCCAATAGTGAAATTTCTGGAATTTAATATTTCTTAGGCCTAATATGAAAACTTCCTAAGTGCGGATATAAATAATTAAATAATATTTTTAGATTTCAGAGGTCTGACCTATTACAATTATTTCAATTTATATTCTTCATTTGATATTGATATGTAATGCTTGCACAATTTCCGTCAGACGCAGCGCTTCTTAAAAAAAAAAAAAAAAAACTTGGTTTATGAACAGTTTAAAGCAAGTGCATCATCAACCAAAATTTCGTCTAAAAATGTGAATCGCTGCTTTAATTCTTACATGATGTAGGCTACACTGAAACAATCTATAAATGAATGCAATGTAATCAATAGTCAATCAAATATTTTTACAGGTAAATAACATTTTTTTTTCAAACTCATAAAAGACAAAAAACTTATTTTTGGACGGGGGTAGGTGAAAACTGGGCACCTGCTAGCGAACACAATTAGTTTCGCCTTCGTAATGAGTTTTTAAATGTTTTAAAAAGCATTTAAATCTTTTATGTCGTATAACTGGGATAGACCTACATTAAAATATACAATTACGAAGTAGGCTCTAGCTTGTTTGGGAGCTAGGTTGATTCACACAACAAATAGATGGTCAATCGACCGTTTATCTTATTTTATTAAAATTAAACTAAAGGTGGTCGATGAACCGTCTCTATTTTTAGTAATTGCCCTTTACTTTAACGTTAATTTATTTATTTATTATATTTGGAGTTTTTAAGTCTATGACACAATAGCTAAAATTTATATTCACTAAAACAAAATATAAACTGTGTTGATGTTTCAACGATCCCTTTTATAAATTAAATTAAAAATTATGGTACAAGTCAGTCCTTCTCCAATTTTTTAAAATGTATTAAAACTGACAGAGAGAGGGTCGATTGACCACCTATTTGTTGTGTAATCGAGCTTACCCCCTTGTTTTCATTCAGTGATTATACAGTTAGTTACATTCTTAAAATTCATAGTGTTAGCACCGGAACTGCGATTTGACATATGATATTAATAATTTACCTCCGTCTGCAGTTCAAACTTGTTGCAATCTAGTCTGAATATAAGTTACATTCTGTTCTTCAATACAAACTGGAAAGTCCTAAACATTTAAAGTACAGTTGCAGTGTACTATTTTTATTTGGAGCTCTCGTAATATATACTAGTTGTTCCATAAGTCATTTGACCGACATTTTATTTCGTCGTTGGGAACTTTTATGGATAAATGTAGACTGTAAACTGGCATTTATATCTTTCGGTTTGCAGTAAAATTTTAACTTATTAAAACTACATTAGTTACACACGTATAAAACAAAATGAAAGTCTGCTCATGACTACAAAGCTGATTTTCATCTCTTCTTGAAAGCATAAATATTTATAGCTCAATCAGTAAAGTTGGAAAATTTCTATTCCAAAAAAAGATCTATTGTCGTTAATTTCACTGTTCTTTTTCTTTTTTTAAACTTGAATACTCATCCATCCATCATCTCCCTATTGACAAAAAAATGCCATTTAATCTTAGATTTAAACTTACAATAATGTAATAAACTCAACTAAAATATGCGATCCCTCCCCCCCCAAACTCAGTAGTGTGGGACCATAAAAATAAACGTATAATCATTTTATGAAAGAAAATACGGTCGATGGACAACCTATTTGTTGTGTAATCGAGCTTCCCCCTTGTTAATGCACAATGTATAATGTAATGTTAATACAAATGCAGTGATTAAGTAGCTACATTCTGTTCTTCAATACACACTGGAAAGTCCTAAACATTCAAAGTACAGTTACAGTGTACTATTTTTATTTGGAGCTCTCGTAATGTAAACTAATTGTTCCATAAGTCATTTTATTGACATTTTATTCCGTAGTTGGGAGCTTTTATGGTTAAATTCAGACTGTAAACTGGCATTCATGTCTTTCGGTTTGCAGTGAAAATTTTAACTTATTAAAACTATATTATTTCCACTTCCACACGTATAAAACAAAATGAAAGACTGCTCATGACTACGAAGCTCATGTTAGTTCATCTCTTCTTATAAGCGTAATATTTAAAAATAGTTCATTCAATAACCAGAAATTGAGAAAGTAGGCCTAATAACCAGAAGTTGAGAAATTTCTTTTACCAAAAAAAGAACTATCGTCTTAAATCTCACTGTTTTTTTATACTTGAATACTAACCCATCATCTCTCTACTGACCCAAAAAGTTGTCATTTAATCTTAGATTTAAACTTACACGAATGTAATAAACTCAATTAAAACATGCGAGCCCTCCCCTCTCAACTCATTAGTGTGGGACCATGAAAGTAAATTTATAATCATTGGTGAAAGAATTTTTTTTTTCCTACCACTGCATGGAAATCACATTGCCACACCTGCAACCCCTATGCAAAACAGTTGATTTCCGGTTTCCATTTCTCTCCCGCTCTAGAACGGCAATCTTCTATACCGCACGCTAGATCAAACAGCAATTTTAAGTCAATTGTGATTACAAACCAAACCACAGCTGTTGTTCATTTTTGTCGTTTAGTAAGTGCTTCTTTTTAGTTTCAGTTTGAGGTTATGTTTGATAGTTCCAGTGTGTTCCAACAGAAACAAACAAAAAATAATCTAAATGACACAATAAAACATGTAATCTGTAGCAATTATGTTGGTAGGAAAAATCTTGTGTGTATAACGAGCGCAAATAGTCATTGCCGCTCTCGAAATGTTTGGCCGCACGAAGCGTCTCGAGTGGCAATGACGTACTTTACGCTCTTATTACACAAATAGCTATTTCCAAGGGACGGGGATTTCTCACTTCATTACTCACTTCGACCAACTACAAAATAAACAGAAGTGCCAATCGAATTTTCAAATATTTCTATTCTGTCATTTCCCAAACCCGGCGCCGGTACAGTACCCCGCCACCAAGGTCTGTGGAGGAAAAAGCATAACTTCTTCCTAAGGTCAGCTGAATAGCTATTTTTTGTGTTCCGGATATGAAGCGTCAAAACTAAAACGGAAGTCAAGTTACGTTATAATATTTACCATTCACAGCTGATTGAAAAAGAGAATGAAGCAGTCTTGTCACGGGTACGATATTTATCGTAACGACACCATATTACTCTATATTACATTTGGATTATTAGTTAATAACAAACCATTAGGTAATGACTAAATTAACAATTATCAATCAAGGTAAATGCAAAACCATAAATTCTACCCTAGTTTGCTTTGAAATTCCTTATTTTAGTAATAGTTGAGACAAAAAACCTCCAACGCAAAAGAGAACGATAGTTGTTTCCTGCATAGTTCGCAACACTTGCAGTCAGCAAAGAGTAAAATGTTAGTTTTTAACACTTTTCAACCAACAAAAACTCTGTGGCGACATCCACGGATGTCGCAGAAACTGACACCATTGCTCTTATGGGATGTAGCTCACCTGGCACTACAATCATCTTGCCCCGCCACGACACGTGGCTGCTAGTTCCCCACCTCGCGCGTCAGTTTCAGTTTGGTAATTGCCTGGCGTGTCGTTATTTTTAATTTATAGTCCGATCCCGTTGCCAAAACTCTAACAAGCGGTGCAGCTATTTGTATCTTATAATTAAACGTTTGCCCCAGTTCAGACGCCTTTATGCGCCCCGGGCGCCGCCGCCGCGCCAGCTCCGATCTTCATCTAGGCGCCGATCTCTCCGCAGCCGTGGCAATTATAGTCTTCCAACTTGTAATTTGGAATCGACGGTTGGGGTGAACTTTTAATTAGGCCTATATGATGGAGCACAACATAGCAAGTAGATAGTTTTCATAACCTGTATATTATTTATTCAACTTAGATTTCCGCCGTTACAAGTGAAATCACAATTCAAATAACGATTTGCAGTTTAAATTGGAAATTCTACATGTTTTCAGTTTCAAGAACTAACCCAAGACAGAGAAGTGTATTTTTAAAACACACTCAAAATTAAAACTCACAAAAAAATTAATTTTAAACAACCATCTTGGTCATATGGAGAACTATTTAGTTTAATGTTTTTCAATTGTGCTAACCAAAAAATATTTAACTTTTTTCATTTTTGAAGTTTCTTTTTAGGTACGCTGTTGAAAATATTGCAATATATTTCTTAACAAAAAATTCTCTAACCTTAAAAAAAAATCTCAAATCTTATATTATACCTTATAATACAATATTTATTTTGAATTAATGCACTACTATCTAGTTTATATAAATCATCATTAATATAAACATTAAAACTCTGAAATTTTAACAGACTAGAGATCGCCTCCTGATCGAAATTCGATCAAAATTTGAGTTGATCTGGCCCCAAGAAGCTTAATAACATTTTACAACAAAAACATCTGTTCTTTCTAATTTTCTAGCAGTTGCTTTTACAACAGCTGTCCAATGATTCATTCAATTCTTCTTTCTCCATAAGATTAACATTGGAACTTTGAAAGCCTGTGGGGCGTAGCCCGGGAGTCCGATGTGAATATAGTGTGATTCTGCTCATCTATATGACTATACCTTTCTAACGGTATGCTTGGATTTATCCTACGATGCACACGAGCTGAGAAAAAAGGAGGAAATGAAACATGCTTGCGTATTAATATATAGAAGATTCAAAATTACATCTACATCTTAGTCTACACCGACAGAACATAGGCCTACATCTTAGTCTACACCGCACTCGTCGACGCAGAGATATAGGCCTAGAGGGGGATCTTACGCAGGGTCAACGGAGGCAAACTCGCTGGTAACTTATTGATTTTGGTGTGGTAAAATATAGAAATTATTGCAGTTTTTTCGTATAAGTTAAACAGTTATGGTTTATTTATGAAAATAATAATGTACAACAAATGATTTAAAAATTATAAATAATCCGTTTTATTGTTTTCTACTCGTGAAAATAATGTATATTGTATTTATTTTTAAGTGGAAGAATTAAAGTGTGTAAAGTAAAAATATTAGCAATAGTCTAACCTAACGTTTTAAACCGTCTTAAAACTTACAATAAAAATCAATTTTTTTTTTAAAGTTTAATAGTTTACTCTCTAAAAACTTTTAACTGAGGTGCGATCATTTTTATTATATTAACTTGGTAGTTTCAAAAAGTTGACATTTGAAATCTCTTAAAATAATTATTGAAATTTATGTATTCCTATACCAGGAATTTACTTTATCCATGTAAATTCAAAATACTAGGACAACAAATCAACAAAAATAAGTAGTGGGGTTTGGTTACTTTCAAAACGGAAGTCGTGCCAATTGCCAGCCGCTGCCGGCCAGCTGCCATCGGCCAGCTGCCAAATCAGTCGCTGCCGCCATATGCCATGCCATATAGCTTCAGGTGGGGAGAGGCTAAATCAAATGAAGGGGTGGAGAAGGGGTGAGGAGATGGTGTTAATTTTTGAAGTAGGAGTTAGTGTATAAAGGAGAGGGGATAATTGCTTCAAGGTCATATGGAGGGGGTTTTAAAAAAGATTGAACTCTAAGAGTTCAGTTTATCGGTGATTGTCATACAGGTCAGTCGAAACCGACAAGGGACTGAAGAATAGCTTCTACATCATTTATTGTTGTAGAAGATACATCTGGAACTTGTACAGGGTTCTGAGGAGTTGTTGAAGTTGAATTTCTAGAAGGATTTTCCCTTGGATGAGTTGTTGATGATATTTCATGAACTTGAACATTTTCTTGGTTGGTCTCCATTATTATTGTAGTATAAATTAGAGTGGAGATGTTGTTAGCTGAAGAGCATAGAAGATAATGAAGTAGGAATTATTGTCGGGGCCCTTATATAGAGAATGGTGGGGGTAAAATAAAAAAACTTGTTGAACACAGTCGATAGGTGTAATAAGTTCAAAGTTATTGAAGTGTAACATAGAACGTAAAATGTCGTAAATAACACTATCATCAACATTAACCTGAGAAGTTGTTGAACAGTATAATGGGTTAAAACTGTACTTCTTTCTAACTCTATTTAAATTAGTTTTACACTTTGAAATTGAAGGTTTAGAAGTAGTTCGTAATATGTGTTGTGTTCGCAAAAGCTTTAATTTTAAACATTGTGTATTCATTGTAACCGATGTGTTACATTTAGAAGTTAAAAGAAGACTGAGATATAAAATGAAGTGTAAAAGAAAATGCCGGAGTAGTAATTTTGTAGGTTAGAATTAACCTACAATATGAATGCTAAAAGTAAGGAAGTTTATTCCATGGATAATTCTAACCTCAAACCTAGTTACCGAAGTAGTCATAACATAAAACTAATGAGAGATGATGACTGAGCGGATGCAAGGCAATGAATGTTTGTGGCGCGATAAACTACCCACTTTTATAGAGGCAATAACTCCAGCCAGATGGCGGCAGATGGTGAGCAAATGACTGGTTGACCGACTTTCACCTGAGTAGTAAGAGAAGTAAGGTTCCGTGTCCATCCCTACTCCTTCGGGTCAATGACCGATCGGAAAGGTCAATGACCCCCCCCCTGAGTAGTGTCAAATTGTTGGTGCTGGCTCAGTTCAAGGTCACCTGAGGGATGACGTCATCGAGGTCAATGACCTCACCGATGACGTCATCGATGACGTCATCGATTGCGTCATCGATGACGTCATCACTAATGACGTCATTTCTATGACGTCACACCCATGACGTCACAGAAATGACGTGCTGATGACGTCATCACCCCTTACGTCATCAAAATGACGTCACCGACGCCACTGAGGTCAAGGTCACGCCGAAACTTAAAATTTTTTGGCACTTTTGCCGTTTCTCGCACTACGCTCCGAGTTTCAGTCAGAGTCCCCGTGACCTTGACCACTTGGAGCGAATTTTCGACGAGAAACGGCAAAAGTGCCAAGTTAAACTCGAGTTTCTGACATGACCCTGCCTAAATGGGCAATCGGTTATCCCTCAGGTGACCTTGAACCAGCACAACACCAACAATTTGACATTACTGTGACCTTGAAAACCTAACAACGGAGCGCCGACACCGATGCGCACCCCCCGACAGCCACCGAGTGACTGACTATCAGGCTCTGTGTACTCTAGGTATATGGGGAAGTGGAGGGGGAAATCTCAAGGTCATCCAAATGGAGTTTTAAAAAAGTTGAAGAGTAGAAAGACTACTCTTGTGCTTCCTGGGCGACCTCATCAATTTCCAACGGATCTGTAAACCAATCCGATCTGTAGCGGCAGGAGTCTAGAAAACAGGTGCACCACCCATCAGGTTGTCCGTAGCACTTCCGACAATTGGTAAGATTGGAGAAGTGAAATTTAATACACCGCTGCGGACAACAAGTATAAAAGTATTTGGATTTGTAGATTTTGAAAGTTTGTAGTACCGGTGGTGGCAGCTGTTGGTTCTTGCATCTACACCTGCAACATCCGAAGCATTCACATTGCCGGCAGGCCAGCCCATCCACTTGCCACTTTGGTAAGAGGAAACACTTATCCTCACAGCAATAGGTTGTCCCCGTCTCTTCCTCCCAACGCTTCTTTGCACAATATGTGACGCCTTGTATCTCCAAACACCTATGCTCGCAACATGAGATGCGCTTACTTTCCATAGCTGATGTTGCTTTGACGAGGGAGCACGATGAAGTGATGCTGTGGTCAGTGGGAATGGGGTTTATATAAACTAAGGTGGGTGGAGGGGGAAAGGTCAAGGTCATCCAAATGGAGTTTTAAAAAAGAAAAGAGTAGAAAGACTACTCTTGTGTATCTATAGCGATTTCATTGATAGTGAGTGCTTCTGTATGCCAAGTTCATCTGTACTGACAGGCTCCTAAATAATGTTTGCAAAAACCTGCAAAATGATTGTTGCACAATTTGCAGCCAGTTAGCTGTTTTAATGTGAATTCAATGCAACGTTCAGGGCAACAAGTGTACTTATGCCCTCTCATCTGGTACACATGGAATGTCTTCAACTCCGGTTTCGGCTTCTTCCAAGACTTGCACTTACACATGCATTGACCAAAAGCTTCACATTTTCTACACGCCAGGCCATCCGCAACATCAATGTCATTCGGCCATGAAAAACATTTCCGTTCGCAACAGTAGTTGAGTTGACTCTCCATGTTGCTGTGGTGAAGGTGCGCGATGAAATGATGCTGCAGTCATTGAGAGTGCACCTTAAATAAACTCAGTGGAGGGGGAAAGGTCAAGGCCATCCAAACGGAGTTTTAAAAAAGATAACTAGTCGTCCTCCTCCTCCTCCTCATCCGTTGTACTTAGAGAGCTGTCAGACGAAGAGCCCCGTGCAGGTGCTCCCCAGATGAAAAAAAAAATCAATTTTAAAACGAAGACCAGGATCTTGCATCATCAATTCCTTTAATTTGTCACATACTAAGTCGACCTTGTGTAAGGTGTCAACAACAAGCTTCCAATTCGTTGGTTCAATATAACTTGTAGTAGAGTCTGCCTCGCTGATAACCACATCCTCCGGCCGTATTGGAGTGTAAAGATGTGTAAAGTTCTTTGGCTGTAGCTGAGGTTCAGGCTGGCTGGAAGTGGAAGGTTGAGTGTGGACCCCTGTCGCATCGAAATCCATAGTCATTCTACATTCAATGTTGGGGTTTTCGTTTAATACATACACCAATTTCTCATGCAACATATCCACTTCTGCCGAGTCTTGCAGATGAACATTCCAGGAAAATGGCCATTCTTCATCCGTAGTGGAGTCAACTCGAGAAAGAGTGCTGTCCGCCATGATAGCTAAGCAAGGAATGATGTGAGCTACAGACTGTGGTAACAGTATTGAAAAGTAGAGGGGGTAAACCAAAAGTACGTGGAGGGGGTATTTTCAAGGTCATTTAATTTGGGTTTTAAAAAAAGGAAATAGTGGAGGGGGAATTCTCAAGGTCATCCAATTTAGGTTTTAAAAAAAAAGGAATGAAGCTTACTCCTCTTCAGCCTCGTTGCCCCCTGCATCTTCATCAGCCTCATCTTCATCGACGTCAGACTCGCCGTAAGGATAGATCGGGGACATGGGTGAATATTGTGGAGATTGTTGACCGTTGTTGTCGTCCCCTTGCATTCTAACTTGGGACCAATCATAATTTAAATTCATTTGTATTATGATCCCAGGGTTGTCCCGCAGTATTTCCTTCATACGTTCGCAAATTGACTCCAAATAGTGTACACTATCAATCGACAGTGTCCAACCCGTACTTGTACCGACATCAGTAGTGGAGTCAGCTTGGCTGATGGTGTTGTTGTCTGCCATGGTTGCTTGTCGGACAAGGAATGACGGTTGATGTGATGCTCATGCAGGAACATGGTGAAGTGGTGGGGGGTGTGGTGGAGTAGTGGGGGAATTTTCAAGGTCATCCAAACGGAGTTTTAAAAAAAAGGAAAACTTACAAAGTAACATTGAAACTTTCCAATTGATGGTGGCGAGCGTTTTCTTCTGCAACCTTGCCGACACATGTGACTATGCCGTACAGTATGAAAAGTACAACCATAATAAGGCCGAACAATAAAAGATAGCCGTTGACTATCATGATATTTTCTGAGTGGATCTGTTTTCTTCTTATCGCCCTCTCCTGCATCCTCTTCTCCAACTCGTGGACGAAGTCACAACATGCGTGAGGACATCTTTCATCTGTTGGTAGGTTTGCCATTGTTGATGTTGTCGGTGTGGCTGTTGAAGATGGAATGAGGTTTCCAATTGCGATGTGCCATGTACACCAATAGTCAAGTGGTGGGGGTAACAAAGCAGTGGAGGGGGAAGTTTCAAGGTCATCCAAATTGCGTTTTAAAAAAACCTATCTTGTTACTGAGCTTATATGTCAGTAACAAGATAGGTGTTTTTGCTCTTTTACTTCTTTAATATAATGAAAAAATATACATATTCTACAATGGTTAGGACAAGAAATACAACTGCTAGTCAGCTGAAGTAGTCCAAGTTGTCTGGCTCGGTCTTCATGGACGCTGGTGAGGAAGCCGTCGAGGAGTGTCCAGGCTCTTCCTTTGACTGCCGGGTGTTCCGTATATTGCAAGCGTAAACTTGCACATTTATACGGTAGCCTCGTGCCACCATCAGCTGCAACTCCTTGTATAAGTCGTTTAGCTCCTGCTGAGTCTTGATGCTCACCTCCTCGTAACTTGCGCAACTAACGTTCAGAGACATCTTGATGTTGCTAGGTTGGCTGCTGGAGTAGAAATGAAGCCGAGGCACAGCGCTTGGAGGTACATGAAAAAGTGGTGGGGGTAATAGTGGTGGGGGTATAGAAAATCCAATTAAACAGTTCTAAACTTTTTCCATCGATACAATGGAATGGAACAAATAGCGCAGGTGTCCTTGTAATTTTCAAATCGAAACAGTGGCGCTAGAAATCCGAATTGTTTTATACCACCATCCTGTACGAATCGCCGAAGGTCTCTGACGGCGGCCTCGCCACAAGGCCTACAAAACTTTTCCCCGTCGTGGAACTTATACCAGGAGTATTCCGAATACCCTGTATTTTCCCTCCTGTAGCGTTTGACATCTTCTTTTATTGTTAGTGGGATGTTGTCTTGTAAACATGTTGGGAACAAGTCCTTGTGAGTTATAACTCGTTGTATGCAAAGCTCGTACAAGGTGCTCATCGTTTGCTAGTTGGCAACAGACTGACCGTTTTTCGCATCCAAGCAGGTTTGAATCCTAGTGCGGTAGTGGGGGTAATTACAGTAGTGGGGGTAATTGTGAAATGCAAAGGTCAAAGGTCAAGGTCACCCGCGAAGTTTAAAAAAAAATGCAACATATCAATACGTGAAGTCTGTCACATATTGATATGTTGCATTTTTTGTTTTTTTTTATTTTTTTGTCTTTTATGATTCGTTTATTTATAAAACATTACAACAACAACATATGTACAACATTAAAACTTAAATCTAACACTGCTGCTTGTCAGCGATGTGGATGGTCAACTCTGTAGAATTGCTACCCGTGCAGCCGTGGGACACCAGGTATAGACACCCGGGTTGAATAGAGCGAAGATCCTCGTTTTGTAGAAGATGGACGAATCTCTTGGGCAGGTACACCTGGAACTTTGGTTCATCCCCCGGAGTAAACGGTGCCTCGCTGAGACTGCAGCAGATGGCCTCCCCAACTGTAGTCTCCATCTTCTTCATAGCATGGATTATGTAGTGCTTCTCGTCTTTTAGTTCCGAGCACTTCTTTACAGGTAATATTGTTGACTTGGAGTGAGCATTGAACTGCTCGACCAAAGTCTGAAGGAAATGGTGAGATGCCATGGTCAGGTTACAGATCGTCTTCTTGCTCGGAGATGTTGTCGTCTCGGAATCTCGAGTAATACTCATGCCAGGTCCCTGTCTGCTCCCCACTTATATACTCTCCGTTACCCCCACCACTCCCCAATTCCCCACTTTGAAGGTAAGAGGCGAGTTTATAGGCATTTTTCAAAGCGCAATGTCTATCTTTATCATGTTCTGGGCTTTTTGTACAAATACATATGGTTTCCAGCATGTATTGATAATTCTTATCCAATTCCACATCATTAACCGGAACATGAGTAAATCCTTCGATCCATCTTTTCTTTTCCAGCCCCTTTGTGTAAATATTGGTAAACTTGTCTGAAAAGTGATGCATAATGTGATACAAGTCCGTGTAACTTGTAAAACCATCATACCAATCGATATGATGGAAGTGTTTTGAAATCCATCTGTTGGTAGTAGCGGCTTTACTAGTTAAAGACGAATAAGAACATGGTGGTTTAAATAAAAACGAATAAGGAACACTTGTATTCATGTCCAAAAACACAAGTTCTTTTATAATGAATCTATCATCATTACCACGAAACGCTTGAAACTCAATAATACCAGGCTTGGACTTTACTTGTTGTTCTTCTCCCTTGTCCATTTTGAAGGTCACACGTCTGCTCATTACGAAGTCAGGAGGTCAACTGATTTCCACACCACGGTAGGTACTACTTTTATACCAGGCCGTACAGTTGTTGGCGCGTTGGTGTATATTTAACGTGGGCACCGTCCCCAATAGGCCTAACCCCACAAAATGTTGGTTATTGTTTTAAAAACTAACCATTGTCATTTAAGTTTCCATCTTTATATTTTCCTTATTTTCATTTTCATCACTAACACTTGATTCTTCTCCTCCATCTTCCTCTTCTTCCTGTTTTACTGATTTCTTATGTAGTTGAGCGTACTTTTCCAATTGTCTCCACATCTGTACTTCATGAGGAACTCTATTAAATATAGAAGTATCCACAGGTCCGTATAATATAGGTGCGTCCGGTTGTTTGTCCAAAGTGTCTTCCAGATAATCTTTAATAATCGAACTTGAAAACACCAGTTGTCTCAAGTATCTTGTTATAGGTTCAGTAGCACAAGTTAAAATGAAAAACTCCTCTCGATTAAGTTGAATTTTGTTATCATGTCTTGTTGTGTCTCTAAACCGTAGCTGATGATCACCACGTTGTTTAATGATATCAATTTCCACATTTGAATCCAAAAGTCCTACCCTTGTCTTTCTTCCAAACATGTTACTACTTAAATAGCATTCTAGCAGATGCAAATGTTTCATAAACGATTCCCAAGCACTGTCCGTAAACAAAATCATTTTGGGTCCATGAGTTAAAATTACAGTAGGGGAATAATCTGTAGATTTCGTAACACCGATTAAAACACTTTTATCCAAACTGGAAGAGATTGGGTAAAATATTCGCAAAAATACCTCACTCAATATGTTTGGAGAAATATTATCTTCAATATCCCTTTTTCTCTTTTGTATAGTCTTTCTTCTTTTACCTTTTTCTTCAACATTATTACTGGCGTGAAGTTGTCCGCAAACGTTTTGTTCACCTCCTTCCTGGTGACCTTGAGGATCTAAAAACTCAGATATCTCCTTCTCAATATCTACCACATTTTCAGGTGTACCACTAGGAGAAGCCATATTGAATACGATGCTACCCATACAACAGTAGGCAACAAACTGATGAGGAGCGGTCTGTACGCTCTGCTTTTATACTCGCGGAATGAAACAAAACCGGTTCTTACAATACATTTTTAACAATTCCAGTTAAAGGTGTGTATGTTACGATTTTATCATGTAGAATTAAACAGTATGCAGTTGTATTAGCCGGTATAGCATCGTTGAATTCCATTTCTATTTTTATATCCACACTTGAAGACTTTACTGATTCATTTTGTTTAGAACAATCGATTACAACTATTGGGTAGGCATCGAAATATTTGTCAGGTGGTAATAAAGGTGTATTTGTTTTACCGTAATATGAACTTTGGAATCTCGCGTACATATCGTACAATATACTGTATTTCTTCTTAGTGAATGACACATTTAAATTGTCGTATGGAAAGAATTGTGAATTTAAATAAACTTTAATATTTTTCAAGTCACAATGATCAAATTGTCCTGCATGTTTAGTAATGGCGTCTCTTCTACCTGTTTGTAAACCAAATATAATATACCTGGCTCGTTCTACATAATTCGATGTTTTAACAGTCCAAGTGTGTCGATCCGTAGTAGGTAAACTGGGATGCTCATGAAATTCCCAACTTCTAAATGGAATAACAATATCACGATCGGCTTTTAATTTTCTTAAAAGTAGCATTCTATGCTCGTCAGCCAATTTAACATGTGGAACTCTCCATACAATTTTGTCTAATTTTAATTTCCATTCTAAAGTCGCATCTGTAGTAGCATCTGCAGCTTTAATAATGTCTTTATCGTTAGAAGATCTCAACAAAACAAATTCTTGTTTAACGTTTAATATTATTTTCCTATAATCTTCAGCAAAACCAAGCAGCAAACGTAATGGAATATGAAAATCAAAATATCCATTTGGATTTGGAGTGATCGTGTCAATCGTAGGTAATACCCATCCGGCAGGTTTAAGTAAATTGGTTTCATTGGGTGTTATAGATGTTAATCCTTTTAAAGTTGTCGTAATACCTACTTTTTTAGTGGAATCAACTGTTACACCTGATATTTCATATCTAATTTCATCAAATAGGAAAGCCATAGGATTATTTATAAATGGAACTGTTGTACCAACAGTAGTACCGTCCTTTTTAGTAACTTGTCCTTCAATATACAAGTAACTTTCACATGGTAGTGTGTAAATGTCTTGATTTTGTATGGGAATACGAATTTCATCGTTATTGTTTAATTTCGATGAAGTGTAAGGGTTGTGGGTGTGATATTCTTTTTCCCATAGGGTTTCGTCGAATGTTGGACCCTGCGCTATATCCAGTATATCCATACTCGGTTAATTTTAATCCAATTCTCTCTAAGAAACGAATGTTCTCGCGTGTTAACTCCTCCACAGCTGAAGAGCTACTAATGCGGTTTCCCGTAGGTTGTTCGCTTTTAAATGTTAAACCCATGGTTTTGTATTAAAGTGTCGATTTTAAATGTAATCTAATCGTAATAGGCTCTTCTCTGAAGTCTACCAAGTTACCGTCTTGATCCAATACGCTCAACACGATGTCTGAAATGAAAGTGGTGTTCAACGGTAGATATACCAGGTTTTGTGGCTTTTCAACAATTTTAAATCCAGGTGGTACACTTGGGTAAAAAGTATGTATGATGTGGGTGTTAGCCCCATCCCTGTAAGCACCTTGTATAATGTTACAAGTTATGTCTATACTATTGACTTTTAATATTGTTACTGTTTTCTTACCGGAATGTGTTACATCTGGTTCTAAAACAGGCTCATCGTTGGAAAATCCTAATAAATCACCAATTGAGTTTGGTTGAGTGAAATCTATATAATATTTGGAAGTAATTTCAGCTTTCATCGTATTATTATTACCTTTTAATGTTATATTGTCTTTTCCCATTTTAGTTTGCAAAAATTCATTTATATGATCAATTTCATAAGAACCTGTGGGTAACCTGCACTCTTGTAAGTCTGTAAATTTTCCACTGGCATCCTTTCCCTTATAATAATGCAATACGTTATTTTTACCTTCCGTAACATTGGGGATAGAGTTGTAAGTTGTAAAATCCAATAGTGCCGCCTCCCAAAACCTTCCTTTTTGCAAGCGTAACGCTGGAAAAAGGATACTTCGTAAAGTGGACGATTTTCCTGTTAATGATACCGTATAGGAAGACATCTCAATAGTGACTGATACTTTTAGCTAGAAATTCCAAACATAAATGGCCGCATATTGAAGTATTATCAGGTTGTTCTCTTTTATAGTTATAATATATGTTTTTAGCAGATTTAAAGTAATTTTGAAGTTCTTTTGGTGGTGGCAAATTACCGAAACTATCAAAATAATATACATTGTTATTTAGTTTCTTATAACAAACCCAATGGGTGCCAGGCCCTTCAGTATTATCCAAATTTACAATTCCAGTCTCATTTTGCCACATTTTCTTTGGTAAACTGTCTTTCATAAACACACCGCGGAAAAATGGTATTTTTAAACAGGAAATATATTTAAATAATTCAATATTGGTTAATGCTTTATGTGGTATGACCAATTGATTTCTTTCATTTAATATGCACGATAAGGTCTTAGGTAAAGACCTGCCCCGTTTTTTACCATTGACCACACGGTGGGCTTCTTCCTGCCTTTTCTTGTAGATCGTCGTCTTCTTTTTATATTTCCTCCATGTTTTCTTGTGGTTGACCTCCTTTTTACTCTCCTTCTCCTCCTTCTTCCACCTCCTACTGCTGTTTTAGCCTTCATACCTGCTGTTACTGCTAAAGCTGCTGCTTTTTCTGCTATGCTAGCGTCACTTGATTTTACTCGTTGCCAAGCTATGTCCGCAAGCTTTTTGTCAGCTATTGATCTATTTTTTGAATCGGCAAACGTGGAATATGCGATATCGTGTTCTTTACAAGCCTGATCTAACTTATTTATGCCAGGATCGCCTCTTTCCAGTCTTTTTTTCAATTTAGTTCCTGGTCCGCAATACTGATAACCTCCCGGTATATGAAATTCGTATGGTAATGCGTCTATTGCTCTATTTACTATGGATCCTACTGGAATTCGTTTTAAAGCTTTACTTAACAGAGAAACCGCTGTGGACGTGATCCCACCTCCTCTCCTTACAGTGTCTCTATATGGACTGATGTACTGGAACGTCATTATTGTCCTTTTATAATCGCAATGTACAACTTATGTGTTACCTCTATGACAAGTTGGACATAAATGAAGTCGTTTATTGTGTTCTTTTATTAAATATCAAAATCACCCCAATCCGATGATCTAAACTTTTTTGTACGAGGGTTGATAAAATAGTTTTGAACAATTTCCCGTTTAATCCAAGTACCTCTCTCAGATTCCAACAAAGGAGTACGACCTGAATGAATACCAATAAGATTGTATACATCAAATAATGCATTTCCTAAAACTTTTACAAGAAAATTAACAGTGACAGCATTATCCACATGTTCAGGGTCTTTAAGGTCTGTTATACGTTTATTATTACAAGTATACACTTTGCTATCCATTTGTGATAATGTGATAGCCTGTCCTACAGTTGCAGCATCATTTGCTTCTCTTCCTTGCGCCATGTTTGTTAATTTTTTATTACTACATATAAAAAACTCATGGTAATTATTTGGATCTAGATGTACTGTTTGTCCTAAGGCAGCCGCGTCTCTATCTGCATGACCCCATGACACATTTGATAACCTTCCATGCCTGCAATCCCAATAAGTGTTTTTGTATGTCAATAAATGAAATTTTTCATTACCTTGAATAAAGTCATCCCCTTGCTTTGATAATACTTCATCTCGTTTTGCAAATCCAGTTGTTTCTTGTTTTAAAGTCTCTTTCATTTGACCCACTGTTGCACCATCAGATGGTGCTGAACCATCTTTTACATTCGCCAAACAATTGCCAAGACAATCGATAACTCCCACATCACGTATGACACAATGATCTTTTATATATTTGAGATTTACAGCATCATTTTCATTTTTTGGATAACCTATATCGTTAATAACAAATTTATAAAAAGAAAATCCATCTTTTGTCTTTTCAGGTATCAAAGAATGTAAATAGCGTCTATTTACGCTGTCTTTTGCATCTTTAGGGTCATCTACGTTGGATATACGTTTATTGTTGGCACTATACGTTTTCCCATTGAATTTTAACGTATTTTTTAATTCAGATGACAAATAACCTTTGTTTATCGCATCACCGTTTTGATTTGGTTTACCAACGTTGATAATTCTATGATCTTCTGCGTCATATGTGTTATTTTGTAGTTTTAATGTTGGCGATATCTTTTCCTTTAATATTTTTAGATTTATTGCATCGTTTTCATCCGTAGGATCTTTTATGTTTTTTAACCTTTTATTACTCATATCATAATCTCCATCAGGTGTTTGTGGTAAACCAGCACTTCTTTTTAAACTATTGGCATAATATAACCCATCCGAGGAGTAACGTCCGAACTTGTCGACACTCATGGTGCAACTGAATAGTATTCTAGGGAGTAACGCATTTTTATGAGATTACCCCACGGTTTCGGAGTTCATCCACTAAAGCCACCCATTCGTTTTCCAATCCAGTATGACCCGCTTCTTTAGCTTCATGTATTAGTTTCATTCTATCCACCAATTTATTGATATTATTGTAATAAATCACATTTGTGTTATATAGTTTCTTCATTAAACCTGTACCCGTAACGGACTTACTTCTTTTTCTTCGTTCCTGAGCACTTACATCCAAAGTGGATGCCATAAATCTTCGTTTTACAGGTTTTCTTTGTGTTAACGGCATTGTTTGTCTTCTAGTTGGTATTAACTTGGATACAAATTGTTTATATTTTAAAGACTTAGATCTAAAAGGAGGCTGGTCAGGTAAATACTTTCTCCTATATGCATTTGTCTGTTCCAAAATATTTTTATATGCTTCCATGTCTTTTTCTTTCACTACCGATACTGAAGGCTTATTTTCAAATAATAATTCAAATAATCCTTTTGTGCCCTTATACCTTTGATCACCAATGACAATATTATCATGTTCGTCAACGTTTAACGGGCTATTACCTATCATTAAACCGTCTTCTGTTAATCTCGCTCCATAACTATGGTAATTCTTATTAGGAATTGTTCCGAGTAACATTTTTACCATGTATTTCCTTCCTAAAGGTCCTTTGTTATGAATGTTTTCACCCAATAAGCTTATGTTTGACGGACCTTCCCTTGTCTCTTCTTCTTTTTCCTCTTCACTAGCAGTTGATACAACTTCATGTCCTCTTTTGGCTTTTACTTCATATAATTCTTTTATTCCACTATAGTCCGGTGATTCTAGCTCTCTTTCGGGTTCTCCACCGGTAAAACCACTATACGTAGAGGATTCCAGGTCTTCATCACTAAAATCTTCTGATTTTACATTTTCTCTTTCAAACTTCGTAATAGGTGCAATCGCATCTCCTTCCAATACAGGTTTAGCAAATTTTTTGTTTAATTGTTTCAAGGGTTCAGTAATAGGTTTAAAAGTAGATTCAAGGAATTTCTCCCTCTCGCTAATACCTAGTTTCAATGCTCTGTTTTTAGCCCGAATAGAATCACTAAGTGATTTTATTTCTTTTACTAATTTTTCTTGGTTAACCATGTTTGTAGCAAGACGTGTTGTACAACAATGAATGTGTTATACCACGTTTAATGTATTAATATAAATTTATCAAATCCTATCCTGTATCGACCATTGTTTAGCGGTTGTTCCTTCATAATTGTTAGGAACCCATACTTTTCAGCCCAAGCCTTTCCACACAACTCTTTAAATCGTTCAAATGTCATATCCGCATTTACATGATCAAAATATATATGTTTTAGGTTGGTTTCGTCCTGTTTAAATACAATTAACATGTTTGCATTGTCTCTAATGAGTTGTTTAGGTATTTTGCTGTAAGTTTGGCCAATATAAATGCTATCTATGTTGTTATGTCGACCCATAGCAAAGTAATTCCTTATTGTGTTTTGGTTTTCACAAGATACATCGTCGAATATAAACACGGAGAATGGTTTAGCTTCTTGTGGCTGCATGACACTCTCGCTTGCATTAAACTTTAAATATTTAACTTCAGGCACATTAGTCAGTATTTTTTCCAATAATTGATACTTTGGTTGTTGTAGTGATTTTGAAAATACATATAGATTGTTAAATCGTAATCCTTTAGGGTTTGTAATCAAATTGAATACTACATTAGTTTTTCCACAGTTGGAAGGTCCGGTAACCAGACAACGAACGGTGTTTGGTAACAAATTGCCATGCTTCCCACTATTGAATTCTGAATTATCCACTGTGAGTTCATCTATATTATTAATAGTAAAACTCTCTTTTTGTGGTACTATCTCCATCCTTTGTAATGGTTCAACCTAAAATGATTCTCTATCGTTATATCAAATCCTTTTTAGGTATCCAAGAATCTTCCGTCTTATTAAATCCTAACCATCGTACTTTGACCTTATCTTTTTTCCGTTGCAACACCTTTTCAACTAAATATACATCGCCTACTGTTGATTTTAACATTTCATGTCCATAAAACCCTCCTTCAAGCAATTGTCCTTTATTATCTTTTAAAATATATGTCTCAGGTACTGTAGGTTGTACTTTGAATACAGTAAAAACCTCATTGGTCCAATTTGGCAGGTATCTTTTACTGAATACACCTTTATATTTACTTATTCGCACTTTATCACCCACATTAAATTTTTTAGGCTTTAGTTTTTCAACTTTTGGTTTAGTATTCGTTTTTATACGTTTTAATACAAGGTTTTCATTTTTACTAGTTACTTGGTTTGGTTTCATCCCGATAGTCCTATGAAATTTGTTATTGTAATCGTTTATAAGTTTTGGTAACATATCAATCCATATGTGCGATCCTCTGTTGGAAAACATTTTATACATTGCACTTTTTAAAGTTCTGTTGAATCTTTCGATTATTGAGGCTTTTACTTCTGAATTGGTTGAATAATGGTTTATATTGTGTTTTTTCATTAAATTTGCAAATTCCTTATTAAAATATTCTTTTCCATCATCTGTTTGTAAATGTTTAATAGTATGTTTGTCTCTTTGTATAGCTGTTTCCATTGCTTTTGTAACACTTTTGCCACTTTTATCTTTTAGTGGTAAAGCATCTGCCATTTTTGAAAAACAGTTAATAACAGTCAATATGTATTTATATCCTTTATTTTGTTTGCTATAAGGAATCATTTCGATTAAATCCGCTTGATATAAATCATTAATTCCTTTTATCACCGTATTTCTTCGTGGAAACTTTCTCCTTGCAGGTTTATGAAGTTCGTTGACAATTTGTTGCTTTAAGTCCTTCATATTGCAGGTTTCAATGTTTGTTGTATCACATGTATAATCACAATGAATGTTGTTTTAAATATTCACATCATTTATATGGGTCAAGGTCATTTAAACTTGTGTAAAAAAAATGGGGAACACGGCGTTGGACTTGCCGTGTTCCCCATTTTTTTTACGGAAGGAGAAAGGAATAAGGTCGTAGTTGTAGAAGGACGAAGAATAGGTTACTAGTTGATAGGGTTTAGAGAGTAGTGGCCAAAAGGAAGAGTGTGGATTTTGTCGGGCATAATGTATCTTTTATCATCCCGAGCTGACAACGCTTTTTTAATTTCGGTGACACTGTAGACTTGATGCTTGAAGCTTCGGATATTGTTGAATGTTGCTGATATCGTAGTATCTTCAAACAAACAAGTCTTGTAGTGGTCAAATGTCACGTGTTTTTTCAAATAAGATGTCTTCACTCCTTTTGCTTTCTTCACTGTCGGTGTGTTGTTCTCGTGGTACATCTTAAATGAATACAATTTCGCCATCAGCGCCACTATTTCTTCTAAAGGCATTCCATTTGCTTCATCTTTGAATTTTCCAATTACTTTTTTATATTTTTCATTAAAATTTGGATGGTTTTTCGGATAGTCAGAAAAATCGAAATCTTCTTTGTATGGAAAAGTCCTTAGGTCTTCATACATGTCCAAAGTCTTTATCCAGTAGATAAACGCGTCCGTATCCATGTATGCGACTCCAATGTTTTCCCTTCCGTAATGTTTAACCATTTTGTTATAATGGAAATCATACATCAGGGTTTTACTTATATCCAAAATCGACATACCTATGTATAACGGACGGTCCATGACTATTGTTGTTTTCTTCATACTGACAGCGACTAGATTTTCGTTTATAATCATGGATGTTCCGAAATTTGGTTTTTGCACTAATTTTTCCAATTTCCTAGGATCACTCACTAATTTTACATTTTTGTGTTTTCTTTTGTTCTCCAAGGTCTTCCCAAAGATGGCATTGTTCATTAATTTATAGAAGTCCTTTTCAAATGCTGTTGTCGCTGCAGCTCTTCTTGCAGTGTTGGAATCAATATATGGTTTTAACCAACAAGACTGGGTGAATTCAATTGCTCTATGAATTCTCACTATACGTAGACCCAATTCAAGAGCCTGTTGAACTACCCAGTAGTGAGCCACATAGCGATCCTTATTCTCCAAGGTCATCATCAATTTTGGCCATCTTCCTGTCGGTGAAACTTCAGTCTTGGCTAGGAGAGGCAAGTCGTAGTGATGGTCATGAAGGTGCTCCGGGTATTCAAAATCACAGTCCAAAATATAGCCTTTTGGACCATCCTTTGGAATCTGTGAGATGTCTCCGATGGTGGCCGGGTCGATCCACTTGAAGTCAGCGTAGGGAAGCGGATTTGACATTGCCCAACCATAAAGGTTGTTTGCATCAAAATAGCCAAGGTAGACCGATGGTTGTTGCTCGTCGAAGCCGGGGATGTACTTGTTGTTGGCTTTGACATGACGTGTTACAGCTTGTGTCAAACCGCCCCGTACACCAGATTCCATCATGAGCACCATATCAATATCCGTTAGAAGTTCCAGTCGACAGTTGGTTGACTTTAGCATAGCTTGCCATGCTAATCCTGGAGATGTGTACGAGTGTAGAGGGTCCAGTCCATAGGCGGAGAAGCAGGTGTTTCTGAATTCTTCCATCACATCGCACAGCAGAGTTACGTCCAATTTTATATAAAAGTCAGAATATTCCCCTAAGGTTTGAATGTTTAGTTGGTTCCAAACATTACATGCATGATTGTAGTCTTCAACGGAGATTTCACTTTCGTTTAATTTGCTGTTGAAGGCTTCAATCGGCGGTAGACTGGTTTCTTCAAATTTTTCTGTAGAAGTTATGTAATCGTAGGGGAACACTCCTTTCCGTAATACTAGGTCTAATTTATCTTCAGGTACAATTTTTCTGGTTTCTTTTAGGTCTTCTCTTCTTAGGTTCTCTGACAATTTGGCTAAACTAGATGCCATAAATCTGTAAGAGTCTACGAAGCGAAGTTTAATTTTACCTACTGTTTTTGAAAAGCTGATGTACTTTTCCAATGTTGTAGCAAGAACATCAATTTTACCGTCATCTCTTCCTAACTCCGGGATAATAAAGTGGGAGTCGTAGCCGCTAAGATTGTGTAAAACGACAGGAATAAAGTTTGGCAGTTTGTAATTTATATTGCATGAATTACAAGCAGCTCCTCTGTATAACCCTGTCAGGTGATCGTGATCTCTTACTTTTGGATTATCTTCACTGAACATCTTCTTGCATAAATAGCATCTTGTCGCTAAGTTGTATTCTTCTTGTTGATTTTGGTTTAAAGGTTCCATAGGTACAATATTACCGAACAAGCGTTGAACCTTTCCAGCAATATCGTACAGTTGGTCTACAAAATACTTAGCGGCTTCTTCACCACGGTAGAGTATTGGAGTGGATGTTAAACCATAGTCTTGCAATTGGTTTTCAGACAAGGTTGATTTAACTAGTAAACAAAAACTGTTGGGCTGATGCAACTGATATTTTGTTCTTCTAGTCACTTCGCCGTCCGGCAGCTCCTGTGGTACTAACGTTGATTCAAAATCTGCATAGACCACTATTGGAATTCGGTATTGGTGAACTGTCTTGTTAAATTGTATTGAAGCTCGGGTAGGCGGTGGAAGACTTATCTTTACTTCATAGTTCTCGTTGCAAAGTCTTTTATGTTCCAATAACCAGTCCAATCCTCCACGTCTTGAATCTTTCCAAGAAAAGCAGAAACATCTCTTGCAAACTGTAATCCTATTTACTCTTTTGGTCAATTGTTTTACAACTAACGCTTCAAAGTCTTTTATCCATACATAATGGGAAATTTCACCCTTGGTTATCAATAGCAAATCCGTATGGTTTCTTTGCTCAACCTTTACTACCCGCAAAGGATAAACGTTGTTGGAATCATCCAGACCAAAAACATTAACTGAAACGCCAGGATTTTTCTTTTCAAATTTGTCAATATCTTTTAAAGTAACTGGGTAAGTAAGACCTTGAAAGTTGTAGCGGTGTTCATTTTCGTAGTATTCTCTACCAACTCTACAAGGATTGTTTTTAACATACTTGGTTAACATTGCATACTTGAAACATTCATTACCCTCATTTTGAACATTTCTACACGAGTTAGTGTTTTGGATTTTCTTTGGTAGAGGGATAAAACTACTACCTCTTAAACCATATCCATGTTTATGAACCCTAACATCCATACCTTCGATTGATGACAAAGTCCATCCAGATCCTCTTCCTTCATGTTCTTGGAGTTTGGTTATAAGTTCCTCCAAGCATTCTTCAATAATATCATCAATGTCGGAGGTGAAGGTAAGGGTTCGGTTTTTGGTAATGAATGCTCTCAATGCTGTTTCACCATCAGTATTGTTAAACATAGCCTCTAACACCATTCCAAATTTAATAAAATTTAGCCTTTGTAATTCTTTCCTCAACGTTTGACCAACAAGTTCCTTAGCCTGGGTTATGAATGTTTCCAATTCCAATTGAACGTTATTAATTTTGAAATGTGTTACAACTCGTCCTGGCAAGGCTGTGGTGCGCAGTTGTCTTACATCTTCCAGTTCTTCTTCTTCCATATCCTCTTCTTCGGTGTCCTCTTCTTCGGTGTCCTCTTCTTCTTTAATAGGTCTTGTAGCAGTAGATGGTCCAGCACCAGCAAATTGGATCACACTAGGTCTTCTTCTTTGCATTTGCTGTAGATAGCTGTCCCAGTAGTCCGTCTGCTTCTGGTGCTCTTCCAAAAACCGGTCAATTGAGTCTAAGTCTATTTCATCCATGGTAATATCTTCTTTTCTATCTTCGTCTTCATGTAATTCTCTGTGTATGGTGAAAAGATCTTCGTCTTGAAAGATTTCCCCACAAATGTCGCAAAGAGCCATTTCAAACAGTTTGGCTTTGAATGCACACTCTGTGAATGTCCACGCAATAATGAGCAGCGCACTCCACCGGGACCCTTTATATCCGAGGCAGATAGGTGGGGAAAGTGACGTCATATGGAAACAGGTTATCACTCATGTGCTAAATTTAGCCTTTACACAACCGTTTGTAATACATTTATCAGTAGGCTTGATAAATTGATGATATTTGGTCTAGATTCAATAATTTGTACAAGTTTTTTCAAAGATGTCTGTTTGAGCAAGTTTATGTAGGTCAAGGTCATTTGGAATTATTATTTTGAGCGGGGGATAGAGCACTAAGCAGCATCATTTACTACAAAGTGCTCTATCCCCCGCTCACATTCTTTTTTAACTTTTTGTTTAAACTTTTTACAAGGGTGAAACATCACCATCAGAGTCGGAATCATCCTCATCACGGAATAGGCAGCGATGACAATACATAATTCTTCTGGCAACTAACATCCTATCCATTGGACGATGGGGAGTGTCTTGTTCTTGTTCTTCTTCTTCTTCGATTTCCAATTGGAATTCCATTTCCGACTCAGATGACGACTCTAATGTTTCGTAGGCATGCAAGTCCACCTCATTGTCCGTTGAACCAGCTTCGTCAGAGTCCGTTTCAATATCCATTATCTCTTCCTCCTCCTCTTCTTGATCAACCGCAGGTAGTTGGTCCTCTACTTCTATAATTTCTAGAGGTATTACCTCCAGAATAGAGACAATTCTGTTGCGATGGAACACGGTGTTGTCAAGTGGAGCCATGGTATGGAAGTGTTGTATCCATCCAATTTGCTTACCCTTTTTATACCCCCACCAACTATACAATTTATGTGGGTCAAGGTCACGTAAAGATACCCTTTGAGCGGGGGATAGACCACTAAGCAGCATGCTAGTCCATTGCCGCAAAGTGATCTATCCCCCGCTCTATTCCGCAGACCACACTCAAGTCCAAGTCCACATCCAAGTCCACATCCATATGTTACACTTTATTATTACTGCCACCAAGTAATTGTCACTCGCACATTTACTTGGTTTTGATAAAGGTACTGCACAAACTCCATATTGGTTGTTTGTTCGTTATACAAATGCATCATGAAATATGCAATCTTATCGATTGCGGCATTGTCCAACGGTTCGCAATTCACAAGTTCCAATGTGCCCTGGCTGGTCTTCTCCTCTATAAGTTCCACCACTTCGTTGATGTCTTCTTCCAAGAGGATGAACTCAACACTGAAGCTCTCCATTGTTGTTGATAGTGTCTAGACAAATGCTTGACTAAATGCTTTATTCATCAGTCCTACATATATACCAATTTCCCCCTCCTATTACCCATTCCCCCTCTACCTTTATATGGGTCAAGGCCATCCAATAATACCCTTTGAGCGGGGGATAGACCACTAAGCAGCATGCTAGTCCATTGCCGCAAAGTGATCTATCCCCCGCTCTGTATTCCACACAAGTCCTAGTCTTTACACACACACATAAGCCCCCAGTCTTTTACACTTACTCATATACTCTGTCCTCCCTGCCAATTAAGAGTTCCCCATGTTTGCCACTATTTTCAATTAACCTTTCCAAGTCCCAAAACACAATGTCCAAATTAACCAAGTTCGCTCGTCCAATTTGAAACACACTATTCCCCCCAAAGTCACTTGCTCTCACTTGTTGTCCTGTATACTGCTTCTTCTTCCACGCTACAATCACTACCCTACCTTCTTCAACAACCATTCTTTTAACATTATCATACACCTTCTTCAACATCCCTTTACAGTTTAAATAGTTTATGGTTACATACTCCCACTCCTTACCAATGATCAGTGATCCACTCATTTTCTAGCGTTCCACTGGAAGGTTCAAAGCAGAATGAAGTCGGGATGTACAGACCCCCCTCTTTTATACCAGTTAACCGGTTGTCCTTGCTGTAAAGTGGGTCAAGGTCATCCAATGCTACCCTTTGAGCGGGGGATAGACCACTAAGCAGCATGCTAGTCCATTGCCGCAAAGTAGTCTATCCCCCGCTCTGTATTCTACACACACACACACACACACACATGTCCCTGTCCAAGTCTTTCATTACATACCCAATATATATTCAGTTCCTTCATCATCACTATCACTCATCACTGCTTCCACAAACTCCACAGGATTAAAGTTAAATTGTTTCAATTGTTCTTTTAAGTTTTCAATTTGTTGGTCCTTTACTTCTAAAACACTGTGAAGGTGTGATATGTAGTCCGCTGCCTCGTTGATGCTTGCTACTCTCGGATCGCCTAACTTCAAGCTGGGAACTACACCCTGCAGCCTGTAGTACGCCATACGCCTTTCTTGCTCCTGCCGTTGACCAGGACTGAGCAAGCCTTGCCCGTCTTGGCTCACCTCCAGCAAGGTCCGTAGCATTGGAGCTTTGCAGGCGTTTGCCCGAGCAACAGTTATGCTGTGGAATGGTCGAGCAGGTCCACGAGTAGCAGGCAGGACGTTGGCAGCAAGCCTTCTTGAAGAAGAAGAGGAAGCCTGAGAAGTTTTGCAGTTGGAAGCCATGTTGAAGTGAGGTATTCAGCTAAGCGATACAAAGCAGAATAACCAAACTGCACATCAATACCCGTATATATACACTTATCAGTGGTGGGGGTACTAGCTAGCCTTGGTAAAGTGGGTCAAGGCCATCCAAAAACATTACCAGAACGGGGGATAGATCACTAAGTGGCATGTTAGTCCATTGCCACAGAGTGATCTATCCCCCGCTCTGTATTTCACATTCACGCACACATTCATACATACACACAAGTCCCAGTCCAAGTCTTTACCCACACACCTATCCACTCTCATCCTCACTATCATCACTGTCCAACAGGCTTTCACACTTCTTAATCAGTTTTTCCCATTTACTCCTGACATAAAGTAGCTCCCTGCGAGTATTCTCTAGCATTCTGTCCCTTTGCTCTATCACTTCGTCGTACCACTCGATGATGTTTGGTGGAGTCTGAGTTGATGCATCCGTCGTGGTTGGTTGAGACGCTCCGCTGCTCCGCAACTCCTTCCTCACAGGACCAAAGCCGGAGAATCGGACACGACTTCTTGACGAAGGCCTCGATCGGATTGGTCCAATGCTCGGGCTGGAGTTGGAGGCGACCGGGCCAGAGGTAGAGGCTGGGACGTTCATAGCAGACATGGTGGTGTTCAGCTTAACGGTGTAAAGCAGAATGAGAGGACGGTTGATCACCACTCCTATATATACCCATTTTTAGTGGTGGGGATAACACTGGGGGGGGGGGGGGATTAAAAGAAATTTTGCTTAGTCTTCCCGGTCATCAGTTTTACATACCTTTAGCACACCCATTATTTTGGTTTCTTCAATAACTTTACACACCTCAAACACCCAAGCAAACAGCTCATCTATGTTGTTATAATTAATTTTTGTCCAGTGTTCATACTTATGAGTTTGGTTGTTTATAATACATAGATAAAATGTAGACCCGTCTTGTCTTATACAATACTCAACTTCCATTCTATGCTGGTTTAGCACTTCCCAAGCATTGTGTTGATCTATCAAGAAGTCACCACCTTTGTAATTGTACCGTGACATGTTTACCACGGAGCACAGAAACAGACTGAAGCAAATGAACGGCTCATACAAGCTTAGTAAGAGCGTTAGAGTGGGGGTATCACGTGATACACAACATTAGTTGTAAGTAATTTATATGGGTCAAGGTCATTCAAACTTTGAAAAATTTTTACCTCCAAACACTTGTAGCAAGCTACAAGTGTTTGGAGGTAAGTTTTTATTTGTTAATGATTTATTTGTAACTTAGTCTTCACCCTCAAGGACACGGTTTGAGATTGTCCCAGTGACTTTACATCACCGCCAGGTTAAAGTATTATACAAGTCAAGTATTTTTTTTTATTAGTTGACTTGTATAATACCCCTCTCCCTTACTTTAAGAGGGTTAAGACTAAATTTGGAAAAATAATTTGGAAAAAGACTTTTAAATATTGTCCAACACAACCTAACAATTTTGGCTTTTTCTTTTTAGTGAGCCCATGTCCTAATCCATTTCCCAAACAGATCGGCATCCTTTTCTTCGAATTAAATAAGCCCCGGGGACAAAAAATTCTCTTTGTACCATCGCAGGTGGTACTTTCATTCTATGAAGGCGGCCATCACCTTTTAGAATGATTTGCACATTTATGTTAAATGCTCCATAAGCTTGAACAATGAAATAATATTTTTTGTCCCTCTTGAGCCTATTAATTTTCAGCTTCTGCGGACTGTTGGGGTGTTTGAACTTGGACTTTTCAGGCATAATATTAAGGCTATAGGGCTTTGGTGTCGGAATTTTGATTTTCTTATTCAAGTGTCGTTGGCAACGATCTTTTTCTGGAAGAGCAAAACTCGGACAACAAAGAACCACAGCCTCTCTGCTAAACCAAACATAATCGCATTTATCACGCTTGCCAGCAGGGCATTTAACACGATTACGTTTCTTTTGTGTTGGACTCTTAGTGTTTTGGAGCTTCTCCGAATTAGGCTGGCTAGAAGAAATAGGGGTGGAAGGGGGTGGAAGAGGCAAAGATTGGTCAAAAGGAATGGAGCAAACAATTTTGGGTGGGGTAGGAGAGCGTGTTAGGTCTATGGAGGGAAGTTCAGGGGAAAAGATGGATTTACGGGGTGCTTTGGTTGGTGTGGATGGCATGGGGGATATGGGTGAGGGACATTGTGATTTGGTATAGGAACCTGTCCGTACGGGAGCTTGGACGGGAATGAGAAGTGCATGCAGCCGGGCCGCCTTATATCCCCACCGGGGCTGCCACGCCCAGGATATCAGGGGTGGGGGAGGGGGTGGGGGTGGGGGTGGGGGTGGGGGTGGGGGTGGGGGTGGGGGGGGGGCTCGCACTTTTTGTCGGGGGGGGGGGATCGCACTTTTTGTCGGGGGGGGGGGGGGGGGCTCGCACTTTTTGAAAAAATAAACCCCACTTGGGACATTTATGTTGCCATCGCTGAAGCCTCCCAAGACACCCAATTCCAAACTTGTGCGTTACTAATACCTAACTGTTAACTTTTAAAAGACCTCTATATATATAAACTGTGTTAGTAAGATCTGACTGTTAAAGATTTTGAAAACTTTTATATTTAGGTCAAGGTCACGAAAAAACTTTAAAAAAATTAAGCCCCACACCCCCCTATGGGGGTGTGGGGCACTTGGGTTGTCATCGCTGTAGCCTCCGAAGAGACCCAACTATGACAACAAGGCAACATCCAATGTCGTGTACCCTTCGCCACGCGAGACTTGTAAACATTTACTGCATTTCCAACTAATAACTTTTCCAATAGCTAACGAAATGTCATTTACATAATTTTGAAAGAAACTGAGGACGCCCTAGTGGCTTACGTCCTCGGTCCGAGTGCAGAGGCCATCGGCTCATTACCCCCGTATAAGCGTACAAACGGACCACCTCCTATTTCTCAGCCGCATTGAAGCATGCATGAGAGGAGCCTAACAATTATAAAAAAAGTGGCTTTACACGGGGGCCTACTCCCGTAACCCTATCTTTAATATTTTTAATTTAGCAATGCAGTAAATTTTTACAAGTCCTATGTGGGTCAAGGCCACACGGACATTAAAAAATTTCGGCCCCCGTACATCCATGGCGAACCACGAATGTTCGGGGGCCTTGGGGACAAAAAACACAAATAGCTAACAAAGTTTCATTTACATAATTTTGAGTTTCCAGAAGGGAAACTAACTGAGGACACCCTAGTGGCTTACGTCCTCGGTCCGAGTGCAGAGGCCATCGGCTTATTACCCCCATATAGGCGTACAAACGGACGCTCCTATTTCTCAGCCGCATTAAAGCATGCATGAGAGGAGCCTAACAATTATACAAAAGTAACTTTACACGGGGGCCTACTCCCGTTCCCTGTCTTTACGATTTACTTTGAGCATTGCAAAAGCTCAAGGGGGGATTGCTAAAACAAGCGTATACACTTTAGAAAAATATAACACACTTACAACACACAATTGAGCTCAACGTAGTCAATGCTGGAACAAGCACATACATGTTAAACACATATAACAAACAAGACACAAAGGATAAAAGACACACAGGAGACATAAGGTACAAGTAAAACACTCTCATATAAAACAATTCGCAATACCCAAACGCAAGCGCAATATCTTACAACTAATACAAGTCTTAAAGTTAGAGTAGACTTCGCTAAACACTGAAGGCGCCATTCAATGTTTAGTGATGCCTATGGCGGTCCGTCCCGTTTGTTCACGTTCAACGCGCGGGAGCGGACTGCGAGCCGGCTCTGACTGGGCCCCCTTATATCCCCACCGGGGCTGCCACGCCCAGGATATCAGGGGTGGGGGTGGGGGTGGGGGTGGGGGTGGGGGTGGGGGTGGGGGTGGGGGTGGGGGTGGGGGGGGGGGTACTTTTTGTCGGGGGGGGGGGGGGGTTCGCACTTTTTGTCTGGGGGGGGGGGTTCGCACTTTTTGTCGGGGGGGGGGGGGGGGTCAGGTAAGTTATGTGGGTCAAGGTCACCCACAACACTTGTACTCTAAGTGTTGGCTATACCCCCACCACAACTGGGTCCCTAGGCTGCACAACACCGCTTCGCCAGTATGTCTCCGGCTTCCATGCGGTGCGTCTCGCTGTTCTCTAGCTCTCTATATGTAAGTGATTTTACAAGTTCTGAATGTAGGTCACTACACTTTAACTCTGGGACGATATCGACTTGTAGTATTTCAGTGTTTTGACTCAAGGTCATCACACTTTAACTCTAGCACATCGGTTATCGTACCAGAGGTGCTCAATAACCTAACTTGTAATGTTTAGGGTGGCGTTTTCACGCCACGTGGTATTGCCATGAGTGTCCAGTCCAAGTTTTAAGTTAAATTAATTTTACTGTAATCTTTTCCATTTCCGCTTCGTTTTGCCAAAGTATAAGGTGTCGCTTAATAAAGTGGTATTTCTCTAAAGTTATAGGAGATTGCAAGGATACAATTAGTTTATTTAGGAGACTCTTCATCTTGGAGTTTAACACAATTTCCACTTTGACTTTGCTTCCTCGGCTCTCACAGCCTAAGCTGTACAGAAATGTTTCTTCTAGTGCCAACTCGGGCCAAGAGAACAGTGTGTTGACTGTAGGACAGCTCATGGTGAAGTGATGCGATACTCCAGCGTACCACCTCACCTTCCCCCGCCACTGTGACCTTCCCCCACTCCTGCTGTTTCCCCCACCTCTTTTCCCTTGACTCATGCGCTACAAGCAGTCTCTCAGTATTGTGCGGACTTTTGTGAGGTGAAGCCATGTCGCAGGACACTTTAGGTAAGAAACTTAGCCGTGTTAAGACTTTATTAGTTGCTCACTGTCCACCACTCAAAGTTAAGAGAGTTTCAACTTTAGCTAAGTGGCGCAAACTGTTGCGCGGACACCCTAAGTTTTATACAAAACAGACTAATGTCAGTTTTACTGATGAGGATTTGTTTAAAATATTGGATGAAATGACTTTTCCTTGCAAAATTCAGTTAGTTACTCCCATTCCTGACAGTTTAGAGTCTTAGTCTTTCAAGCCAATATACCTAGAGTACACAGAGCCTGATAGTCAGTCACTCGGTGGCTGTCGGGGGGTGCGCATCGGTGTCGGCGCTCCGTTGTTAGGTTTTCAAGGTCACAGTTATATCAAATTGTTGGTGTTGTGCTGGTTCAAGGTCACCTGAGGGATAACCGATTGCCCATTTAGGCAGGGTCATGTCAGAAACTCGAGTTTAACTTGGCACTTTTGCCGTTTCTCGTCGAAAATTCGCTCCAAGTGGTCAAGGTCACGGGGACTCTGACTGAAACTCGGAGCGTAGTGCGAGAAACGGCAAAAGTGCCAAAAAATTTTAAGTTTCGGCGTGACCTTGACCTCAGTGGCGTCGGTGACGTCATTTTGATGACGTAAGGGGTGATGACGTCATCAGCACGTCATTTCTGTGACGTCATGGGTGTGACGTCATAGAAATGACGTCATTAGTGATGACGTCATCGATGACGCAATCGATGACGTCATCGATGACATCATCGGTGAGGTCATTGACCTCGATGACGTCATCCCTCAGGTGACCTTGAACTGAGCCAGCACCAACAATTTGACACTACTCCCCTGAAAAAATGGAGCCCCCCCCCGAAAAAATGGAGCCCCCCCCCTTCCCCTATTCCTTCCCCCACTCCTTCCCCCACTCCTCCAGGTCAATGGCCGGTCACCACCGGTTGTTGACTTTATGTGGTGAAACCAGACTAAATATGGCAGCTGCCATGGATAATTCTAACCTCAAACCTGCTGCGCATGCAATGAGTTGTCCGGATGGGAATGAGTCTATTCTATGCGCATGCGCCTAGTCCTGTATTACTCACTTTAGCGCTACTGCACATGGATAATTCTAACCTCAAACCTTGGTTTTGTGTTGTTGCGCATGCGCCGCTCCCCACTTCTTTACCTTCCTTTTACACTGCTGTGAACTGGACTGGATTGAACACTGTACTGGAGTGAAACAACTTCCCCCCACTACTTGAAAACCCGAGGAGCGATAGGAGCTATATCTTTGCTTCAGTTGCCAACAAACTTTCATAGCGAAAGGTTGTTGGCGACTCAGCAAGAGGTTTCAAATATATAGTAGGCCTATATATATTTGAACTTCTTTTACTATGTTGCGTTTTTTAATGCAATGTGGTATGTGTGTGTGTGTGTGTGTGTTTAGTTTTAAGGTGTATTTAATTTAAGAAATAATTTGCGCATTGCGATGTTAGTTATAAGTTGGGTTTAGCATTAAGGTGTATTAATTTTAAGAGGTGTTTAGCATTAAGGTGTATTAATTTTATTTTAAGAATAATGATGGTATTTGGTTGTGTTGAATTATTTGGTTTTTAATAATGATGTGTTGGTACTAATAATTTATGTTTGTTTTGTGCATTTGTTTTGCCTTACAGCTAGATGTTAGGGGGTAGATTAACTGTAAATTCAGAAGTTCAGTTGAACTTCATTTAAAATGGGTGGGACATCCGCAAGCCGGACTTTTTTTTGCATTTTGTTTAGGAATATGATGGGTGGGATTAGTTTGGGTGGGGTTAGAGTTGCGTTTCTGCATTAACTGTTCCAGTTTCCCTGAAATTAATGGTTACGCTTTGATGCGGACGGGAAGTTACGCTTTGATGCGGACGGCCCAGGGACCTCCCTTGCAGAACGTAACTAGTGGGTTGGAGTGGGAACCGCTAGGCAAACAGGGTGGTGGGAACAGTATTACTGTTCCCATCACCTTGGATCATTATAAATCTTGAATGACCTTGACCCACTTTCGGAAAGGTCAATGACCCCCCCCCCGAAAAAATGGAGCCCCCCCCGAAAAAATGGAGCCCCCCCCTTTCCCCTTCCCCCACTCCTTCCCCCACCTCCTTCCCCCACCTCCCGGGCCAATGACCGGTCATGACCGGCTGCTAACCCCTCTCATTTGCATACCGTTATAAAAGCCGAGCCAGCCGCGGCCAGTGTTTCATTCTGATTCCAGACGTTACGCTGCGAACTTAGAGTTATAACCATGTCTTCTCTACCGACTACTATTTCTACTACTTCTACTTCGACTTCTATTTCTACTACAGCTGTTCCTGCACCTAAGAAAACTCTTCGCCTCAAAAACCTTCCTGATTGCTACAAGAACCGACTTGCATCTCAACCTTCAACTTCTAGAGCTATTCTTCCGCCAACCAACACTTCTAGACTTCGTAGTATTTTTTCACCGCCTTCGCCTTCGCCTTCAAAGGACTCCGCACCACCATCAACTACTATGCCGCCACCGCAGAAGCCAGTTCACCACCATCCTAATACCCCTTCCGTTGAAACCATTGTTCATCGTCTTAGCACACCCATTATCCCACTATCACCATTGCCTCCTACCCCACCACTTAGTACACCTAAAGATCATACCTATCACAAAACTGATTCCTCTCAATCTGCTACTAAATCATCTCCTAAATCAGCTCCTAAACCAGCTCCTAAACTTACTCCTAAACCTACTCCTAAACCCGCTCCTTCAGAGCAATTTCAATTATTACAAGAAGAGCGTCGTAGGGCATTTAGCCGTCCCACTACTTGCCCTGAAATGCTTACTAGGGGAATTAAGAAAGGATCACCTTGTGGGAGGAAATGTGTAAAAAACGAAAGTTTTTACCGTGTACATGTCGTAAAACACATTTCTGAACCACAAGTGACAGAAACCCCCACTGTTGAATACCAATCCAAAATTATTGGTGTGAAAGGAAATAGGCTTAAGAGAGGTTGTGTCTATTTTTTTGAAAGTGTTATTGACAACGAACACATTTTGGCAACTTGTAACGGCTTAAGATATAATATTAAAGTGATTGAATCCTTGCGCAAAGAGAAATCAGTTTATGAGTTAGACTCTAAAGACTATCTCCTCAGACACAAACTGGATGGTATTACAAGGTGGGGGCGTAGCAAGTAAATTCACATAGCTTTTTCCAAATTATTGCTTAAAAAAATACTGGGGGAGAAACACAACGCGTTATAGCGTTGTGTTTCTCCCCCATTATTTTTTAACACTCTAAGTCTCGTGACCTACTTTCATGTGAGTAGTGAGTAAAGGATGGTTCTGTGTCTGTCTGCATTCCTTCGGGTTAATGACCGGACCTGAAAGGTCAATGACCCCCCCCCCGAAAAAATGGAGCCCCCCCCCCGAAAAAATGGAGCCCCCCCCCTTCCCCCACTACTCCTTCCCCCACCAGTCCTTCCCCTACCACTCCTCTGGGTGAATGGCCGGTCATGACCGGTTGTCTACTTTCATTTAACCGTTATACTAGCTACTCCAGAGTCTTCATTCCAATCCGTGAGGCCACTGCCACAACATGCCTACTCTATTAGAATTATGTTTGCGACAGATAGTTTCAAATATAGTGTTGGCGGAACTTGCATTTGAAGATGGAAACCTTCCACTAACACTATGTCAAGAAGTGTATTCTTTTTATAGGGAAAATTTTGGAGTTTTTCATTACCTTCAGTATAAATTTATGGATGGAACAAATATGTGTCCAGAATGTGGTTCGGCTGCAATAGGAAATGGATTATTGGATTTTACAATAGATGGTGGAATTTATGAATACAAATGTTACTTGTCATACAAGTTTATCATCCCAGAAGAAGAAAAATGCGATATTTGTGCAATTAATTTGTACAAGTTTATACAAGCCGATCCTGCTGAAATCGATTTGGAAAATAACATTGAAGTCCCTTATTTTTTTATGCCTTAAGCTCCATAGCAGTCCACCAAACCCAGCCAAACGGCCCTTTTCAGGGCCACCTAAGACTTAAATTTAGGGATGTAAGCTATTTAGCTTACATGCGACTTAGCAGAAATAAGTTCTGGTACATGGCTAGTTTGATCCGTGTAGTAGTAAGCAAAGGAGGGTTCTGTGTCCGTCCCCACTCCTTAGGGTCAATGACCGGACCTGAAAGGTCAATGACACCCCCCCCAAAAAATGGAGCCCCCCCCCCCCGAAAAAATGGAGCCCCCCCCCACTCCTTCCCCCACTCCTTCCCCCACCTCCCGGGCCAATGACCGGTCATGGCCGGCTGCTAACCCCTCTCATTTGCATACCGTTATAAAAGACGCGCCGGCTATGGCTAGTGTTTCATTCTGGTTTCTTCCACCACTCTTGTTGCTTCGCCGCTCTTGTTGCTTTGTTTCTGCCAGTCTTAATATCTTTATTTTTAAAATGCTTCCTTACTTTAATGAAAATTTTAATCCTTCAGAAAATGCAGATGTTTTTCAACCACCTGAAGATGGTTTCCAACATCATGAAGAAGATGCTTTCCAAGAACATGAAGAAGATGTGATAGAAGACATGGATAATAGCAGTGAAGATGAAAGTGAAGATGACAGTGAAGATGAAATTGAAATTAATGAACAATTCAAAGTATATTTTATAGAAACACAATTTCCTTTTGATGTAGTTGAAAGATTTATTTTTGAAGCACATAGATGGCTAAATTTAGGATTCAACATTATAATTGGTTCACCTATTGTCTACAATAACAGTAACTTCTTCCTTCTAACTCCAAATGATCGAGAACAAATTCTTACTTGGCAGGACGATGTGATGAGATCATACGAACTGAACATTGGTGTTGGGTACTTTGTTGCAAGAGTGGCTTAATAACCACATTACCCTTCCCCCACCTCCACCCTATCCCTTCCCAATCCTTATTCCTTCCCCCTCCCCATATTTAAAATTTATAAAAGTGGGGCTATGAACCTTCAGGTTTCTAGTCTGTACTCGCACTTTGTGCCGTGAAGTACATCTCTTGTATTTTTTTTCTCCACCTTTTAAAATATTATTTGTTTGAAAAAATGCCTCCTAATGTGAATTACCATTTTAATTCTTCCGAAATTTCCGATGTTTTTGTACAACCTGAAGACATTTTAAATAATGGTAGTGAGAGTGAGAGTGAAGACGATGATGATTATAGTGTTGAACTTAGTGAAGAACGTAAAGTTATAGCAATTGATCCACAATTTCCATTTGATACAATAGAAAAGTTTATGGTTGAAGCTAATAAATGGTTAAATTTAGGATGTTATATACGAATTGACTCTTTTATATTGTATGGTGATAGTCATTCTTTACTTGTCACACCAAATGACAGAGACCGCATGTTGCAGTGGGCACAATCTATGATGGAGTGCTATGAACAAGGTGTGGACACTGGTGGCTATTTTCTTGCACAAGTAGTGTAATAACAAAAATTACCTTTCCCCCACCCTACACCCTATCCCTTCCCAATCCTTATTCCTTCCCCCTCCCCATTTTTAAAATTAATAAAAAGGCGGGCTATGAACCTCCAAGTTTCTAGTCTGTACCTACACCTTGCGGCATGAAGATGCTTACCAGAATTGATGGTTTTATAGCCAATGATATTAATATATGGAGTTTGATAACAAACTTACGGATGAAAATTGAAGAAAAAATTATGGCAAACAATGAGCTAGGAGTTATAGTTTTTGTTTCATTAGTAGAACATTTTGAAATTTTGTATAGTATAAAAGTAACAATTAACAATATTAATGAACTATTTCCTTGGACAATTTTTATTCGCAATAAAGTTGAAGAGCAGAAAATTATAGTAGATGTGACAGCAATGAAATATAACCTAGATAGAGAAGAATAGATATAAACCCCCTCCTATTCCTTGGTTTTGCAAAAATAGTGGGGGTAGGAGTATATATAAGACTAAGTAAGCGATGCATAGTTTGTTATTTGAAGTAAAAGAAGTAGTAAAGAAACATGTTGTCTAGAGATACTCCATTTATTAATTATTCTCAAGTTAAAGATGTTTTTGAAAGCACAAATGAAATACAGGAAGAAAACATAGAGGAAAATTATGACGAAACTGATAATGATTCTATGATGGAAGAGGAAGAAATGGTACAGATTGAACAAGAACTATTTGAAGAAATGATAAACGATAGTGATGAAGATATAATTAAGGAAGCTATTGAAATATTTATATTGGATTCATCATTGGAATCACCCATATCACCTTTACTGTCTTCTGAATCTGAATCTGAATTGGACTAAGGTACCCCCACTATTTTGAAGAAGTAGTGGGGGGAAAATATCCCCACCACAAGTTAAAAGTTGGTGGGGGAATGTTTATAAATGTGTTAAATATTTGTGCAGGAGATCAGTCTTAAAGAGACTAGTGACCGAAGATGTTTCGTAAAATACCTTTTGATCCTTCATACTACAATCTGTTTGATATACATCGTTTTCCAGACATTGAGGAGAAATTGTACAAGAAATTTTGTTCTCTACTGGATAAACCACAAAAACTACCACCTAATACTTTTACCTACAAGCTACCCATCATGGACAAGGACGATGTAAGCAAAATACCATTAGTTCAAGTCAAATTTTTGGAAGAAAAAATTCTTGTTTGTGTGAGGGAAGTATTTCACAATGATTATTCAAAAAAATTGGCTTTCAACTTTATTCAAGAACATGCGGGATCTGAAAGAGAACAGTATCCCGAACCCTATTATAAATATCTCTTTCAGAATGGAGCAAGTGTAAAGGTAGAAGTAACCATTACATTAACATAACTCTCCCTACCACTGCCGTCTCCCCACTACTGGCTTAAAGTTGGTGGGGAAATGTGGATAAATATGTTGATTATCTGTGTAGAAGTTCATTCTTTGAGAAATTGTTGATCAAAATGTTTCATCATGTACCTTGTGTTCCGACTTCTTCCTACAGGGAAAATCAAAGATTGAAAAAACAAGAAAAGGACAAACGAGACCGAGAAGATATGAAGATGGAATTTAATCGACTACAATTTCAAATACCTGGAATTGAACTTGGAGCTCCAAGATTGAAAACTATCCACTGGGCTGGAAGTTATATCAAATTTTTGAAAGTACAAGTTGAAGCAAGAGATCTAAAATTGAAAAGATTAGAAATGGAAAATCAAGAATTGAAGAAATTAATATCACACATGTCTGGTAATACAACAGTTCAAGAAGGTGAAGAAGAAGGAAAAGAAATTTTAGGAATCTAAATTATCAGCACCCCTTTAGAGAATAGGGAATAGATCACTTTGTGGTAATGTAATAACATGCCGCTTAGTGATCTATTCCCAGTTCTCGCTTAATATGCGATGACCTTGACCTATATAAAAGTAGTGGGGGTAAGAGCATATAAGGAGATAGTTATGGATATAACTTTCAGTACAAGTCTAACACTATGGACAGCTTGTTAGTTTTATGTTTACAACAAATTATTAATAATGGGTTTCTTTACCATTATATAATAAGATCAGATAAATCTAAAATACCTCAACCGATTCGTGAAATGCTCATGAAATTTAAGAAGGACAATAGTGGATTTGGTATTTATCTTGCTTTTATTTTTGAAGATGGAACAAAAATGTGTCATGATTGTGGAAAAGCATCTGTTTTAGACTTTGAACAATTTGAAGACGATGGAGGTAAATTAGTTCACCTTGTAAAAGGCCAAGTGATGAAATTTGAAACAGTTAAGAAAAAATGTAACATTTGTGCACAAAATTTGTTTGAATTTATTAAGTATAGTGCATTGAAATCATAATACCCCTTCTACATATGAAGAAGGTGGGGGAAAGGAGTGGAGATTATAAAGTGGTGGGGGAACATGTATAAATGCAGGTTGTTTGAAGAGACTTTTAATATTGTTGCAGCATTTGTTGAAACAACATGCAGTTCGAAGTTTGCCATTTTAAAATTAAATATGAAGATTGGAGCTCTGTTGCAGGATTTGTCAAGTCTAAAGAAGATAATCAAAAGTTGCTAAATGTACATTGCTATATTCACAATGAAGAAAGTCATGACAAAATCATGGTATATTTAAACACACCTAATGTAACATCAGAAAGCTCTGCATTTATAAAATATTTAAAAGAAGAAGATTTGGATGTGACCCTAGAAGTTTGGTATCTAATTTAAATTATTGTGGTGGGGGAAATGTAGAAGTTATTGGTGGGGGAAATGAGATAAAACCAGCAAAATTGTAGAACAGAATTCACTCTATACAACGATGGAGCATCCTTCCACAACACCTGTATTGGCATCTGTAGATTGGCATGAAAATTATCAACCAAATACTTCAAGTTCAAATTGTTATGAAAATCATCAGCCTAGCACTTCAAATTCAAATTGGTATGAAAATCAGCTGCCTAGTACTTCAAGTTCAATTTGGTATGAAAATCAGCAACCGGCCACTTCAAGTATAAATTGTTATGGAAATCAGCAAACTACTACTTCAACACAAAATTTCTATGAAAATCAACAGCCAACAACATCAACTAATTTTTGTACATCAGTATTTAAAGTATCAAAACCCCATTCGGATTGTAATAAGTTAATATCAGCTCAATCAGGAAGAATCAGGAAAAACACATACATGAGAGAAAGATGCAAGAAAGAAAGGATAGAATTTACAAAATTACAGTTAACAGTTCCCTCTATTAAAGTGGGATGTACTAGAATACAAACTTTGCAAGCAACCAATGCATATTTGTTGGAATTGTTAGAAAGAATTGAAAAGTTGGAGAAGAAGAATGAACATTGTAAAAAGTAAACACTCATTCCCCCCAAGAAAAACAAAAAAAAAATAATAAAATAGTAAAATGAAAAAAAAGTAGATGTAGAATAGAGAGCGAGGAATAGATCACTTTGTGGTAATGGACTAACATGCCACTTAGTGCTCTATTCCTCGTTCTCGCGTTATATTGGATGACCTTGACCTACATTAGTAGGGTGGGGGAAATTGAAAATGGTGGGGGAAAGTGTATAAAGGACAAGCCTACTATAGAGGAATCACTCTGAAAGTAAACTTGTCAGAAGTATGGACTTGACCACAAGCAAAGAAGAAGATAGAAAACAAAGATTTCGAGAAATGGCTAAAGTAAGAGAGTCAAGAATAAGGTTGAGATTTTACAAACTACAGAGATTGATTCCTGGTGTTAAGTTAGGAGAAATAAGATCAAGAACAGTAGACATGGCGGCTGATTACATCAGTTACTTACAATCGGAATTAATGATAAAGGAAGCAAGAATAGAAGAGCTGGAGCACAAGATAAAACAACATATTGAAACATCGAACAGTGAACCTATAAATTGTGTAATAAAAGAAGAAGATGTAAAAGACTTAAATTAAACAAAACAAAAAAAAATGAACTTGGACTTTGGTTATTGATTGGACACTTCTTAGAGAATGGGGAATAGATCACTTTGTAGTAATGAATCATCATGCTGCTTAGTGATCTATTCCCAGTTCTCGCTTACTCAAAAATGACCTTGACATACTTAGCAAAATATCATATAAGCCGGATCAAAAACCGTTATTCCTCATTTACTGGAAATGGCTCCTGTGGACAACACCGATTATCCAAGGAAATCTATGATTGAAATATTGTATAAAATTCAATTAGAGGATTTAAATATGGAAGAAGATGAAAATAATAGCGAAACTTCAGAAGTAGAAACTATAAATGATATGGATGTGGATGTAACAACATCAGAAGAAGAAAATGCCAATGATGTGGAGAATGAAAATTTGGATATGGATGTAGTAATATCAGAGTCTTCGTCATCATTTGAATATGAAGAAATACATATTGAAACTCCAATTCATATAGAGAATACTAATGAAGAATCTGTTAGTAGAAGATTAATATTTTGTCCAAGACGTTTGTTTTCTTCTGAAAGTGAAGAAGAAGAAGATGAAATAGTAGTGGGGGAACTATTATAAAAGAAGGAAAGGGAGAGCTCATTTCATTTCTTGGCGAAATTTTGAAGAGTGAACACCACCAAACATGTATCATTGCGATAAATGTTTGGAATCGTTTAATGATGATATTCTGTTAGAAATACATAAGGAACTAATTCACAACAACATAGAAGAACAAGAAGAACAAGAAGAACAAAATGAAATAACAGCAAGACCTACAACAACTTTACCAAATTTACAAGTATCAGCTTTACCCGGAAAGGTAGTAATGCATCATAAGATTCAAAATGAAGATTTAAACTTAGAAGAATTTATTAGAGAAGCAAAACCAATCATCAGTAGAACTTTAAAAGAAGAATTAAAAAGATTAAATTTTCTCAAATTTGGATTACTACTAGAAGCTATGTTTATAAATGTACAAGAAGAATTATCACCAAGAGGATTTATAACTAAAAATCAAACTATCATAGGAAGTTAAGACATTGATTCAATAGTTGAAAAATGTATAGAAGAAATATTAACTAAAATTCAGGAACATGAAGGACGAGGATCAGGGTGGAGTCTTATAAGTATTGAAGGATTAAATATAAGAGTTCATAAACATGGATATGGACTAATGGGATCTAGTTATTTTCGTTTACCAAAAATAATTGAGGATACAAGATCATGTGTTAATGTGAAAAATCAAGATAATGAATGTTTTAGATATGCGATGACATGTAAATTTGTACCAAATCATTGTAATGAACCAAACCAGCACTATGAAAATCAAAGATATAGATATAACTTTCAAGGAATTAGTTATCCTGTATCACTAAAAGATATATCAAAATTTGAGAAGAAAAATCCCGGCACATCTATTAATGTTTTTGGATTAGATAGTTCAAATAAAGTTTATCCTTTACGTATTGCTAAAGAAGAGCTAGCAGATCATACAGATTTACTACTACTAACACAAGGAGATGTATCTCATTATGTGTATATAAAGAAATTTGACTCTCTTGTTAATAAACAACTTTCAAAAAATCGAAACAAAAAGCTGATCTGCAAAAGATGTTTTAATTTCCAACGAGAAGGAAGACAAGGAATGGAATGGTTACAAGAGCACAAAAGATTATGTAACAATAATTATGAAGCAAAAATTATTTTACCTTCAGAAAGCAGAGCATTTGTTACATTTCAAAAAGTTCATCATCAATATCGTATCCCTATAGTTGTATATGCGGATTTTGAATCAACACTAATTTCTATAGAAGATGAAAATTGTGAAGCTAGAAAAAGTGTCAAATATCAAATGCATAAACCAAATAGTTTTTGTTTAATGGTTAAATCAACATTATCAGAAGAACATTTAAACCAATATGGATTAACTTCAGAACCTCTAGTATATCGTGGTGAAAATGTGGAAACAATATTTCTTGACCATTTATATTTAATAGCTGAAAATGTACAAAGATTATATAGAAAATATCATACCAATGAAACCGATGGAGGAAGAAGAGGAAATTCAACATGAAAATGCAACTCATTGTTTCTTATGTAAAAATGAATTTACCATTGACAATTATAAAGTTAAAGATCATGACCACCTTACAGGTCATTACAGGGGTGCTGCTTGTAATAAATGTAATTTGAGCTATCGTTTACCACTATTTATTCCTGTGGTTCTGCATAACCTCAGTGGGTATGATGCTCATTTTATAATACCTGAATTAGGAAGAGACGATGGTTCAATAGATGTGTTGGCTGAAACTTCAGAAAAATTTATAAGTTTCTCTAAAACAGTTGGAAATGTCAAATTAAGATTCTTAGACTCCTACCGATTTATGCCGTCGAGTTTGTCTAAACTTTCTGAAAATTTAAGGAAACAAGATTTTATTGAAACAAAGAAGATTGTAAGTAATGACAAACTGGATCTCGTACTTCGGAAAGGTGTTTTCCCATATGATTATATAGACAGTTTAGAAAAGTTTAATGAAACATCACTTCCGCCAAAAGAAGAATTTAAAAGTAAACTATATGACATGGACATATCTCAAGAGGATTATGATCATGCATGTAAAGTATGGAATGAATTAGGATTTACAACATTGGGAGAATATTCAGATTTTTATGTTAAATTAGATGTAACTTTATTATGTGATATAATGGAAGAATTTAGAAATACATGTTTTGCAGCATATGGATTGGACCCTCTTCATTCATACACTTCACCTGGACTAGCATGGCAAGCCATGTTGAAAGAAACAAATTGTAAATTACAACTTCTTACTGATATAGATATGGTTTTAATGTTAGAATCAGGAGTTCGAGGGGGATTGACACAAAGTGTAACCAGACATGTTAAGGCTAATAATAAGTATCTGCCCGATTATGATGCATCAAAACCAACAACATTCCTAGGTTATTTTGATGCAAATAACTTATACGGATGGGCAATGTCAAATCCCCTTCCATATGATAATTTTAAATGGATAGATCCAGAATCAATTGGAAACATAATGGATATACCAAAGCATGGTGAAACTGGTTACATTTTTGACGTCGATTTTGAATATCCTGAACATCTTCATGATCATCATTACGATTTACCACTTCTTCCAAAGACTGAAATTTCCCCTACTGGAAGATGGCCAAAATTATTAATGACTTTAAACAATAAGTCTAGGTATGTTGGACATTATTGGATGATACAACAGGCTTTAGACTTGGGATTAAAAATTACAAAAATTAATCGAATACTACAATTCTCTCAATCTTGTTGGCTGAAACCGTACATCGACAACAACACAAGAAGAAGAGCTGCTGCTACATCAAGTTTTCAAAAAGATTTCTTCAAACTGATGAACAATGCAATATTTGGCAAGACTTTAGAAAACAAAAGGAAACATAAGGATATTAAATTAGTAACTGATCCAGTAAAATTACAGAAATTAGTGCAACAACCAAACTTTGGTTCATCTGTAATTATAAATGAAAATCTTGTCGTTATTTCTATGAACAAAAAATCAGTTGTATTGGATCGTCCTTTATATCTTGGAATGTCAATATTGGATATTTCTAAAACACACATGTACGAGTTTCATTATAAGAAGATGGTTAATTATTATGGAAGAGATAACATATGTATTGCATATATGGATACGGATGCACTTATTTACTGGATTAAAACAAATGACATGTATGAGGATTTACGGACCTTTGTATATAAAGATGATTTTGATTTTTCCGATTATCCTAAGGACCATCCAAATTACGACTATGACAAAAACAAAAAAGTATTGGGAAAATTTAAAGATGAAACAAATGGTGTGCCGATGATGGAAATTGTAGCATTAATGTCTAAACTGTATTCATTTCAACTGTACATAAATGAAAGGAACGAATATCAAGTCACAAAGAAAGCTAAAGGAATAAAGACATCTTTCCTAAAGAAGAACATACAGTTTCAACATTATAAAAGATGTTTGTTTGAAAATGTTGAAACAACTGCAACATTTAACACTATTAGAAGTTATAACCACCAACTTTTTAGTGTCAAACAAACAAAGTGGGCATTAAGCTACAAAGACGACAAGCGACATATTTTAGAAGATAAAATTAATACTCTACCATTTGGCCACTATTCCTTAAACCCTATCGACCAGTAAACCTATTCTTCGTCCTTTACCTTCTTCCTTTTTCCTTTCCGTAAAAAAGAGGGAACATGGCAAGCCCAATGCCATGTTCCCTCTTTTTTACACTAATATAAAATGACCTTGACCCTTATTTCAACTATATATAAGAGAATAAACCATTGTACGGATCAGTATTTCTACAAACGGTGTACAAGCAACACTTTAAGATGGAAAGTGTAAAGGATAAGATTGTAAATGAACTACATAAACCAGCAAGAAGAAGATTTCCAAGAAGAAGTACAATCATTAAAGGAATGAATGATCTTTACCAAGCTAATCTCATTGAAATGATACCACACAGTAAATTAAACAAAGGATTTAAATATATTTTAACAATTATAGACTGTTTTACTAAAATAGCTGATGCTTTACCGTTGAAGGACAAGACTGGTAAAAGTGTTACCAAAGCTATGGAAACAACAATACAAAGAAATAAATTTAAAATTAAACATTTACAAACGGATGATGGAAAAGAATATTTTAATAAAGATTTTGGAGCTTTGATGAAAAAATATAAAATAAATCATTATTCTACAAATTCTGAAGTTAAAGCTTCAATAATTGAAAGATTCAATAGAACATTGAAAGGAGCAATGTATAAACAATTTTCAAAACGAGGATCATATGTGTGGTATGACATATTACCACAACTTATAAAAGAATATAACAACAAATATCATCGTACCATCGGAATGAAACCTATCCAAGTAAACAGTGCTAATGCTAAAATTGTATTACAACGCATCAAAAATAATACAACACCAAAAATAGAAGAGTTGCAACCAAAAAAGTTTAAGGTTAATGATAAAGTTCGTATAAGCAAATACAAAGGTGTATTTAGTAAAAGATATCTGCCAAATTGGACTAATGAAGTATTTACAATTTATAAAGTGCAACCAACTATACCTGAAACTTACATTTTAAAGGATAATAAGGGTGAATTACTTCAAGGTGGATTCTATGGACATGAGTTGTTAAAATCAACAGTTGGTGATGTATATCTTGTTGAAAAAATTTTACAAAGGAAAAAGGATATGGTTAAAGTTAGGTGGTTAGGATTTGATAAAAGTGAAGACTCTTGGATTCCTTCAAAAGACTTGGTATAGTTATTTAATAGCTCATTATGTGTTTAACCTTTAAACAAGATGGAGATTGTACAACAAAAAGATCGATTTAATATTAATAATATTGATGAATTGACGGTTGACAATAATAAGTTAAATCATAGTAAACATGGTGAATTATTACCAAATACGATAAGATGTTTAATAACTCGTCCTTCAAATTGTGGAAAAACTAATGTTGTCTTTAACCTTATAACTAATCCTAAAGGTTTACGCTTCAACAATATATATATTTTTTCAAAATCATTGCAACAACCAAAATATCAATTATTAGATAAAATACTTGCAAATGTACCTGAAGTGAATTTCTACAAGTTTAATGCTAGTTAAACAATCATGCAACCAAATGAAGCAAAACCATTTTCCATATTTATATTTGACGATGTTTCTTGTGAAAATCACGATACTATAAGAAACTATTTTGCTATGGGAAGACATCATAATATTGATAGCATTTATATTGGTCAAACATACAGTAAAATTCCAAAACAGCTTATAAGAGACAATGCAAATATGTTGATCATCTTCAAGCAAGATGAGACAAATTTAAAGCATATATATAATGATCATGTTAATGCGGATATGCCATTTGACAAATTTAAAGAAATGTGTGGTAAAGCATGGAATGAAAAATATGGATTTCTCGTTATTATGAAAGAAGAAGATATTAAAAATGGTAGATATCGTATAGGGTTGGATAAATTTGTATTTATGCGTTGAACTACCGATGCTACATCTAGTTACACGTTGAACTTCACAGTGTAAACATGGTGAATCAAGAAAAACTATTAAAAGAAATAAAATCACTCAGTGATTCTATTAGGATAAAGAATCGTGCATTAAGGATGGGTTTAAGTGAAAGAGAAGAATTTTTAGAGAATACATTTAAACCTATCACGGAACCTTTAAAACAAATATCAGAAACTATTGGTAAACCTCGTTATGAAGGAGATGTTTTACTACCGGTTTCTAAACAAGAAGTACAAGCATTAAAAAAAGAAGATGATGATGATTCATATACAAGTGCTAGTGAGCAAGAAGAAATAAAAGAAGAAGAATCAATTGTTGAAAAGGAAGAACAGCCAATACCTGAAGCAGAACAATCTATTCCAAATTTAACTCAATTGAGTAGTGATATATTACAACATGGACCTCTTGGACGAAAATATATAATGAAAATGCTACATGACATGAAATCAAATCCAAATATAAGTAAATCACATGTATATGGAGCAAGAATCGATGGAAATGAATTGAAAATTGGTAACTCTAAGCTTGAAGTAACTCAAGACGATTATATCATTATTGGTGATCATAGATATAAAGGAACAAAAGGATTATATGAATTAATTTTTAAAAATATACCAATAAAATATTCGGCAAAAGATTTAAATACTTTTAAAGAAATTTTACAAAATACTAACGCTCATAAAAGAAACTACTCAAAGGATGCAATGATTAATCGTTCACGTGCAACAAAATATAATATTGTTATAAAAAAATTGTTTCCCCCACGAAAATTACCAACATTACGTACCACACCGGCTGTGAGACAGCCATTAAAAAGAAAATCTTTATCACTTATGGATTTATCACTTCTTGAACAACATGGTAAAAAGAGTAAAGGAGATACTTCAACATCTGGTAAAGGATTAATGAAAAATCTATACAATACAAATGTTATCTACTACAACGACATCAATAAATTAGTTGACAGAATGAGACTATTGCATGAAGCTATGGAAGCCGGTCATACTGGTTTAAATAATGAATGGGTGGCTCTAGTTGATGAACTTAAAAATCGCGGCATAGTTGTATAATTGTCCGCGAATATAAAGAAGTTGCAAGTGTAAGATGTATCAGTTCTAACATGAGCGTCGACAAGTTCGGACGCTACTCCGCATTAGGAGTGCAAGTTGGAGAAGACAGAAAAAGAAGCGGATTACCGCAAACACCTGGAGGTGACTATAACATAAATAATAAACGACTAAAATTAGTTAAAGATCCAGAAGAAGATACCGATGGAGCAAATTTAAAGACAGTAAAAGAAGCTACTTCAACATCATTGAAATTACATAAGAATACTTATGATGTTAAATCACATAGATTAATTAATGTTGGTAAACCAACTGAAGATTCTGATGCAATTACTAAAGAATACTTATTATCTGAACTTTCAAATACTTTAAAATTGCAATGGGGTAACAACTTAAAAGATGGACAAACATATGATGCTGGAAATTATAGAATAACCAATGTAGGAAATCCCAAAAATAATAAGGATTCAGTTAATAAAGAATATTTACATTCTATAATACCGGAAAAAACTGAACATGGATTTTCTTTTTATAAATTTATTATAAATGACATTGGATACCCAAAGGAAGATGGTGATGCTGTAAACCTAAAATACATCAAGGACAACTGTATTTTACAAGATGTTAATGGAATCGATTGTCATGGTAAAACATTGACGAATGTAAAGTTTGGTTCTCAACCAAAAGATGCTGTTACTATGGAACAATTATCTAAAGAATTAAAAAAGGAAACATCGAATTTTGTAAAACATGAAGATGCCGTGCTAAAGCGAGGAAATACATTCATACATGGAAATGAAAAGTTTAATTTAATGCAAGAAAGTAATAATGAATGGGATGCGGGAGGTAAAAAAATAACACACGTAAGACTTGGTGAAAAAAGTTCGGATGTACCTATAATGGCACAAACATTAATTGCGAAAGGTCCTTTATTAGGTACATACGAAGGTCATAATAGAAGAATAAAAAATATTATTCCTGGTTATGAAGAAGATGATTGTGTCACAGTGAAACAAACAATAATTTGGGATAAACGCAATGGAACTAAATTTGATGCTAAGATGAAGAAAATAATTAATGTTTCACCAGGTGAAGTTTTCAATGATGCTGCTACTATTGGACAAGTCATAACAACATCAAAAAGTGATTCGACCGCTTACACATGTAATGATAAACGTATTATGCAGTTACAAGATCCTCAACATCCAAAAGATGCTGTAAATTTAGATTGTTTAATAAGAATAGTAGGAAATTTACTTATTGATACCCACAATCATATAGCTAGTACAACGAGTCATGTGATAATTCAACCCGATGAACGGGAAGCTTGGATTAAAAATAGAATTATAAATCAATATATAATTAATTTGAATAACTAAGTGTTTAAATATAAAAAATTATACATAACTTATTCATTTATGTAATGTATCTTGTGGAGTAAACACACCAGTTTATATAAGACTACATAATGAAGGCCGTATCACTCAGTCATCATCAAGACAGCAACAAGAGAGGACGTGGTATAACTTCAACTGCGTTATCCCTGCTTAGACGGATACCTATTGGTGCTGTTGTAAATCGAGCAATAGACGCTTTACCATACGAATTACATATTCCTGGAGGTTATCAATATTGTGGACCTGGAACTAAGTTGGCAAAACGTTTAGCAAGAGGAGATCCTGGAATTAATAAATTAGATCAAGCTTGCAAACAACACGATATAGCATATTCAAAGTTTAAAGATTCAACAAATAGATCAATAGCAGATAAAATTCTAGCAGAAAAAGCTTGGCAAAGAGTAAAATCAAGTGACGCAAGTATTGTAGAAAAAGCAGCGGCTTGGGCAGTAACAACAGCCATGAAGACAAAAGCTAAGTTTGGTGGTGGAAGACGACGTCGCAGAGGAAGACCTGCAAAAAGAAGAGCTCCCAAAAAAGGTGGAAATATTAGAAAGAGACGTCGTAGAACTCGTAAAGCAAAAGTAAAAAAGGCTTCTGTTTGGTCAATGGTAAAAAACGGAGCAGGTTTATACCTAAGACCGTACCGTGTGTACTAAATAAAAAAAATCAATTGATAATTCCAAATAAAGCCTTAACTAATCATCAGTTAAATGATTATGTAAAATGTTTGAAAATACCATTCTTTCGAGGAGTTTTTATGAAAGATGCATTACCAACTAAAATATGGAAAAATGAAACTGGAATAGTAAATTTGGATTCCACCTATGGTCCAGGCACTCATTGGGTATGCTATAAAAAGCTCGGACAAACCATTTACTACTTTGACAGTTTTGGCAATCTACCACCGCCTAAAGAACTTCAACATTATTTTCAAAACTCCAAAAACATTTTTTACAATTACAAAAGAGAACAACCTAACAATACTGAAATATGTGGACATTTATGTTTGGAGTTTCTAGCGAAAAGTGTCAGTCACCTTTAAGATGTCATCGTATACAGTGTCACTGAGTGGAAATTCATCCACATTAAAAAGTACTCTATTCCCAGCATTGCGTTTATCCAAGGAAAGATTATGGGAAGCGGCATTACTTGATTTGACTACCTACAATTCAATTCCTAATGTTACAGAAGGAAAAAACAATTTACTACATTATTATGAAACTAAGGATGCTGCAGGAAAATACTCAGAATTGAAAATAATTACATTTCCTACTGGAGCTTATGAAATTGATGATATAAACCAATTATTGCAGAAAAAACTCGGAGAAGATAATATCACAATCAAAGGAAATAATAATACTTTAAAAGCAGAAATAACTTCAAAATATTATATAGATGTTGGAATGAAAAACTCTATTGGCAGTTTACTTGGATTTACAGATACAAAAAAGAAAATCTTAACTCCTGGAACTACTCATTCAGGTAATACAACTGTTACAATATTAAAAGTAAATAGTATTGATGTAACATGTAATATTATACATGGATCATATAGAGAAGGAGTAAATCAGCATATCTTACATACATTTTATCCAACAGTTGCTCCAGGTTTTAAAATTGTTGAGAAGCCACAAAACTTGATATACCTACCGTTAAACACCAGTTTCATTTCAGACATCGTACTGAACATATTGGATCAAGACGGTCATAGTGTTGACTTTAGAGGAGAAACAATTACTATACGAATACACATCAGAGCAGCGACATAAAAATCAAAATGGGATTATCATTTAAACCACAACGGAAGAGTCGGGAGCTCAGTAGCTCCTCGACATTGGAAGAGTTAACATCAGACAACATTCGTTTTCTACAAAAGATTGGATTGAAACTTAACAACGATGGATATCCTGGATATATCTCAGGACCGACATTCGACGAAACACTATGGGAGAAGGAATATCACACACACAACCCTTACACTTCATCAAAATTAAACAATAATGATGAAATAAGAATTCCCATTCAACAACAAGATATTTACACATTACCATGTGAAAGTTATTTGTACATCGAAGGAAGGGTATTAAAATTGGATGGAAAAACTGCTTCAACAGTTCCTTTTATAAATAACCCAATGGCATATCTTTTTGATGAAATAAGATATGAGATATCAGGGGTGACAGTTGATTCAACAAAAAAGGTTGGTATAACAACTACATTAAAAGGATTAACATCATTAACACCACATGAGAAGAATTCAATAGTCACCGCCGGATGGGTTGCTCCCGATAAAGACACTATAACACCTGCTTCCAACGGTCATTTTGATTTTCATGTACCTTTACGATTGCTTTTAGGATTTGCTGAAGATTACAAAAGGGTTATAATAAATGTTAAACAAGAATTAGTATTACTCAGATCTTCAACTAATAAGGACTTAATACTTGCAGACCCTGCAACTACGGAAGATAAACTGGAATGGCAACTACAATTGGATAAAGTTGTTTGGAGAGTACCTCATGTAAAATTGGCTGATGAACATAGAATCGTATTGTTAAGAAAGTTAAAATCTGACCGTGACATTGTAATGCCATTCCGAAGTTGGGAATTTCATGAATACCCTACATTACCTCAAACAGAACGACAAACATGGACCGTCAAAACATCAACTTACTTGGAACGTGCAAGGTACATAATACTCGGTTTTCAAACTAAGCGAAAAGATGTTATTACTGCAAATGCTGGTCAATTTGATCACTGTAAAATAAAGAATTGTAAAGTTTTCTTAAACTCTCAATTTTTTCCATATGACAATTTAAATGTCATGTTTAGCAAAAAACGTTTTTCCATTTTATATGATATGTATGCAAGATTTCAATCATCATATTATGGAAAGACTAATACACCACTATTATCACCTGATCAGTATTATTCCAAAGCTCCAATAATTGTAATCGATTGTTCAAAACAAAATGAATCAGTAAAATCATCAAGTGTGGATATAAAAATTGAAATGGAATTTGAAGAACCAGTAGCGGATGGAACTTCGGCATACTGTCTAATTCTACATGATAAAATAGTTACTTACACACCACTGACCGGAATAGTGAAAAATGTACTTTAAAATATTAGTACAACTACTGCAAAATATTGAGGTTAGAATTATCTTCCTCAATTTTTAAGGTTAGAATTTTGTTTATAAAACACAAGTTGAAAACAAACAATTATGTAATTGTATAAATTTCAAGAATTTTACAAAAAATATAAAAGCAGGAAATTAACTAGTAGAAACTTCATTCTATCTTCAACCGTCGTATGGGAAACATCGTTCGCAAGATGAATTCTACTAACGGAGAAGAAAATACACCTCTAATGGATGAAAATAGTTCTGATATAGAAAAGCAAGTTGAACAAGAAATGGATGAATTCCTCAAGTTTAACAAACATAAGAAGAAAGAAGAAGAAGGAGAAGATGAAAAAGAAGTAAAAAGAAAAAAGGTTGAAGTTAACATTACAACAAATATTTTAACAGAAGTATTTCTTCGAATTTTCTACCCTATTTCTTCATGCATGACAAAAAGTATATCTGTTGGAATTGTAAAATCATTGGATTATTCACCAATTGTTATGTTAAATCAAGGAAGTAAAATGGTTATATTTACTGAAACTTCTTGGGATTCTCTAATGAAACATTTACATCTTTTGGAATGTTATTTAACTAACAACACATTTGGAAAAAGAACAAGATTAAGTTTATTAGAATCAAATATTGAAGTTGATATAATCAAACATCGTGGGGGACAAGTTGTTCGCTTCAAAGATTTAACTAGACATGATGTAAAATTACATTTCACTAAAGAAGAATTTTACACTTTAAGTTGTACTACCGGTCCTGTCACTAGATACTTAAAACAACTAGTATTTTCAAGTACAATAATTAAAGATTATCTAATCGATACATTGGACAGACAACCATTCATTCCAATTTTATATGGTCCTGTGGATACTTCAATTTTTAATCGAATACCTCAAGAAGTGGATATGTGGAGACAATTAAACAACTATCACACCAATTTTAATATAAACGAAGAAGCACAAGAAATAAAAGAAGAACAATCGTGTTTGTAATAACAGTCAGTTGTGGATGAGACTTCATCATGAACAAACGGGTTTCGTTTTCTACTGCATCACAGTTAATGGAAGTTAAAAGAGGTATAATTGAATTTCAAGCTTTTCGAGGGAATGATGGAAATTTCATTATTAAAGAATTAGTAATTTTGGATATGAACACATCTGTAATTTATCATTACTTGTTCAAACCTCCATTTCCATTCAATAAACTAACAACTAAAGCGAAAGTTACAAACAAATGGTTAAACAAACATTTTCACAATTTAAAATGGGATGAAGGTTTTATTCATTATAACATGATGCCGCATATTATGAATCATTATTGTAAAGAGTTTAAAACTATCTACACAAGAGGATTGGAAAAAGCAAATTGGATACAATCATTTACAAGCAATGAAGTGATAAATGCAATAATAGATAGAGATTTCCAATGCTACTTTAATGAACTTTGTATTTCATCAAAAAGTTTTAAACATCGAAGGTCACAGTGTGCTTTGAAGAATGCCTACCGCTTGAATAATTTCCTTCAACAAAGTGGTGGGGGTAGCATCAGTGGTGGGGGTAGTGTCAGTGGTGGGGGTAGTCTCGATAATAAAAGTGAGAGCGCTACCATGACACAGCATGAGTATTACTCAAACCTCCGAAGAGACAACATCTCCAACGGATATTCTTATTAACAAGAAGATTAGCATCAGCAAAAACATTAAAATGGCATCAAACAACTTACTTCAAAATTTAGTTGAACAATTCAACGCTCATTCAAAATCAACAATCCTACCTACGAAGAAATGTTCCGAGCTGAAAGAAGAAAAACACTACATCATTCATACAATAAAGAAGATGGAAACTTCAGTAGGTGATGCTATAAATTGCACATTAAGCGAGGCACCTTATACAATTGGTGATGAAGCAAAATTTCAAATCTTCCTACCAAAGCGCTTCGTACAACTACTACAAAATGAAGATCTTCGTATAATTCAACCCGGCGCACTCTATTTGGTATCACATGGACCAAGTGGAAACAACTCTACTGAACTTACAATTCATGTAACACCTACTACTGATTAGTTTCTACATAAGATTGTAAATATTTCTTTGTATTTGTTTCTCAATAAATATGACATAAACCTAAAAAAAAAATAAAAAATAAAAAAGCAACATATTGTAATGTGTTTGTACATTACAATATGTTGCTTTTTTTAAAAATTCCATGGGATGACCTTGACCCAATTTTGTGTGATAATAAAAGTGAAAATCAACTTGTTAAATTCATCAGTCTACGACTACCTTTCGTACCGTACACATCTCACTCTCTATCACTAAATACAAAACTTCAACATGTCCCTAAAGGTTAAGTGTGCATCTTATGATACCAACACCATAACTACTTTTGAACAACTTGAAGATTTAACTAACGAAATGCGAGTTTTACTTACCGGTGGTTATCACTTAACTGTTGATGTTAGTGCTACTAATACAAGGATGTTCCCTAAAACAAAATATTGCGATGATGAAATATTTTTTTCTACACAACCTACAACTTCTTCATCGCCAGCTGGTCAACATAACGTCAAGTTCCAGAAGTATTACCAATGTTGAATAACTTTTAATAAATAAAATTACAACTAAGGAATCACGTGATCAATGTCAATTTCATAAAAAGGATGTAACAATTTGATAAATAATCATTCGCTTCTCAGCTCTCGCCACAACAAGATCTATTCTACAAAATGTTATACAGAATGATGATTGAACTTGATGGGAAAATCTATGGAAAGGATTATAACACTGTTGAACAAATGACTCAAGATTTAGATGTATTAACTAAAGAAGGATATCAAGCTAAATTAATTTTAAAATTTCCTGAAGTACATCCACTATCAACAGAAGAACTTATTGCTATGGCTAAGGCAGAGAGAGAAAAAAAGTCTGAAGAAAACAAACAGAAACAAACTTCCTAAATTTCAATAATCCTTACACTTGTAAGGTATAATTTTTTAAAACTCCATTTGGATGACCTTGAAATTACCCCTACCACTTTTCATAGTACATAAAACTCGCTATTCATCACTATACAATCTTATTCTTTCACTAGACTCCGCAGCGTCAACATTATACTACGTTATGGCCAAATAGTAGTACAAATTTTGTTTTTTTTAGATTAAACTCTTTTTACCCACAATGGCTTCAGGACCTTTCAATAAACATAAATTTCCAAATAATGTGGTTTATTACTAGTTCTCCCAAATACAAGATCAATACATAGGTCTTCACCTATATTTATTACAAATATATAAATTGGTTTGATCTTACTTGATTAACGTAACTGTGTGACTTGACGCCTGAAGACTCTAACTCGAACACATGAACCGTCTGTGAAATAATAGTCATCCTTAATACAATACATAATTACAATTGAAAATCTATTAACAAAATAAAATTGAAAGTTTGCTTTGAAAAATGTGAAATGCATGTGGACAACTACAATCATGAAATCCTTTACGAAAAAATTGCCATTATAAATTTAATACTCTCATTCATCTATGACAGTGAACAAATTAGTATTTACTGGATCACTTTAAAGGTTTGTATAAACAATTCTATTAATATTCATCGTTTGAATTACATTAAATTAGAAAATAAAATACTTACAATTACTACGGTAATGTTCATTCGGAGGCGTCACAGTCAGTTATCAGGTTGTGAGTTTAACTTACAGTTTAAATTCAGAGCAGTCTACCAACACAACAACTGAAAATTCTCTTAACATACGATCATAAAAAAAACTTAATACTACATATAATTACAATAAAGATAAATATTTTAACAAAATCAGTATAAATTTCCCCCGCTAAATAAAATATTTATCTAACATAAATACTTAAATTGAATTTACAGTTTAACTTTTCTCGCAGAAATTGTAATTGACACATATTGATTGTTTATTTTTCTTTGAAACAAAATATATGAACAATATTGATTTTACGGCCCACAGTAGGCCGAGAAGAATTTTTCAAGAGGGACAGAGAGAGAAGGAGAGTGAGGTATACGCCCAGTTTATCTTATCTCGGGACAGGAAATTCCAATGGTTTTGTTCGCCCAAACGGGCTTTCCAAAAATATTCCAGTATTGTGCTCGTATATTTTTCAATTTAATCCTCAGTCGAGTTCGAGACTTGTTGCAGTGCGTGTCGTGTGTCCGTGTGTCCGTGTGTCCGTGTGTTCGTGTGTCGTGTGTCGTGCGTCAGTGTGTCGTGTGTCAGTTCAAGTGCAGTTTAGCTAAAAAAGTGAAGTGAAGTGTCAAGTGCAGTGTGGAGCAATGTATCCTTAAAACTATAGCATACAATCAACTTCCATACTCATTCACGCCAACTTTCGCTTAACCCACATATTCACAGATTCATTCCCAGTCTCACACTTCATTCGCTAATATTTTTGGAAAATATCTTTTATATAAAATATCTAATACGGATCCTTTAAATATAAAAAATTTTTAAAATTCCGCCCCTTTAAATTGATTTTTGTTCTCTTGAAAATTCTTCTCCAAATTAAAAATACTTCTCTTCTAACAAATTTATAACTCAATTGAATGCCTACATAAATTCAAATAATAAAAAAAATTAATTTTTCCTCTTTACAATAGTCAAGTTAAGCGTATATCTGACCATGGAATGCTAACTTGATTTAAATACACAACCTTTTACTAAACATTTCTAGGATTGGCTAGTTTTAAGTCCACAATGTGTACCTTTCTCACATCACTCAAGTCTGACACTCTTTGCGCTAAAATAGTAACGTCCGTAATAAAGTACAAAATCCGAAATGGGCCGTCATACTTGATTGCTAATTTCTTCGAAAAATTCTTGAATTTATTACTTAAAAAGTGTGTTTTGATGTACACTAGATCGTTGGTCTTGTAAGGTGGATTACTTCCATAGTTATTATATTTCTTGCGTTTCCTATTTTGCTGTATATTCTTCCTCGCATTGTTGATGGCATTTTTCAAGTTCGTTTTCTTATCTTCAGCACTTAGATTCTCACATACGAAGTCTTGAACGTTCCATAAGTTGCATAAAGCATTATTAGGAGAATGATTAAACATAAGTTTAAAAGCAGAACTTTTGGTACTTGAGTTCAAAGCAGTATTTAAACTTAGTTGGATTAAATTCAGATCCTCGTCCCAATCGGCCTGTTGATCATGATAAAAACAACGTAATAAAGTTGAAACGTCTCTCAAAAATCTCTCGGCTCTGTTTCCATTCGCACGATAAGCTGCAATACGTCTGTGTGAAATATAGTTTTTGAACAAAAAACTTTTAAATACTTTCGAGGTGAAATAACTGGCGTTATCAGAGACTATTATGCGTGGAACGGAAAAATTTGCAAAAATGTTTTGTAGTTTGTCGATGACCAATTTTGAGTTGCAGTCTCGCAGTCCGTAGGTCCAAACAAATCTCGTGAATCCGTCAACAGCAATCAATAAAAATTTATTGCCACCTTTAGACCTTGGAAGTGGTCCTAGGATATCTATAAAGATAGTATGCATCGCCTGTTCAATTGGTATAGAAATTAATTTTCCCTCATATTTCAATTGAGAGGTTTTACTCATCGCACATATTTTGCATTCTTTGACTTTCCGTTTTACTTCTTGGTCTAAGCTAGGGTTGTAGAAATATTCGTTTATTCTACCCTGTGTTCTGTATATGCCAAAATGACCACCCAACATTGTATTGTGGAAAAAGGCAAACACTAGATTGAATAACTTCTTCGGTAAATAAATTCTAGTTTTTCCCCTTTGTCTCCGATACATTAAAACATTATTCTTCATGAAAAAGCATTCTTGATTTGTTTTCTTCGCAATGCTGTCAATTATTTCGACACATTCCTCGTCTTCCTGTTGATGACGTTGTAAATCAACAAAGGCTAACGGCAATTCTGATATCATGTTAGCTAATCTAAGGTTTTCCTTTTCATTTCTAGTATTATTTACAATATTTACAACTTCCTTATTTTGCATGTTACGCATGGAATTAATATTATCTTGCACGTCATTCGAATTTTCTTTAACTTCAGAATCAGACTTCACATTTTCATTTTCTTCGTACATTCTTGATAGAGCGTCGGCTATGACATTTTCAGTACCAGGTTTATGTTCCACTATGTAGTCTAAATCCAAAAGTCGTTCAATCCATCTGGATAATCGTCCCAATTTCCGTTTTGAATTAAGGACAAAACTCAACGCCTGATTGTCAGTAACCAATTTAAATTGCCGAATTTCTAAGAACTCACGCCACTTTTCCATGCACAGTATCACGGCATACGCTTCTTTCTCATACGTGCTGAATTTAAGTTCAGAAGGAGTAAACTGTTTTGAATAATAAGCGATGGGTAATAAATGCCCTTCGTCATTTGATTGTAAAAGGACTCCTCCTGCCGAATTCTGGGAAGCATCTGTTTGAAGAGTAAATTGTTTGTCGAAGTCCGCAATTTGTAGAATAGGGGGGTTGGAAATTTTATCTTTTAAAGTTTCAAAAGCTTGTTTACATTCTGCAGTCCAATTAAATTTAACGAATTTCTTCTTCAGGGAATTTAGAGGGCGACATATTTCTGCATAATTAGGAATATACCTCAGCCAGTATGAGCACATGCCAGTGAACTGTTTTACTTGTTTCACAGTTTTAGGCGTCGGAAAATTTCTTATGCTAGCAGTTCGTTCAGGGTCGATTGTGATAGTATTGTTCTTAATTAGGTTACCTAAAAAACTTATTTCCTGGCAGAAAAATTTGGCTTTGTCTATATTTACCGTGAGTTTATGCATAGATAACCGACTGATTACTTCTTTCAAATGTTCAAGATGAGATTTTTTATCTGCACTATAAATCACTATGTCGTCACAAAAATTTATGACATACTTAAATTTAATGTCATTAAATACTTTATCCATGTAGCTTGAAAGAACAGAGCTTCCCACCTGTAAACCAAATGCTACCCTTTTCATCCTATATTTCCCAAAGATAGTGCTAAATGAAGTTAGGTCACGTGAATTTTCTGTTAATGGGCACTGAAGGAACGCCTTGTTGAGATCTATTACAGAAAAGTAGTTTCCACCCCTTAGGTGTTGATGAAGGTTTTGGAGGTCGCCAATTGGGTAATTCATTTTTACCAGTTTTTTATTAAGTTCTGTGTAATTAATTACAAGTCGGTCTTTGTTGGTTAAAAATGCGGGGCTACTATAGGCACTGGTTGAAACTTCTATGATATCTTCAGCAAGCCACTGATCGATAATCTTCTTCATTTTAACTACTGCCGGTGGACTTAAGAAATAAGGGCGAATACATACAGGTTTATCATCAGTTACTTTTAGTTCCACTTGAAGATCAAGTGCTTCACCAATCCGATCTGTGAAAACATTTGGGTGATTTTTAATCAACTGTTCGACTTCTTTTTTCATATCTGGACATCCAACGTGCATATTATTTAACGATGAATTCTCTTGAAGTTGAATTGGAATCTCAAAACTGGGTTGAAAATTGAAGAAACATATTTTCCTTTGCAGATTTATGTTCAGGCCTCTTCTGCGAATAAATGGGGTTCCTAGAATCATGCTGTAATGATCTTGTTTGATGACCAAAAATTTTTCACACCACGTAAATTTACCAATTTTGATTTTGAATTCACATTCAGTATTTATATCAATTTCACTATCGTTGGCAGCTAAAATCGTACCTGACCATGGGTTAGTTCCCTTTATCAATTTGAGGTTAGACAGCTTATCGAAAAGGTCCTGACTGATAAAATTTTTGCTTGCACCAGTATCCAGTAGGGAATTTATGGTTAACTTTTTGTCCAATATTACTTTTAAGCATGGTAGAGTTTCCCAGGTTTTCGCTCTTATTTTAGTATGGTTTGGCTTTTTAAATTTATTCCATTCTTTTATTATTTTCCTTAGTTCTCCTTTAAACTGTTTAGTGCATGTGTTTAGTAGTGATGTAGGCCTAATTTGTTGTTGAAGGTCGTGGTCAGCTTTATTGGGTTTAGTCATCTCGGGAGAATATGATTTAGTTAAAACCGTCATACCTCCCGAATTTACAAGTTTTTTGGTCTCCGGAAACAGTTTTTGGCAATATGTCCAGTCCTTTGACAATTATAGCAAGTCTTCTCTTGATGGTTGGATTTAGGCTGCTGTGCTAGGTTTGAGTACCTCCTTGGATCATAATTCCGACTATTGTACCCTGTCCTATCCCCAGTGGTTTCAGACCTATGCGGCATGTTTTCCCTAATGTAATCGTTATACTGAACATTATGGACTTCAATAGATAGCTGATGTAAATCTTTAAAGGATTGAGGGTTTTGTTGGAAAACTAGCTTACTTCGCACTGCTGGGTGGATTCCATTTTTAATGATTGAAACCAATTCCACTTCGGTTAAATTACTTCTAAGGACTTGATGAAATGTCTTGACTTCATTGATGTAGATTGATAGCGGTTCCATATGTCTTTGTGGTCGAAAAATCAAATCTTGCTTCAATCTTTCTCGAAGGCTGATTGGTATGAATGTGTTTATAACATCTTGATGCAACGTTTCCAAGGACTGATTTGCTTGCCTGTGCTCCAATATTTTAGTAACCAAGGGGGGAGTAGCATAACTAGGCAGTAACTGATAGATTTGACCTGAAGTTAGGTTAGTTTGGTTTTGGATTTCCACTAGATTTCTCAAGAATTGCAATAGCGGGTTAACCTCTAGACCATTACAAATGGGAAATTTCTTTAGATATGATTCAATAGGATTTGTTAACTTATTAAATACTATGGGAGCTTCTTCTTTACCAGTTGGCATAGTTAAGGTTAGGCTAGGTTGGTTTAGTTCAGGGACATTCAATCTAGGCTCTATAGGTTGTTGCATGGTTAGGCCTACTTTTATTTCTTCCTTTAATTCCTCTTTTCTAGCAGGAGTAGATGTTTTGTTTGGTGTTTGTTGTGCATGCGACCCGATTATTAGATTTAGTTCCTCATCTTCGATTAAAGATTGATTTAATTTTTCTTCATAGGAGCTTAGTTCTGAATCACTGATCTTATCCTTCAAGTCTTGAAACTTAGTAGAGTGGGTTTCTAGTTCACTTGTCAATTTGGCTAGGATACCCTTATATATTTCGTCCAGCTTACACTGACTAAGATGAGATAACCTTAAATTAACATGACTTATCTTAGCATTTAGTTTAGCTATTTGTGCTGTAGTAGCTTTTTCCTCTTCAGCTGCATTTTCTATCAAAAGTGAGATGTTTTCTATTTTGGTTTGTATTTTATCAAATTGGTCTTTTAGAGAATACTTGCCCTGGAGATGTGTTATATCAACACGGACATCGAGTTTAGCCCTAAGTAATTTTCTTAACGAATCAACGTTTTCATCTGTTGTTTCATGACCTCTTATTAACAACTCATAAACAAGTTCTTCTTTAGTTAGGTAGTTTAAGTTGTAGTTAGGCATACTGGATAGGCTTTATGTAATAAAGGTCCTTAAATACTGAAATTTCTATTTTGTATTTTTTCCCTTTAGTTCTATTTATCAGAACCTGCCATATTTATAGGGATAGAGTTTAAATAGCAGAGTTGCGCAAATATTTATACTACGTTATGGCCAAATAGTAGTACAAATTTTGTTTTTTTTAGATTAAACTCTTTTTACCCACAATGGCTTCAGGACCTTTCAATAAACATAAATTTCCAAATAATGTGGTTTATTACTAGTTCTCCCAAATACAAGATCAATACATAGGTCTTCACCTATATTTATTACAAATATATAAATTGGTTTGATCTTACTTGATTAACGTAACTGTGTGACTTGACGCCTGAAGACTCTAACTCGAACACATGAACCGTCTGTGAAATAATAGTCATCCTTAATACAATACATAATTACAATTGAAAATCTATTAACAAAATAAAATTGAAAGTTTGCTTTGAAAAATGTGAAATGCATGTGGACAACTACAATCATGAAATCCTTTACGAAAAAATTGCCATTATAAATTTAATACTCTCATTCATCTATGACAGTGAACAAATTAGTATTTACTGGATCACTTTAAAGGTTTGTATAAACAATTCTATTAATATTCATCGTTTGAATTACATTAAATTAGAAAATAAAATACTTACAATTACTACGGTAATGTTCATTCGGAGGCGTCACAGTCAGTTATCAGGTTGTGAGTTTAACTTACAGTTTAAATTCAGAGCAGTCTACCAACACAACAACTGAAAATTCTCTTAACATACGATCATAAAAAAAACTTAATACTACATATAATTACAATAAAGATAAATATTTTAACAAAATCAGTATAACATGGAAGAGCAAAAATACAAGTACAAACCTCGTTACTGTTGTGAACAACAGTGTACAGATTTAGGACCAATGATGGTGGATGGGTTAGCTTGTACTAAATGTGAATTCTTCGGATCTTGTTATTGCAAATGTAAAACAAAACAACTACCGCCACCGGAATTGCGAACTTTCAAATTTTACAAATCAAGATATTTTCATACATGTTGTCCTCAAAGATGTTTCAAATTTCACCCTCTAGATCTTGCTCATTGTCAACGCACCAAGTCTCATCAAGATGATTTTTGTACACATATGATAAAAAGATGTAAATACAGATCAGATTGGTATTCCGATCCTGTAGAACCATCAAATGTATAATTTCAGTTTTACACTCTTTTTTAAAACTTCAATTGGATGACCTTGAGATTTCCCCCACCACTAGTTCTAATTTTTATATAATATTAAATCATTCCACTTCCAACACTCTAACTAACAACATGGAAGGAAAATTTATCAAGTTTGAACATATAATAACTGACAGGGAGGAGATGGAAGAATTGTTTCAAAACTTACTTTCTGTCATTGACGAATATCCTATAAGATGGTTCAGAATTGTAGTTCAATATTTAAATCCTGGTGAATTGTTTTCTTCATCGAGTGAAGAGGATGAAACAACTACTTCGGTTCAAATAATTGAATTAAAAGACGAAGAAGAAGAACTAAACGTTTTATTCAATCATAAGCTAAAGGTCCCCTATATAGAAGCCCCCTCCCTAGAAAGCCCCCCTCCCTAGACACCTGCTCAAGGTCGCCATTATATAAGCCCCCTTCCCTAGGCGCTAATCCTCATTCGATTGCCAACTCTCTAACGATGAACACCTCTCCATTGGCACGAATGAATGCTAGTTTTGAAATAAACTCAAAAGATGATTTACAAGAAATATTTAATGCTTTAAATGAAATTATAGATAAATTTAACGCTATTACAATGAATTTGGAAATAACTTACGCTTGTCCTATTTGTAATAAGGTTGAAAGTTCTGATGAAGACAGTTTACTAAATACTACTCCTCTTACCCCTCTACAGTCGGACACAACTTCTGAGGCAAATGATGAGCAGCATCTTTCCCCCACCACTTCTATGTAACAACGCTCTTTCCCCCCACCACTTCTTTATTTAACCGACATTTCCCTCTTTTAACTCTCATTCCATCCTCGCCTCTTCAACTATCAACATCGCTTCTTTCAAAATTTCAAAAAAACACAAACATGATGGATATGATGGATGAAGTTCCATTTGTAACAAGGATGGAAGAGGATAAATTGAAATTGGAAATCAAACGATTGGAAATGGAACGGGAAAACCAACTCGAGATGTTACGTTTGTTTAAACTTTTTAAATACATCATCTGGGGACTCTGCGTTTACCTTCTCATCGTCGTCGGTGTTTGTGTTTACAACTCTGTAGTTCATAACAAAACTTCAACTTGTTTAAACACTGCTGTCACACATTGATTGTATGTTTTTCACAAATAAAATTCACAAACCTAATTCTATACCTATCCCGCTATCACCGGAGTTAGTTCCACTCTCCGAACTATTACTCCGGTGGTAGCGGGATAGGGTTTTTTTAAAACTTACTCTGGATGACCTTGACATACTTTCCATAACCCAATTGTCAAGTTGAATTTCAAATTTCAAATAACATCTCCTCCCCCACCGGAAGCTATATGGCATGGCATATGGCGGCAGCGACTGATTTGGCAGCTGGCCGATGGCAGCTGGCCGGCAGCGGCTGGCAATTGGCACGACTTCCGTTTTGAAAGTAACCAAACCCCACTACTAAAATAATATGATATAACAATAACTAGCGCACATGTTGCTCGAAATCGAGCAATTTAGTTTCAATACTGATAAAAAATTTAATTTCTCATAACAGAGGTATTTTTTTTTTTTCTATAACAATTATTTACCTATATATTTACCTTTTAAAACTGAACTAACCAGCTGGGCTTTTACTTTTATAAAATAAATCTAGACTTCTGCATCTGAAATTTTTAAATTTAAAAACCAATAGGCAAATATTTTTTTACGCTTTGCTAGTTATATTGCCTAAATTTAAAATATAAAGCCAGTTGGCAAATCTACACTCACAGACGCGTGTTTTAATGTATAATATGTGGGGGTAAATCTTAGAACAAAAAAACCTTATCGTCTACAAAGTTTCCATGTAGTGTATTAATAATATAGATTGTAATTAGACTTATCGTCATAGCAAATAATTTTGAAAAACCCTTCTTCATCGTGCTATTTGCTTTAAAACTAAACAAACAAATAGGAACACGTACGTGATACAAAGTCATTAAATAGATAAAAAGTTAATTACGTTTTTTACAAAAATACAAAAAATAATGTATTGTGCAAGTGAAATTTAAAAATATTAATTATTTGTATTCAGTGGATAGTAGAAAGTGTTACATAGTTTTAAACATACTCTTTCTGAGACTTTAACCGCATTGTTTTCACTTAACCGGCCCACATAGCAAAACTCGAAAACCAAATCACATTAGCGCATACCTCGCTTGCACTTAATGGGCCCATTACACTAATCTACAATGCAGGAGAAACTGCATCCCGGTGGCGACATTTGTTTATCGACAGGTGAGGGGGGGGGGAGGGGGGTTTGAAAAGTCAAAAGTGCACAGAGAGTGTCTCTAATGCGTTGTCAATTATTGTGATAAAACGTACATGGTTATACTTTCACGCAATAATGTCACCCTTGAAAGCCGCACATAAAGTATACTTAGGCCAATTATGGCATGGACACGGCCAGTAATGGATACGCTGTCCGTCATTAAAATATTTACCCGGATCATTTCAACGGGCAACCTTGGTTTATCCGATCGTCGCGGTCGGTTGAACGCGAGTCGGATAAGCGAGGTGCAGGTGAGGTGTGGCAGGAGGTGGAAGGGATTTGATTTAATTTGCCAACAAGGAAGTTGTTTACACTAATAAACAACAAGAATAATTAACAAGGAGTATTAATTTTACACTAATAAAAGGTAAAGATTAAACAATGTGATTGAGTGCTTCGTACAAAAAGTTAGTAGTACCACGTGCTTTGCTTCGGAAGTTTTGGTAGAAAAAAGAGTTAAGTTCTAAATTATACTAGCGAGCTCGTTTGCTCCGCTCACACGTTTTCACATTTTCGCCAAAGAATCAATAATCACTGAAACATAAAATTTCTGTCCCAGCAATAATTAATGGTAAGTCAGTGAGCGAGGGCTTTGCCTTAATTACCTTAGTCTTCATCTTTTACCCAAAAGGTATTGATTGCGCCACTCTTTACTTAAATATTTAAATTAATTCATATGATTTCCAATTGATAAACTGGGCTGACTACATATTTAACAAGTTATATAAAAAATCTTCTAGGGCGTAAAAGGATATACCCTTTAGGTACGCACATGGCCTAGTTTTGAATGCAGTTTGGCTGAGAGTTTGAATTCTATCTGGTAGTCTATTGTAGAGATGTTGAGATTGAAAGTGGTGTTTTTTAGCTGTCGTTACAAGCCTGGTGCAAGGCACATAGGCCTACTTCGCTGCCTGGTGTTGTGGAATCATGGCACATATCAGATTGTTGACATTCTCTTTAACGTGCAACAGATAGGATGGTATGATTCCACAGCAAGAACAATTTCATCTGAGAATCCAAAGGTTTCTGCAATGATTAAACTGAATTAAATTGACACTGTAATGATGACTGAGTTAAATCCTTGACACTTCTATGATTTATCATGATAAAACATCTAATCAATGTTAAATCGTTGAAAAGGAAAGAAAGTTATGAATTTTTTTAACAAGGCAGCTTTTATGTTATTTTAACTATAATTTAAATATATAAAACCAGTCCTTTTATAGATACCATCCTTTATATTCATGTTTTGCACGTTTTTATAAATAATAAACCTTATATATTAAACCAAGATCTCGTCTATTCCAGTATGTTCCTACTACCTCGTTTAAAACCACACTTGTGGCCTTAACTGCAATTGAAACGTGTGTTAAACAAGCGCGCAGTTCTGCCAAACTACAACACGGCGGCGCTTTGAAAGTTGGATAAATATTTCAGCCGGTTTGACCGCCCGCGGGGGTTGGCAACACTGGCCCAACGCAGGGTAAACACTGGACCAAGAACCGGACAAAAGAGGTAAGGCACGACTGTGTACACGGTGTAATGTAGCAAACACTGCATACACGCGGGGCGATGTGTACTGCCAGAAGTCGAGTGTAAAGGAAACTTTAACAATAAAAATTTGGATGTGTTTAACAGTAATTGTTCAAAAACCACTTTCCTTGCTGCTGCAGTGCAAGGAGGTTAGGAGGGTTCAAATTAAAAGTAAAAACCTTTTCCCCTATTAAATCTCTATGAAACCAATTATTACATTAAAATAGGTCTACTGCCTCGAAATATTTTGTTTCTCTACCTGTTCTCTACATAAGACCAACATAAACTTGTAGTTTTATTAGTAAAGAGAGGTCAGTATTTCCTATTATCAGACAAAAAAATTTAAATGGGACGTGGTAAGTAATATTTATCCGTCAAAAAATTCCCTGGAAATATTTTTAAATGTTTTCAACTTATTAAGAGGGTTTTATAAAGTTTTTAACAGTTTGAAAAAAATTTGTAATATATTCATTATGATCTTTATGAGAGTGACGATCTTGTTACTTACTTCAACAGGAGCAGGTCGTTGTCTATGTCTTGAACCTCGACCAGCCCTTCTCGCCTTCTCCTCAAGTTAATTCTTTGTTATCCTACGGGGTTTTCCCGTAGTTAGTTGTTAGTCGTTAATGATCTTTTCAATAAACCATCCACTAAATCCTCAGAGAATTTAATAGTGAAATATTGTTGAAGCCAAACAAAGAATATGAAGTTGAGCAATTGCACGAACCAAAATTCTGTCCAACCTCAACGAAATTCTGGTAATATGATAATTTATTGTAAGATTCCATGGATACTGAATTGATTTTTCTTTTTAAATTTTGTTGAAGTAAAATTTCAGTATCATCGTAGTCAAAATGTAACCATAGCAATTATTTAATGTAAATTAAAGTAGTTAAAATGTATTACATTATTTATTTTGAAATTATTTATTTTTTATTTTCAAATGTAAGCAACTTTATGATTAACAAGAGAGGTAATAGTAAAACTATATGTACACACCAACACCGGTCTTGGTCAATTTTTTCATCCAATTTTTTTTAAGTCTGCTGTAATAAGACAGTTTTCATTTCCTCTCTTCCAGCAAAACTGTTTTGTAATCAAAGAGATCATGAATGCATATTTGGGAATATTATTACTATTGTACTTACTAGGAATTTTATTGAAGTAAAGGGATAAACTAAAGTGTAAAAATTAAACTTTAAAATAATACCACATAATTGATGAAAACTAATGAAATGTTGAAATAATTAAAATTCTTAACTTATTTTTGCCACAAGAAGTATTGATAGTATTAAAAAAATTTAAAAAATAATTAATTTGTTTAATAATTTTTTATAATTTTTTTGGCCTTAAAGCTACGGACACCTAGTTGGCCTCAATACGAATTTAAACCTGGCAACCGAGGGACCAAGATGCACTTGTTTTATAACATCAATACGCAAGAGTTACCTGGTGAGAATTTGAAGAATCTCGTCTCCTGGTTGTAGAAATGCTCACTTGAAGCGCTACCGTCTGCGTGGCCCGGCCGACAACAACTTATTGAATAAACATGTCACTTGGACCCAATCGTTTCCATCACACATTTTAACTCATAATTACAATCACGGTTTTAAAAAAATATCCTTATTTGTAATTTATTAATTGACTGTTAAAAAAATTGTTTTTACTTTATCATGGTCTTTTCAGAAAACTAGGTTTGAAATACTTTAGGCTTATTTTGTCATGTTTTTCAAGTTTCATATTTTTAGGAGTTATTGTTTAAAACTTGAGATTAATGAAAATTTATTTTTAAGTGGTTAAAAGTAATTTATTTAAAGGATGCAAACACAATTGCAGAATTTAGACTTCGCACTTTTGTAGGCAGAAAACTCCAAATTTATTAATGTTACTTATGGTACTTTTTTTATAAAAAAATTATTTTCAAAGTACTTTGGACAGGGTTTTTTGCCCCATATAGAGCATTGCTCTGTTGAGTTATATGACAATGCTGTGTGGTGGATGTATTGAGTAAAGTTACATTCAAGCGAATGCCACATCCCGTAATTTAACGAATTGAACTATGAATACAGTAAGAGATCCTACCTTGACTTTCTTCAAATATGTTATATGTTCATCAAGTTTTACTCATATTATTGTGATCAGCATAGGCAATGACTCTAGCAGTGACACATTTATGGGCATATTCGTGATAAAGAAAAGAAATGAGACCAAAATACACACGTGCGGACCACCACGTTATTGCACTAGACTTTACATTCGGTATCACATGCTTTGGTTTTATATTGGTCTCGCCTGAGAATCATTCTATTTGGTGGGTAACTAATTCGTACAAAGTGGTTAAGTGATTTAGTGAAACACACCCTGACCCCGGCCATCAAAGTTCGACTTCATGTCTGAGTACACAACCACAGTTTTGCTATGAGAAAATACCCCCGCTCAGCAGACCTGCGTACTCAGCGAATTTCCAATGGAATTTCATATTATTTACTTCCCCATAAAAACACCATAGGATCGAGTATGTAGGTTTGCTGCCATAGGGTGTTGTTAGAAAATATAAGTTAATCAATATAATTGATGAATGTAAACACAAAATTGTATCAAGCTCTGGCAATTTTTTATTTTCCCCATAAACCCCATGGGGGTGAGTATGTAGGTTTGCCGCCATATGGGTTCTGTAAGCAATTATAAGTTAAGCCCTATCCAGATAATGTACATACCAAATTTGATTAAGTTATGTCAATAAATAAGCACGATATAGGGGTTTCTTGATTTCCCATAAAAATAACATGGAAAACACATTTTTTTATTTTAGCCGTAACCAGTTTTTGACCCCTTTGAAACCCCATAAAACCCCGTTCCCATAACCCGACAATGCTGGTTCGCGAACTCATGAAAATAGACCTGGTCTTACACCTTCATATATATATATATATATATATATATATATATATATATATATATATATATATATATATATATATATATATATATATATATACATACATACATACATACATACATACATACATACATACATACATACATACATATACATATATATGAAAATGAACGAATGGTCTCTTCGGCTTCTAGGGGACCTCAAAATGAAAAAGTAAAGTGGTCCCGGGCTTAGGTCTTAACATGGCTACTACCGTAATAGCGTATTCCCTGTAAGGAAATTCGCTAAAACAGCCCACTATGTCAAAGGTCATTCTGAGGTCACTCACGCTCCTTTCACACATCACTTTTTTAGCCGTGCGGGAAAAAACCGCACGATTTAAAAACCGTCCAAAACACCGTACAAGTAGTTGTCAGATGGTTAAAAACCGTAAACGTGCCTGTGTGAAAGGTCTTATAAGATTCTATTAGAATGTACGCCGTACGATTTTTAATCGTACGGCAAAACCGTGATGTGTGAAAGGGGCGTCACTGTGAACCCAGTAAAGCCACTGAGCACATCATACCCGCATCCACAGCATCAACCATGGGGTGTCCAGGAAGGAAGTTAAATTGTGCACCAACAAAAATATCATTTACTTAAATATCTTTACAATAATAACGAGGTGACCCGTACGCAAATTGCGCATTTTATGATTCTGTATGAGGGAAACTCACCTTCAGTACACATGAATGTTGGTTATGAAGTGACAGAGATCTATTTTTGTTTACTATTTGCCTTTAAAATTCATCTGAAGGTAAGTTTAATCTGCTGTTAAATTACAATTCACATGAAAGATCTTGTAATAAAAGTTGGTCAACATTTTAAAACGCCCCCTAGAAATAAATCAAAGGCGAGGGGGGCGAAGCCCGAAACGATATGACCTTTTTAATTACGATTCGCCCACGTGCTATATTCTAAGCTTTAAAATGACACCTCAATCTTAAAAATCGGTTCAGTAGGTCGAGAGAAAAAGGGACGTAACAGACGAAACCCTTATAGAAATAAGAAGATGAGATTGTAAAATGGCTACTGATGGATAGTGACTAATCATTCGATTGAAGAATTCGGAGTAGGCATCCGGATCATACATTTTCTCCTACTCGAGGAAAAGAATTATTTACCGGCTATTCTTTTTTAAGCATGGCAATGTGATCTGGAGAGTCTGTTGTCACGAAATTATGAGAAACAACTTTAATAATTGGCATAGCCACCTTTAAATCTCATTGAGATAGCAATAGATTGAAATACAGTTATCGAGTTCCACATACTCAAATACAGTGGAAAAAGAAGAGTAAATGAGGTTATAACATTATAATGACTCTCGGAGCTACTTCTTTGATTATTTATTGATAATTATAAAGGCAAGCGCATAATAGAATTGGTGATGTTGTCTGTGTTACAGAAACACTTTATACCAGGAAATTATCTCACTAAACTGAAATTTAAAACCTTTAGGTAAATAAGTTATGCTATACCATGTGAGTTTCTAAAAGTGATCCAATAGCTATATTTTTATTCTATATCTGACAATATACTTCTTATGGGGGACCCCACTTTACTTTTTTATGGTGCTTTTAGGTAGGCCTATGTATTTCACTTTTCAAAATTTCCCTCCATTTTTCCAATATGACGGCCAACTTAAAAATTTCTTATGGAACGCCCTATATTTTATGGTGTTTTGAAATTTAATGTGATTTTAAGACTTTTTTTATTTTTTAACATTTTTCTCTAAACCTAATAGAGCAGAGGCTGATGTGAACATATGCTCCTCCCCTGTGGGAATTTTCGACATATACATTTTTGTGTTTGTATTGACATGTACTTTATGGTTTTAGGTGTTTGCCACTTAAAAATTACAGCATATCCCGAAAAATACGAAAAAACCATGAAAAATATAAAATCTACTATCATCATTAAAATGATTCAGTTTCAAAAATCTTTTGACCGAAAACACTAACAGTTTTCTTGGCCAATTTTATTAATTAATGGGTCGTTATAAGGCTCTCTACTTAAATATTTCCAAATAATTATGAATTTTTTAAAGATTTATGGTGAAAAAGTGAAATAATTTGTTTTATATACAGTGTGGTTGAAAAGTCCCGGAACGTTGAAATATATTTTTTACCAATATAGATAAAGTTACAAGACTTGGTATATCAATAATGGCCATAAATGTCTACTCTTTTAAGGCATTATCACTTTTTTACCCACTTTTTTATCACTTAAGGGGGATGGTCCATGAGGAGTCAGACAAAATTCTGAAATAGCAGCATAGGTCAAGTTTGGTATCAAATTAAAGGCCCCAATTAGCAGAGTACAATGCCACAAACCCGACGTTAAAAGGTTGGGTATAAAGAAAGTTATTGCATTTTAAAGTTTTACCCATATATTTTAATGGAAACTTTGTTTGCCTGCCATTTCCGTTTCGGTCATCCATTTGAAGTCTAGTTTGCGGCAGTTTGCGGCTAGTCTGCTATGTGAGACCTTTAATTTGATACCAAACTCGACCTATGCTGCTGGTTAAAAATTTTGTCCGACTCCTCGTAGGCCGTCTTTTCTTGGTTTTCTGGAATATGCTGTAATTTAAAAAAGGCAAACAACCGAATTCTTAATCTAGTAGGTAATACCAACAAAAAAAAGTATAAGTCATAAATTCCCACGGGGGGGGGGGGGGAGGGTTTCATATTGGCGGCTCGTGGTCTATAACGGTTGGATAGCTAGAGGCAATTAAATTTCATTTTTAGTTCCATAAGAATAACGTGGGACAAACTTTATCTGCCCATTTCTCCGAAACCAATGACATTTTTAGAAATTTAATTTTTTTCCGCCATATATAAAAATAAGTTTATTCATACGTAAATGATAATGTTTATGAGTAAAATGTTCTCGAAACATAATTATAAGACATTTTTATTCTTGAGTATTTTTTATTTTAGGCCTACTTAATAGTTTCGAAGATATAGGCAGATAAAGTTTGTTACATGTTATTCTCATGGAACTAAAAATGAACTTTAATTGCCTCTAGCTCCCTAACCATTAGGTTTAGAGAACATGAAAATTTCGAAAACACCATAAAGTGTAGGGTGCTTCATAAGAAATTTTAACGTTAACCACCATAATATAGGAAAAATGGCGAGACATTTTTAAAAGTGAAATATGCACCTGAAAGCAACATAAAAAAGGGAGGAGGTCTCCCATAAGAACCTTACTGTCAGATATAGAATAAAAAGTTATTGGTATTTGATCACATTAAGAAACTCACCCGGTATAGTTGTAAATGTAAAAATCAGTCCCTTTACTGGTACTTTAAAAAATTGACTAAAATAGTCAAAAGCGCTATTTAATCTAATTAAAAAAAAAAAAAAAAAAAAAAAAAAAAAAAACTACAACCGTAAAAACGGAATTTTTTTTACAGCTTTTTTGATCAATTCTTTTCCCCACAAAAGTAACGTTCTGGTCCTCATATCACAATAAAATATCCCCCGAACGTAAGGGTCAGTTTAATTAACTAATGAAGCATCTTCCAATTTGAGACAAAGCTCGCCCGATGCCCCCACAAAAGGAAGCCCCGGCCCGCCTTTGTACGCGGCAGCCCCGCAAGTCGGCCCTGGCCCTTACGGCTGCAAGGAGTATTTTTTAATTTTACATTGTCCGTTTAATTAAAAGTTCAGCAAATGCGTTTTATTGGGTTTCGCTCTATTATTATGTCCGTCGATGAAAAAGCCTTTCTTTTCATTCCGGGTCTTTGGCTTTATTTTGTTCTTGTTTCTTACTAATATTCTACAATTATTTAGATCGCAAATTTTTTTAGGTTAAACTGTTTTATGATAGGTTTGCGATTAGAAAATTCAGCTCCTCTATTTGGGATTTTATGGGTGGTCAAATCATATTAACTACAATGTATTATCTGGACGCGGGAAAGATTTTTAGAGTACAGCAATTAATATTAAAAAAAGGTATTCAACCAAAAACCAACACCGGAAAATACATATATTGAATTACACAGACAGACTGTTTTAAAGACTGATATTAGTGAAAGTGCAAAGGTGTGGAATTTTAAAACTTCATTACATCATTTTTTTTTTTTTTTTGTAAAAATAAAATAGTAAAAAATAAAACAGTAAATATAAAATAGTAAAAATAAAAATAAAATAGTATGTCTATGGTTTATAAACTTTATCAACACATCTATAATTTAGATAAGACACTAGCATTCACACTATCCTAGACAAAGTTAGCAATGATAGTTCAACCATAGAAAAACTGAAATAGAATTAAATAAATTCTTTATTTCTCCTTAATATAATAATAAGAACATAAGTACAAAAGTGCATCACATTTATTAACTACATAGGAAAAATTTTCCACAAAGGCAAAGCCTGTGTGTGGGAAATGAGTTCTACAGTCTAGCCTAAACAAAACAAACTTTTGCAAAAAATATATGATCATTGATGAGAAAACAACTTTGGTTAGTTTTTCTATGGTTCAACTAATCAAGGCCGATTTTACTAATAATTAATCTACAGTTCACTTTTCTACAATTAAATGCAATGGATGGGAGCATTGAAAAATGTCATGAATAATGCCATGAGAACCGAACTCCCTAATGTGAAAATTTTAAATTTAGAAACATGTTGATAATGATATAGGAGCGTTTGAAATAAAACCATATTTAGTCATCTTCACACCCAAATACGATCAATTGCTATAGTGGCAGTACATGTTTGTTATACTGTACGTTTAGAACGCTGCATGTTGGACAAACAAATAGTTTAGAGAACACCATACTGCTTTATCCGTGTATTAGGATCCAATAGGCTCATGTTTCACATTATGTCGAACATATACTGGGTGTCCCAGACCACCCGTACACCCCTTTTAAAATGCACAGAATTAAGTTTTAGCAAAAAACAACTGTGCCAATAAGGGTAAATTGGTTACGCTCTATCGATTGACAGTAATTTAAATGTACAGGGTGTATCAAAAGTCACGTTTCCAGACAGGAAGTCACTACTTTTAAACACGAACCCCCCGTTTTTTATGACATTATTAGCTTCTATGTATAATTTTAAGACAACTTTACATTTTAAATTATACCCAATCCTAACGGATTCCTAACGGATGGGGGTCCTAACGGGATAATGGTGGTTGAAATTTAGATTTTTCCCGTAGGAATAACATGTAACAAATTTTAAAATCCATTATCTCTGAATATTTACGGTTAAAAAAAACTTGTCCTAGCTAAAAATTTCTTAGACTCTTCGTTTAAACGTTTTTCCATTGTAAATTATCAATTTTTCATAAACTAGTACCAGGTTAACCGAGACTTGCTCGTTGGTTTAAATTCAGTTTTGATATAGTGTCATTAGAGCTATTAAATTTTCCCCAACAACCAACTATACCTCTTCACAGTTAACAGCTGTTTCAAAAAGTCTGCTTAGTATTAATGTTCCTTTATTTTTGTATAGGCTACCTTTCGTTGTTATTTCGTTACCAAAATAGCAACCCATAAGACCAATGTTAAAAATTACGATTTTTAAACTTAAATTCTGACAAAATTCGATTTTTCCTGGGATGGAGGCCTTTTCTAAACTTATTTTTGGGCCAATACACTTTTAATTGCAAAGTTTAAGCAAAATCTGACAGCTAGATTTCGAGATCGTGGAACACACATCCCTTCAGACATTCCTCGTATTATAGTATAGGATTCAATTTTTACATAAAATTTACAATATGGCGGTGATGATTGAAAATGTATAGATAAAGTAAAACTTATTGTTGTAGAATCGATATTTTATGATGGAATATTATTGAAAATGAGGTTGTAAAATATTTTTATGGCTGGACAGTTCTGGGATACCGGGTATTTTGTGTTTGATTATTTGCTGGTACAGTATCAGGATTTAGAATTTAGTTTCCTTTGTTATAGCCTAAGTATATAAATTTGGCGAACTGTATACTGGATATTCTATAATGCTATGTTGCTATCAACATGCTTTTATATTCACCAATGATTTTCTTGCCCTTCCGAGTGGTGAACTATAGGCCTATAGCATTGAACAATCACAGTATTTCTTGAAGACAGGCTATTAGAAGACCTGGACGTAAGATAAGTAATTAATAACCACTACCCAGTCTGAAGTATTATTTGAATTTAAATAAATCCGTGTATGTAGTGTTAAGGGTGCGCTCTACCTCGGCGTCAAAATCGTCGAGCGAGACTGTTAACTGCCGCTATACGGGGAAACTCAAATTTTGGAAAATATATGACGGGTGATTTTAAATTTTGTTACTTTAATGCTTTTTTTGGTTTCAGTGCGAAATCGATCGGTGGTCTAATAACGATGTTTTTGAAATTGCAGACCTTTCGCATCTCCCTTCTTGCATCGTTATCTATAAACTTTTTACCAATCTTATTGCAGATTCTTGTTTCTTAAGATTATATTGTACTCGTGTATCGTCTTATTTTTCTTAAAAAATTGTTTTTAATACGTTAAAACTTGATACAAAAACCCTTTTTTCAACATTATTAGCAAGCACCCTGCATAGTAATTTAAATTAATATCGAAATTTTAAGATGATAGCGGAGTACAAAATTATATTACAAAAAGAATGACGCAAAAATATTTTAAATCGGTTTACAACTGGGGCGACAAACCCTGAGATTCTAAACCCTTGCATCCGCGCGCGGCAGATGGGTAGAGCCCACCCATAAATCTTATAATATATACAGCCCTATGTGTAACTGACTGACTCACTGATGATAGTAATGTCCTGAAGCGACCGTTTAAGATAGAGACTTGAAATTTGGCATGGACATTCTTTGAGATGTTTCAATTTAGGGAAAATCATAAAACTACGATTTTTTTACTTTTAAACTATAAAAAAGGTAAAAAATATAGATTTGTCGGTAACGTAGTTCAGCCGTGTGAGCATATATCACCGTTTGGGTAACGTAGATCTTGCAGGTTTAGTTCTCGCTCGTGTTTAATTGATCTCTTACAACTACACCCGTGTTTGATACAAATATTGTATTTCATACGAACATGAACATCTTCATGTACACGACGGTGATTCGATGCATTGAGAGCGGGTTATTTCACCAGGGTAATACTAGCTTTGATTTTATTATGCCCAAAAACTACAAATTTTCAACTTTCAAATTATAAAAATACCGAGGTGTCGGTAAGGAAGTAGGTTGGTTCTTAAAGATATCGCTTGGAGCGCTATTATAGTCGCTTAGTTCTCGCTTGTATTTAAATGATGTCTTTTAACTACACCTCTTCCTGATAATTACTCTCAATTGGGTGCATAGTTGTTTGCGTATGGTTTTCCTTCTGATTGCTGTGTTATTATTGAAAATGAAGTTTACTGAATCGAAAGCGTATATTTACATTTAGGTGATGTCCGCTATGATTTCTATAGTAACTTTAAATTAAGGTCGCTTAATTCTCGGTTGTATTTAAATTATGTCTTTTAACCACACCTGTTCCTGATGAAGTTTTCGTGACAGTTTTGCTGAGCAGTGATCTTAAGCGTTGTATAAACTACGTTAGTGTAAATTTCAGTTTACAGTATATTGTAATATAGCTGTAACTGTAATATAGCATTTGTTTTAAGGATGGTGAAATAAATTTAATGCACGTACTCTAAAGTAATACGAAAATGTTGATTGAAATGTGAGGTTCTCGTTTCGTTTTATTTAAATTCATTTGTTCATATTGGCTATTGCTATTACTCTTGTCTTTTGAGAGACGATTGAGCGTAGTGCTGGAATACTTTGTTACAATATTATATTATTAATTTTATCATTACTATGGTGAGCTCTACGAAGCTTGTGCAAATACTTTAAACATATTATTCTAGTACTGCATATTCTTTGCCGCAGTAACGCCCGTAAAGTAAATGATTAATTGCTAAAAATATTGTAGGTCTTACTACATTTTCTAGACTTTAGTCTTCTCATGCTGGAAAATTTCTTGTAGGTTTTCGCACAAAAAAAACCCTAATACAGTAATTATTCTTAATTTTCTACTATTTGTATGCTGTCTCTCTATATGAATCCCCAGATTGAATATAGCGCTTCAGTTGATAGTTCTGGTGCAGTTTTACTTTGAAGGTTGAACGTGTCCCAACACGTTTGACATCCGGTCTTTGACCTATTTGCTGCCGTCCAATCAGGCTTAGATTTTAGTTTAGGAAACGATTGAACATATCAAGTTATAGAACGATTGAACTTTCCATTCTTACCTTGGCTAATGTTTACCTACTTCCGACGTTTTTTTTTAAACCATCTACATATCTGATGACCCATCGGGCTGAGAAATATTATAATAACCAATTGAATTAAACTCAATAGTAATTTTTCTCGCTGCCACTTTGTCCGTCAAACTTCCTCAATGCAGTGCTCTCACCTAAAGTCTCGATTAACCCTATTATTGTTGTAATTTAAAACTATTCTATACTTATCAATTATTGTAACTCTTTCAGTATATTTTAATTTAACCGATAATCCTTTTTTGGCTATTATTTCACAATTGGTTTTTTTTACTACCATTGGTTGAAAATGCATAATGTACGCCGATTTTATGGTTCTTAAGTTGAAACTTTCTTTATTTTAAGACTATATAAAGACTTAAAGACTTCATGATTATAGTACCTAATACCCTGTGATCTATTACATACTACTAGGGCTCTATTTTTATTAATTTTCTGAACTAATATATATATATATATATATATATATATATATATATATATATATATGTAGTAGTGTGTTTTGGTTACTTCTGGCCCGGAAGTGACGTCACCGGAAGCCACGTGCCACGGCACGCAGCTTCCGGTGGGCCAGAAGTGGGGACAATAGATGTTGGGGTGGAGATGGTGAGAGCGTCGGCGGTCGGTTGAGCGAAGAGTGCGCATAAAATAGAAGTTAGTTCAAAATTGAAATTCGACGGTGTTAATAAAAACTCTAATAGTTGAACGAAACTAGAAGTTAGTGTAAAACTGAAATTCAACAATCGGGGTGTTGAACTAAATTTGCGCATAAATTAAAAGTTGGTTCAAAACTGAAATTCAACGATCGGGAGTTGAACTAAATTAGCGCATAAATTAACCGGGGTTGAAGTAAAACTTCGCATAAATTATAAATTAGTTCAAAATTGTAATTCGACGGTGTTAATAAAAACTCTAACAGTTGAACGAAAATAAAAGTCAGTTCAAACATAGCGCAGTCATAACAAGAGAGAGAGAAGGTAAATAGAAGTGTTAAGTTCCGCGGATAGAACGAGAATGAAGAATGAAACATGACGCGTCGAAATATATGCGTGACTGTAGATGTCAGATGGTGAATTAATCAATGGGGGGAGTGGAGATGGCGCTCGGTTGAACTAAAATTGCGCATAAATTAAAAGTTGGTTCAAAACTGAAATTCAACAATTGGGAGTTGAACTAAAATTGCGCATAAATTAACCGGGGTTGAAGTAAAACTAATATATGTTAGTAAAAGTAATATATGTTGTGTCTGCAAAAGTTTCAATTTCAAACATTGCGTATCCATCACAAGAAGTATGTTAGACGTGTAGAAGTGAGAACAAGACAGATGAATAAGATATAACGTCGAGCACGCGAAGGTGATTCAAACAGGACGACATGTGCTAATGTAAATGAAAGTTCAGGTTAGTAGCAATTAGACTTGTAAAATGAAGTTGGCCAAACGTATATATAATGAGTAGGAAGGATGCGAACAACACAAATGCGAGTTAATTAATGGTCGCGGCGCGATGAACAATCTCTTTTTATAACGGTTATCGCGTGAGAAGATCAGTTCCGCATGAGCGCCCAAGTGGAACCTCCCGTGTTCACTCAAGCGGAACCCCCCCCCCCCTGGTGACTAATCATGCGGAACCCCCCCCCCATAAAAAATGGAGATTAAATCCCCCCCCCCCCCCGGTGGTCACTCAAGCGGAACCCCGCCGGGTCGATGACCGGTCAATGGCCGGTCACGACCGGTTGCTAACCCCATCTAATTACCACACTTCACATCCCATGCCAGCCGTAAACTACTATTGTTTGAATGAAACAGAATTAAACATGGCAGCCACCATGGAAAATTCTAACCTCAAACCTTGGTTTTACGTCACGGCGCATGCGCCGCTCCCACTCCTTCGTTTCATTTTTATGCTGCTATAACTTGTACTGGAGTGAGCCAACTTCACGCTACGGCGCCTAGTCCTGTATTACTCACTTTAGCGCTACTGCGAATGCGCCTAGTCTGTATTACTCACTTTAGCGCTCCTGCGAATGCAACGAGTTCTCCGGATCGGAATCACTCCTCGCTATTGCGCATGCGCCGAGTCCTGTATTACTCAATTTAGCTCTACTGTGCACGGAAAGTTCTAACCTCAAACCTTGGATTTTACGTCGCTGCGCATGCGCCACCCCCACTCCTTCGTTTCATTTTTACACTGCTGCGAACTGGAGTGGATTGAAGACCGTACTGGAGTGAAACAATTCCCCCACCACTGCATTAATTACCCCCACCACTCGAAAACCCGAGGAGCGATACGAGCCCGATTTTCGCGTCAGTCGTCAACGAGTTTTCATAGCGAAAAGTCGTTGGCGACTCGGTAAGAGGTTCAAATATATAGTAGGCCTATATATATTTGAACTTCTTATACTACGTTGCGTTCTTTAATGCAATGTGGTATGTGTGTGTGTGTGTGTGTGTGTAAATATTAGTTGTAAGTTGCACTTAATTTAAGAATTAATTTGCGCATTGCGATGTTAGTTATAAGTTGTGTTTAGCGTTAAGGTGTATTAATTTTAAGAATAATGATGGTATTTGGTTGTGTTGAATTATTTGATATTTAATAATGATGTGTTGTTAGTTTTAAGTGTTGGTATTAATAATTAATGTTGTTGTTTTGCCTTTCAGCTAGATGATAGGGGGTAGATTAACTGTAAATTCAGAAGTTCTGTTGAACTTCACTTAGAAGGGGTGGGACATCCGCACTAGCGGACTAGGTTTTTGAATTTTGTTTAGGAATATGATGGGTGGGATTAGCTTGGGTGGGTGTTAGAGTTGCGTGTCTGCATCAGCTGTTCCAGTTTCCCTTGTAATTAGTGGTTACGGTAGACCCGGACCGGACCGTTACGGTAGACCCGGACGGTCCAAACAAAATTGCGTCGATGTCCCTCGCAGAACGTAACTAGTGGGTTGGGAGTGGGAACCGTTAGGCAAACAGGGTGGTGGGAACAGTTACTACTGTTCCCATCACCTTGGTTCATTATAAGTCTTGAATGACCTTGACCCACTTTCGGAAGGGTCAATGACCCCCCCCCCCCCGGTGACTAATCAAGCGGAACCCCCCCCCCCCGTGACTAATCAAGCGGAACCCCCCCCCCCAAAATTAAAATGCTTATAAATCGATAATGGATTAACGGATTAGGACAAGCGATACATCATTGAAAAGGTTTATGTAAGACGAACATTTTAGTTAAGGAAGAATTTAGTTATCTTATTTTAGTCGAAAGTTATGCGAATTATTTGAAATAAATACCCCCTCTCATTCCTTCCCTCCCACCTTCCCCCACTTAACGGCTGTTAACCCTTCTCATTAGCATATTGTTATAAATGACGCATCGATCACGGCTAACGTTTCATTCTGTTTCCGGACGTTACGCTGCGAACAGAACTAACACGATGTCATCCCTGCCGACTACAACTTCCACTACAGCCTGCTCTTCTATTACAAGTTCAACTTCTACTACGGCTTCAACTCCAGTCAAGAAAACTCTTTGCTTGAAAAATGCTCCCGTCTGGTATAAGTGCAAGCTAGAGCGTTGTGTTTCTCCCCCATTACTTTTAACACTCTAAGTCTCGTGACCTACTTTTCTGAGGCCGTTGTACAGTTATATGACCTCTCCGACCTGCATTGTTTGCCGGTGTAGCTTCATATAGCGTGCAAAGAATGGTTCCTAATGAAATCTCATCAGCATTCAAAGACAGAGACTGTTGTTTTGCAAGTTAATTAGTCTTGAAATAATGAAGTAGGAAACGTATATGTAATGAGTAGGAAAGATATGAACACCGTGAATGCGAGTTAATTAGCGGTAGCGGCGCGATGAACATTTGCCTTCATTATCATATAACGACTATCTCGTGAGAAGATCGGTTCCGCATGAGCGCCCAAGTGGAACCCCCCGTGTTCACTCAAGCGGAACCCCCCCCCCCCCCGAAAATTAAAATGGCCATAACTCGATAATGGTTTGATCGATTACGACAAGCGATACATCATTGAAAACGTCTATGTAAGACGAACATTTTAGTCCCCCCCCCCTTCCCCAAAAAATTAAAATGGCCATAACTCGATAATGGTTCAATCGATTACGACAAGCGATACATCATTGAAAACGTCTATGTAAGATGAACATTTTAGTAAAAGAAGAATTTGGTTATCTTATTTGAGTTAAAAGTTATGCGAATTATTTAAAATAAATACCCCCTCTTCTTCCTTTCCCCCCACCTCCCGGATCAATGATTGGTCACGGCCAGCTGTTACCCCTCTCATTAGCATACCGTTATAAAAGTGGAGCAAGCATTGTTCACTCCTCATTCCGCTTCTACACGCCACTCTTGTTGTTTCGTCTCTGCTCTTTACAATATTACTTGTTTTAAAAATGCCTCCTCGTCTTAGTGAAAATTTCAGTTCTTCCGAAATTTCTGATGTTTTTGAACAACCTGAAGACACTTTAAATAACGACAGTGACAGTGAAGATGATGATGATTATTATAGCGTTAAAATTAGTGAAAAACTGAAAGTTATAGCAATTGATCCACAATTCCCATTCGATACAATAGAAAAATTCATGTCTGAAGCTCATAAATGGTTGGATTCAGGATCTTACGTACGAATCGGCTCTTTTATATTGTATGATGATTGTAATTCTTTTCTTATAACACCAAATGATAGAGACCGCATGCGGCAGTGGGCTCAAACAATGAAGGAGTGCTACGAACAAGGTGTGGATGTTGGCGGCTATTTTACAGCGCAAGTGGTTTAAAAATCAAATTACCCTTCCCCCACCCTACACCTTATCCCTTCCCAATCCTTATTCCTTCCCCCTCCCCATTTTTAAAACTCATAAAAGGCGGGCTATGAACCTCCAGGTTTCTAGTCTGTACTTGCACCTTGTGCCGTCAAGATGCTTACCGCTTTATCTTTTAATAGTATTACAGGCACTGAGCAGAAATTCTATAGAAAATTTTGTTCTCTACTTGATAAACCGCAAAAACTACCTCCAAATACTTTCACCTACAAGCTACCTCTGATGGACAAGGATGATGTAAGCAAAATACCATTAGTTCAAGCGAAATTTCTGGAAGAAAAAAATCTTGTTTATGTAAGAGAAGTGTATCATAATGAATATTCAAAAAGATTGGCTTACGAATTCATTAAGGAACATGCAGGACGTGAAAAAGAACAGTATCCAGGACCATTTTATTTATATCTTTTTGAGAATGGAGCTAGTGTAACGGTAGAAATAAGTATCAAATTAATGTAATTCTCCCTACCAAATTTGTGGGGTGAGGGTTTGAAGTAGATTTGCGCATAAATTAAAAGTTAGTTCAAAACTGAAATTCAACAATTGTTGGTCGAACTAAATTTGCGCATAAATTAACCGGGGTTGAATTAAAAGTTCGCATATCTTCCTATCAAGTTTATGAAGTTAGAATTTTGTTTTGCTGTAAAGTTATTGAAATAGTATTTGTATAAGGAAAATTCATATTGAAATACATGTTGTAATTTAGTCGTAGAGATGTGTACTGTACGAAAGCTGGATTTATAGTGAGTCGGCGCGACAAATGAACTTGTATTTATGCAGATTGTTAAAATGGAATAAAGAGATGATAGTAGCAAAACGCTCTAAGTAGAAAGTGTAAATAATGTTATATAAAGAAATAATAGTTAAACAAGGAAAATATTGAAAATTCAAACTAGTATTAAAAAAATATGAACGGACAATCAATTTTGTAGAAGGTTAATATTTTGTTGAAAACGTTTGATTTTCTTGGATAGTGAAGAAGAAGAAGATGAAATAGTGGTAGGGGGACCGTTATAAAAGGAGGAATGTGAGAGCCCATTTCATTTCTCTGCGAAACTTCGAAGAGTAAACATCTCAACATGTATCATTGCGATAAATGTTCGGAATCGTTTCACGATGAAATTCTATTAGACTGTCATAAAGAACTAATTCACAACAACGCAGAAGAAAAACAAGAAGAACAAGAAGAACAAGAAGAACAAGAAGAACAAGAAGAACAAGAAGAACAAGAAGAACAAGAAGAAATAACAGCAACATCTTCAACTACTTTACCGAATCTACAAGTATTTGCTTTACCCGGTAAAGTAGTAATGCATCATAAGATTCAAAATGAAAACTTGAACTTAGAAGAATTTATTAGAGAAGCAAAACCAATCGTAAGTAAAACTTTAAAAGAAGAATTGAAAAGATTGAACTTTCTTAAATTTAGTTTACTACTAGAAGCTATGTTTATAAATGTACAAGAAGAATTATCACCAAGAGGATTCATAACAAAAAACCGAACCATCATGGAAAGTTCAAACATTGATTCAATAGTAGAGAACTGTATAGAAGAAATATTAACCAAAATTCAGGAACATGAAGGAAGAGGATCCGGATGGAGTCTTTCAAGTATTGAAGGATTAGATATAAGAGTTCAAAAACACGGATATGGACTAAGGGGATCTAGTTACATTCCTTTGCCTAAAAGTATTGAAGATACAAAATCTTGTATTAATGTTAGAAATGCAGACAATGAATGTTTTCGTTATGCAATGACAGCTAAATTTGTACCAAATAATGCGTATAGACCTGACCGGGAATATGAAAATCAAAGAAATAAGTACAATTTTCAAGGAATTACTTATCCTGTATCACTAGAAGATATATCAAAATTTGAGAAGAAAAATCCCGGTACTTCTATCAATGTTTTTGCATTAGATAGTTCAAACAAAGTGTATCCTTTACGTATTGCAAAAGAAGAACTACCAGATCATACGGATTTACTACTATTAACACGAGGAGATGTGTCTCACTATGTGTACATAAAGCAATTTGATCGTCTTGTTAACAAGCAACTTTCAAAAAATAGAAACAAAAAGTTGATTTGCAAGAGATGTTTTAATTTTCAACGAGAAGGAAGACAAGGAAGAGAATGGTTACAAGAGCACAAAAGATTATGTAACAATAATTATGAAGCAAAGATTAATTTACCTGCAGAAAACAGAGCATTCGTTTCATTTGAAAAAGTTCATCATCAATACCGTATCCCTTTAGTTGTGTATGCGGATTTTGAATCAACACTTGTTCCAGTTGAAGAAGAAAATTGCGAAGCAAGAAAAAGTGTAAAGTATCAAATGCACAAACCAAACAGTTTTTGTTTAATGGTCAAATCAACATTATCAGAAGAACATTTAAACAGATATGGATTAACTTCAGAACCTCTAGTATATCGTGGTGAAAATGCGGAAAAAATATTTCTTGATCACCTATATTCAATAGCTGGAAATACACAAAGATTATATACAAATATTGTACCAATGAAACCGATGGACGAAGAAGAAGAAATTCAACATGAAAATGCAACTCGATGTTTTTTGTGCAAAAATGATTTTACTATTGAGAATTATAAAATTAAAGATCACGACCACCTCACAGGTTATTACAGGGGTGCTGCTTGTAATAAATGCAACTTGAGCTATCGTTTACCACTATTTATTCCTGTGGTTCTGCATAACCTCAGTGGGTACGACGCTCATTTTATAATACCTGAATTAGGAAGAGACGACGGTAAAATCGATGTGTTAGCTGAAACTTCAGAAAAGTTCATAAGTTTTTCCAAAGAAGTTGGAAACCTCAAATTAAGATTCTTGGACTCCTACCGATTTATGCCGTTAAGTTTGTCCAAACTTTCTGAAAACCTAAGGAAACAAGATTTAATCGAAACGAAGAAGATTGTAAACAACGACAAACTGGATCTGGTACTTCGAAAAGGTGTTTTTCCATATGATTACATAGACAGTTTAGAAAGATTTAATGAAACATCATTACCTCCAAAAGAAGAATTTAAAAGTAAACTTTTCGACATGGATATATCTCAAGATGATTATAATCACGCATGCAAAGTATGGAACGAATTAGGATTTAGAACATTGGGAGAATATTCAGATTTTTATGTTAAACTAGATGTGACTTTATTATGTGATGTGATGGAAGAATTTAGAAATACGTGTTTTGCAGCATATGGATTGGACCCTCTTCATTCGTACACTTCGCCTGGACTAGCGTGGCAAGCCATGTTGAAAGAGACAAATTGTAAAATACAACTTCTTACAGATATAGATATGGTTTTGATGTTAGAGTCAGGAGTTCGCGGAGGATTGACGCAAAGTGTAACACGACATGTCAGGGCAAACAACAAGTATTTGCCCGATTATGATGCATCAAAACCAACAACATTCCTGGGTTATTTTGATGCAAATAACTTATACGGATGGGCAATGTCGAATCCCCTTCCATATGATAATTTCAAATGGATAGATCCTGAATCAATAGGAAACATAATGGATATACCGAAGCATGGTGAAACAGGTTATATTTTTGACGTCGATTTTGAATATCCCGAACATCTTCACGATCAACATTATGATTTACCACTGCTTCCAAAGACCGAAATTTCTCCAACTGGAAGATGGCCGAAATTAATGATGACTTTAACCGACAAGTCTCGGTATGTTGGACACTACTGGATGATACAACAGGCCTTAGACTTGGGATTGAGAATTACAAAGATTAATCGAGTATTACAATTCTCTCAATCTTGTTGGTTAAAACCGTACATTGACAACAACACAAGAAGAAGAGCTGCTGCTACATCAAGTTTTCAAAAAGATTTTTTCAAACTAATGAACAACGCAATATTTGGCAAGACTTTGGAAAACAAAAGGAAACATAAGGATATAAAATTGGTAACTGATCCAGTAAAATTACAGAAATTAGTGCAACAACCAAACTTTGGTACATCTGTAATTATTAATGAAAATCTAGTTCTTATTTCCATGAACAAGAAGTCAGTTACAATGGATCGTCCTTTGTATCTTGGAATGTCAATCTTGGATATTTCTAAAACACACATGTACGAGTTTCATTATAAGAAGATGGTTAACTATTATGGAAGAGAGAACATTGGTATTGCATATATGGATACGGATGCACTCATTTACTGGATTAAAACAAATGACATGTACGAAGATCTACGCACCTTTATATATAAAGATGATTTCGACTTTTCCGATTATCCTAAGGAGCATCCAAATTACGACTACGACAGAAACAAGAAAGTATTGGGAAAATTTAAAGATGAAACAAATGGTGTGCCAATGATGGAAATTGTAGCATTGATGTCCAAACTGTATTCGTTTCAACTGTACATAAACGAAAGGAACGAACATCAAGTTACGAAGAAAGCCAAAGGAATAAAAACCTCTTTCCTGAAGAAGAACGTACAGTTTGAACATTATAAAAGATGTTTGTTTGAAAATGTTGAAACAACTGCAACATTTAACACCATAAGAAGCTTCAACCATCGTCTTTTCAGTGTGAAGCAAACCAAATCGGCATTGAGCTATAAGGATGACAAAAGATACATCCTTGAAGACAACATAAGAACTCTGCCATTTGGACATTACTCTCTAAACCCTATCGACCAGTAAACCTATTCTTCGTCCTCTACCTTCTTCCTTTTTCCTTTTTGTACAGAAAAGAGGATATGGCGAGCCCAATGCTATATTCTTTCTTTTTACACTAATATGAAATGGTCTTGACCTATATTCAAAACTATATAAAAGAGAATGAACTATTCTACGGATCAGTATTTTTACAAGCGGTGTGCAAGCAACACCTGAAGATGGAAAGTGTGAAGGACAAGATTGTAAATGAACTACATAAACCAGCAAGAAGAAGATTTCCAAGAAGAAGTACAATTATTAAGGGAATGAATGATCTTTATCAAGCTGATCTCATCGAAATGATACCGCACAGTAAATTAAACAAAGGTTTTAAATATATTTTAACAATTATAGACTGTTTTACTAAAATAGCTGACGCTTTACCATTGAAGGATAAGACTGGTAAAAGTGTTACGAAAGCTATGGAAACAACGATACAAAGAAATAAATTCAAAATCAAACATTTACAGACCGATGATGGAAAAGAATATTTTAATAAAGACTTTGGAGCTTTGATGAAAAAATATCAAATAAATCATTATTCTACAAATTCTGAAGTTAAAGCTTCAATAATTGAAAGATTCAATAAAACATTGAAAGGAGCAATGTACAAACAATTTTCAAAACGAGGATCATACGTGTGGTATGACATATTACCACAACTTATAAAAGAGTATAACAACAAATATCATCGTACCATCGGAATGAAACCTATCCAAGTAAACAGCGCTAATGCTAAGGTTGTATTACAACGCATCAAAAATAATACAACACCTAAATTGGAAAAGTTGCAACCAAAAAAGTTTAAAGTCAACGATAAAGTTCGTATAAGCAAATACAAAGGTGTATTTAGTAAAAGATATCTACCAAATTGGACTAATGAAGTATTTACAGTTTATAAAGTGCAACCAACTATACCTGAAACTTACTTATTAAAGGATAACAAGGGTGAATTACTTCAAGGTGGATTCTACGGACATGAATTGTTGAAATCAACAGTCGGTGATGTATATCTTGTTGAAAAGGTATTACAAAGGAAAAAGGATATGGTTAAAGTCCGGTGGTTAGGATTCGATAAAAGTGAAGACTCTTGGATTCCTTCAAAAGACTTGGTATAGTAATTTAATAGCTCATTGTGTGTTTAACCTTGACACAAGATGGAGATTGTACAACAAAAAGATCGATTTAATATCAATAATATTGATGAATTGACGGTTGACAATGATAAGTTAAATCATGGTAAACATGGTGAATTACTACCGAATACGATAAGATGTTTAATAACTGGTCCTTCAAATTGTGGAAAAACAAATGTTGTTTTTAACCTTATAACTAATCCTAAAGGATTGCGCTTTAACAATATATACATTTTTTCAAAATCATTGCAACAACCAAAATATCAATTATTGGATAAAGTACTTGCAAGTGTACCTGAAGTGAATTTCTACAAGTTTAATGCCAGTGAAACAATTATGCAACCAAATGAAGCAAAACCATTTTCTATTTTTATTTTTGACGATGTGTCTTGTGAAAATCACGACACCATAAGGAATTACTTCGCTATGGGAAGACATCATAATATCGATAGCATTTATATTGGTCAAACATACAGTAAGATTCCAAAACAACTCATAAGAGACAATGCAAATATGTTGATCATCTTCAAGCAAGATGAAACAAATTTAAAACATATATATAATGATCATGTAAATGCAGATATGACATTTGAGAAATTTAAAGAGATGTGTGGCAAAGCATGGAATGAGAAATATGGCTTTCTCGTTGTTATGAAGGAAGAAGATATTAAAAATGGTAGATATCGTATAGGGTTGGATAAATTTGTATTTATGCGTTGAACTACCGATGCTACATCTAGTTACACGTTGAACTTCACAGTGTAAACATGGTGAATCAAGAAAAACTATTGAAAGAAATAAAATCACTCAGTGATTCTATTAGGATGAAGAATCGTGCATTGAGGATGGGTTTAAGTGAAAGAGAAGAATTTCTAGAGACTACATTTAAACCTATTACGGAACCTTTAAAACAGATATCAGAAACTATTGGTAAACCTCGTTATGAAGGAGATGTTTTACTACCAGTTTCTAAACAAGAAGTACAAGCATTAAAAAAAGAAGAAGATGATGATTCATATACAAGTGCTAGTGAGCAAGAAGAAACAAAAGAAGAAGAAGAACCAATTGTTGAAAAGGAAGAAGAACAACCAATACCTGAAGCTGAACAATCTATTCCAAATTTAACTCAATTGAGTAGCGATATATTACAACATGGACCTCTTGGAAGAAAATATATAATGAAAATGCTACATGACATGAAATCAAACCCGAATTTGAGTAGATCACACGTATACGGAGCAAGAATTGATGGGAATGAATTAAAGATCGGCGATTCAAAGCTTGAAATAACACAAGACGATTACATCATTATTGGTGAGCATAAATATAAAGGAACAAAAGGACTTTATGAATTAATTTTTAAAAACATACCACTAAGATATTCATCCAAAGATTTAAGTGTTTTTAAGGAGATTTTACAAAATACTAACGCTCATAAAAGAAACTACTTAAAGGATGCAATGATTAATCGTTCACGTGCAACAAAATATAACATCGTTATAAAAAAGTTGTTTCCTCCACGAAAATTGCCAACATTACGTACTGCGCCAGCGGTGAGACAACCACTGAAAAGAAAATCTTTATCACTTATGGATTTATCACTTCTTGAACAACATAGTAAAAAGAGTAAAGGAGATACTTCAACATCTGGCAAAGGATTGATGAAAAATCTATACAATACGAATGTGATTTACTACAACGACATCAATAAATTGGTTGATAGAATGAGACTATTGCATGAAGCCATGGAAGCCGGTCATACAGGTTTAAATAATGAATGGGTAGCTCTGATTGACGAACTCAGAAATCGCGGTATAATTGTATAATTGTCCGCGGATATATAAGAATTGCAGGCGTATAATGTGTCAGTTCTAACATGAGCGTCGACAAGTTCGGACGATACTCCGCGTTAGGAGTGCAAGTTGGAGAAAACAGAAAAAGAAGTGGATTACCGCAAACACCTGAAGGTGACTATAACATAAATAATAAACGTTTAAAGTTTGTTAGAGATCCAGAAGAAGATGGAGATGCAACAAATTTAAAAACAGTTAAGGAGGTAACATCTACAAGTTTAAAACTCGACGACAACCAACTGTATGATGCAAAATCTCACAGGGTTATTAACGTTGCAAAACCAGTCAATAATGGAGATGTTGTTAATAAAGGCTATTTTCTATCTGCGATGGAATACGCTTTACTGTTGGAAAAGACTAAAAGTGGAAAAAGGTACAATGCTTTAAATTATAAAATAACTAATGTGGCAGATCCAACCGAGGATACAGATACAATCAATAAGCGTTATTTGCACTCTGTAATACCAGAAAAGAAAAAAGATGGATTTTCCTTCTATAAATATACTATAAACGATATTGGATATCCTAAAGAAGAAAGTGATGGTGTTAATATAAAATACATTAAAGATAATTGTATTTTATATAATGGTGCTGTTATTGATTGTCATGGAAAAGTGTTGTCCAATCTGAAAGATGGTTCAACTCCATCGGATGCTGCTACCGTGAGACAAATGAATGAAAGCTTGAAGAAAGGAACATCCGCTTTTGTTAAACAAAATCAGGTGGTGTCAAAGAAAGGTGATGAGTTTATGCAAGGAAGTGAAAAGTTTACCTTACTACAACTACAAAATGACAAGTGGGATGGAAAAAATAAAAGATTGTCAAATATAAGTTTAGGCACGGAAGAACATGATGCTGTTATTTTAACACAAGTACCACAACTATCAGCTACTGGTGTTAATTTTATATGTAAAGGTAGACGATTAACCCAAGTTAAATCTGGTAAAGATGATCAGGATTGTGCTGTTGTAAAACAAACTATAATTTTAGATAAAATAAATAACGTATATGATGGAAAAAATAGAAGAATATCTAACATATCAGCAGGAATAGCTCCGAATGATGTTGCTACTATTAATCAAGTTATAGCGACCTCTAAAAAGGATCCATCGGTGTATACATGTAATGGTAAACGTATCACAAATCTTGATAATCCTACATATGACAAAGATGCTACTAATATCGAGTATGTAACGAATCTTGTAGGTAATGTAGTTATTGATATGCATAATCATTTGATTAATACATCGATGAAACACAATAAAATCGAAGATTCTCAGAGAAACCAATGGATTAAAGATGAAATCATTGATAAATACTAGTAAAACTTATGAATATTTAAGTATGGAATACACAAAAAAGGATTCATTATCATAAAGTATTTCATAGAGTGAAGACGTTGGTTACATAAAACAACATAATGAAGACCGTATCGCTCAGTCGTCGTCAAGACAGCGGCAAGAGAGGACGTGGTTTAACATCAGCTGCATTATCCCTGCTCAGACGGATTCCAATTGGTGCTGTTGTGAATCGAACGATAGACGCTTTACCATACGAATTACATCTGTCCGGAGGTTATCAATATTGTGGACCTGGAACTAAGTTGGCAAAACGTTTAGCAAGAGGAGATCCTGGAATTAATAAATTAGATCAAGCTTGCAAAGAACACGATATAGCATATTCAAAGTATAAAGATTCAACAAATAGATCAATAGCGGATAAAATTCTAGCGGAAAAAGCTTGGCAAAGAGTAAAATCAAGTGACGCAAATATTGCAGAAAAAGCAGCGGCTTGGGCAGTAACTACAGCCATGAAGACGAAAGCAAAGTTAGGTGCTGGAAGACGTCGCAGAGGAAGACCTGCAAAAAGAAGCGCTCCCAAAAGAGGTGGAAACATTAAAAAAGGACATCGTAGAACTCGTAAGGCAAATGTAAAGAAGACTTCTGTTTGGCAAATGGTAAAAAACGGAGCAGGTTTATATCTAAGACCATACCGTGTGTACTAAATAAAAAGAATCAATTGCTAATTCCAAATAAAGCCTTAACAAATCATCAGTTAAATGATTATGTAAAATGTTTGAAAATACCATTTTTTCGAGGAGTTTTTATGAAAGATGGATTACCAACTAAAATATGGGAAAATGAAACTGGAATAGTAAATTTGGATTCCACCTATGGTCCAGGCACTCATTGGGTATGCTATAAAAAGCTCGGACAAACCGTTTACTACTTTGACAGTTTTGGCAATCTACCACCGCCGAAAGAACTGCAACATTATTTTCGAAACTCCAAAAACATTTTTTACAATTACAAAAGAGAACAACCTAACAATACTGAAATATGTGGGCATTTATGTTTGGAGTTTCTAGCGAAGAGTGTCAGTCAGCTTTAAGATGTCATCGTATACAGTGTCACTGAGTGGAAATTCATCCACATTGAAAAGTACGCTGTTCCCAGCATTGCGTCTATCCAAGGAAAGATTATGGGAAGCGGCATTACTTGATTTAACTACCTACAACTCAATTCCCAATGTTACGGAAGGAAAGAACAATTTACTACATTATTATGAAACTAAGGATGCTTCAGGAAAATACTCAGAATTGAAAATAATTACATTTCCTACTGGAGCTTATGAAATCGATGATATAAACCAATTACTACAAAAACAACTCGGAGAAGAAAAGATCACCGTTAAAGGAAACAATAATACTTTAAAAGCAGAAATAACTTCAAAATATTATATCGATGTCAGCTTGGAAAACTCCATTGGCAGTTTACTTGGATTTACAGATACAAAAAAGAAAATCTTAACTCCTGGAACTACTCATTCAGGTGATACAACTGTTACAATATTGAAAGTCAATAGTATCGATGTAACGTGTAATATTATACACGGATCGTATAGAGAAGGAGTGAATCAGCATATTTTACATACATTTTATCCAACTGTGGCTCCCGGTTTTAAAATTGTTGAGAAGCCACAAAACTTGATATACCTACCGTTAAACACCAGTTTCATTTCAGACATCGTACTGAACATATTGGATCAAGACGGTGTTAGTGTTGACTTTAGAGGAGAAACGATAACTATACGGATACACATCAGAGCGGCAACATAAAAGTCGACATGGGATTATCATTTAAACCGCAACGGAAGAGTCGGGAGCTCAGTAGCTCCTCGACATTGGAAGAGTTAACATCGGACAACATTCGTTTTCTACAGAAGATTGGATTGAAACTTAACAACGATGGATATCCTGGATATATCTCAAGGACCGACATTCGACGAAACACTATGGGAGAAGGAATATCACACGCACAACCCTTACACTTCATCAAAATTAAACAATAACGATGAAATAAGGATTCCCATTCAACAACAAGATATTTACACATTACCGTGTGAAAGTTATTTATACATTGAAGGACGGGTATTAAAATTGGATGGAAAAACTGCTTCAACAGTTCCTTTTATAAATAACCCGATGGCATATCTTTTTGATGAAATAAGATATGAGATATCAGGGGTGACAGTTGATTCGACAAAAAAGGTTGGTATAACAACAACATTGAAAGGATTAACATCATTAACACCGCATGAGAAGAATTCAATAGTCACCGCCGGATGGGTTGCTCCTGATAAAGACACTATAACACCGAATTCCAACGGTCACTTTGATTTTCATGTACCTTTACGATTGCTTTTGGGATTCGCTGAAGATTACAAACGAGTAATAATAAATGTCAAACAAGAATTGGTATTACTCAGATCTTCAACTAACAAGGACTTGATACTTGCAGACCCTGCAACTACTGAAGATAAACTGGAATGGCAACTACAATTAGATAAAGTTGTTTGGAGAGTACCTCATGTAAGATTGGCTGATGAACATAGAATCGTATTATTGAGAAAGTTAAAATCTGACCGTGATATTGTGATGCCATTCCGAAGTTGGGAATTCCATGAATATCCTACACTACCTCAGACCGAACGACAAACATGGACCGTCAAGACATCAACTTACTTGGAACGAGCAAGGTACATAATACTCGGTTTTCAAACTAAGCGAAAAGATGTTATCACTGCAAATGCCGGTCAATTTGATAACTGTAAAATAAAGAATTGTAAAGTTTTCCTAAACTCTCAATTCTTTCCGTATGACAATTTGAATGTCATGTTCAGCAAAAAACGTTTTTCCATTTTATACGATATGTATGCAAGATTTCAATCGTCATATTATGGAAAGACTAATACTCCACTATTATCACCTGACCAATATTATTCCAAGGCTCCGATAATTGTAATAGATTGTTCAAAACAAAATGAATCGGTAAAATCATCAAGTGTGGATATAAAAATTGAAATGGAATTTGAAGAACCAGTAGCGGATGGAACTTCAGCATACTGTCTTATTCTACATGATAAAATAGTTACTTACACACCGCTGACCGGAATCGTGAAGAATGTACTTTAAAAAGAATTAGTACAACGACTGCAGATTTTTGAGGTTAGAATTATCTGTCTCAATTTTTGAGGTTAGAATTTCGTTTGTGAAAGACAAGTTAAAACAAACATTTATGTGAGTGTATAAATTTCAAGGATTCGACGAAAAACATAAAAGCGAGAAAATCATGAGTGGAAAATTCATTATATCTTCGACCGTCGTATGGGAAACATCGTTCGCAAGATGAGTTCTACTAACGGAGAAGAAAATACACCTCTAATGGATGAGAATAGTTCAGATATAGAAAAACAAGTTGAACGAGAAATGGACGAGTTCCTCAAGTTTAACAAACATAAGAAGAGAGAAGAAGAAAAAGAAGAAGGAGAAGCTGAAAAAGAAGTAAAAAGAAAAAAGGTTGAAGTTAACATTACAACTAATATTTTAACAGAAGTATTTCTTCGGATTTTCTACCCCATTTCTTCATGCATGACGAAAAGTATTTCAGTTGGAATTTTAAAATCATTGGATTATTCACCGATTATTATTTTAAATCATGGAAATAAAATGGTTACATTCACTGAAACTTCTTGGGAATCATTTATGAAACATTTACATCTTTTGGAATGCTATTTGAGTAACAACACATTTGGAAGAAGAACAAGATTAAGTTTATTGGAATCAAATATTGAAGTTGATATAGTGAAACATCGTGGAGGACAAATGGTTCGCTTCAGAGATTTAACTAGACATGATGTAAAATTACATTTGACTAAAGAAGAATTTTACACTTTAAGTTGTACTACCGGTCCCGTCACCAGATATTTGAAACAACTAATATTTTCAAGTGCAATAATCAAAGACTATCTAATCGATACATTGGACAGACAACCTTTCGTTCCAATTTTATACGGTCCCGTGGATACTTCAATTTTTAATCGAATACCTCAAGAAGTGGATATGTGGAGACAATTGAACAACTATCACACCAACTTTAATATCAACGAAGAAGCGCAAGAAGTTAAAGAAGAACAATCGTGTTTGTAATACAAGTCAGTTGCTGACGAGACTTCATCATGAACAAACGGGTTTCGTTTTCTAATGCGCCACATATAATGGAAGTTAAAAAAGGTATAATTGAATTTCAAGCTTTTCGAGGAAATGATGGAAATTTTATTATAAAAGAATTAGTAATTTTGGATATGAACACATCTGTAGTTTATCATTACTTATTCAAACCTCCATTACCATTCAATAGACTAACAACTAAAGCGAAAGTTACAAACAAATGGTTGTACAAACATTTTCACAACTTAAGATGGGATGAAGGTTTTATTAATTATAACATGATGCCGCACATTATGAATCATTACTGCAAAGAGTTCAAAACTATCTACACAAGAGGATTGGAAAAAGCTAATTGGATACAATCATTTACAAGCAACGAAGTAATAAATGCAATAATAGATAGAGATTTCCAATGCTACTTCAATGAACTTTGTATTTCATCAAAGAGTTTTAAACATCGAAGGTCACAGTGCGCTTTGAAGAATGCCTACCGCTTAAATAATTTCCTTCAACAGAATGGTGGGGGTAATGTCGGTAATAAAAGTGAGAGCGCTACCATGACGCAGCATGAGTATTACTCGAACCTCCGAAGAGACAACATCTCCGACGGACATTATTATTAACAAGAAGATTAACAAAAAGATTAACAATAACATCAAGATGGCATCACAGAACTTTCTTCAAAATTTGGTTGATCAATTTAACGCTCATTCTAAATCAACAATCTTACCGACGAAGAAATGTTCTGAACTAAAAGAAGAAAAACATTACATCATACATACAATCAAGAAGATGGACACTTCAATTGGTGATGCTATTAATTGCACATTGAGCGAGGCGCCGTATACAGTTGGTGACGAACCGAAGTTTCAAATCTTCCTACCGAAACGGTTTGTACAACTTCTACAAAATGAAGATCTTCGAGTTATTCAACCTGGCGCACTCTATTTAATTTCACACGGACCGAGTGGAAACAACTCAACTGAACTAACTATTCATGTAACACCTACTACTAACTAGTTTGTACATAACATTGTAAATATATGTGTTTGTAATGGTTTCTCAATAAAGATGATATAAAACAAAAAAGAAAAATAAAAGAAGCAACATATTGTTATGTCTTTGTACATAGCAATATGTTGCTTTTTTTTAAAAATTCCACGGGATGACCTTGACCCAATTTTGTGTGATAATAAAAGTGAAAATCAACTTGTGAAATTCATCAGTCTACGACTACCTTTCGTACGGTACACATCTCGCTCTCTATAACTAAAATACAAAACTTCAACATGTCCTTAAAGGTCAAGTGTGCATCTTACGATACCAACACCATTACGAGTTTTGAACAACTTGAAGATTTAACCAACGAAATGCGAGTTTTACTTACCGGTGGTTATCACTTAACTGTTGATGTTAGTGCTACTAATGTAAGGATGTTTACTAAAACAAAATACTGCGATGATGAAGTATTTCTTTCTACACAACCTACAACATCTTCATCGCCAACTGGTCAACATAACATCAAGTTCCACAAGTACTACCAATGTTAAATAGCTTTTATCAAATAAAACTAAGGAATCACGTGATCAATGTCAAGTTGATAAAAAGGGTGTGATACTTGGATAACTAATCATTCGCTTCCCAACTCTCGCTGCGTCAACACCTATTTTTAAAGATGTTATACAGAATGATGATTGAACTTGATGGAAAGATCTATGGAAAAGATTACAACACCGTTGAACAAATGACAGAAGATTTAGAAATATTAACCCGAGAAGGATATCAGGCTAAATTAATTTTAAAATTTCCTGAAGTACATCCACTATCGACTGAAGAACTTATCGCTATGGCTAAAGCGGAGAGAGAGAAGAAGTCTGAAGAAAACAAACAGGAGGGAGAGAAAAAGTCTGAAGAAAACAAACAGAAACAAACTTCTTAAGTATCAATTTTCCTTACATTAGTAAGGTATAATTTTTTAAAACTTCGCTTGGATGACCTTGAAATTATCCCCACCACTTTTTGTAGTACATAAAACTGACTATTCAACACTATACACTCTTATTCTTTCACTGGACTCAGCAGCGTCAACATGGAAAAACAAAATTACAAGTACGAACCTCGTTACTGTTGTGAACAACAGTGTACAGATTTAGGACCAATGATGGTGGACGGGTTAGCTTGCACTAAGTGTGAATTTTTCGGATCTTGTTACTGCAAGTGCAAAACAAAACAACTACCGCCACCGGAATTGCGAACTTTCAAATTTTACAAATCAAGATATTTTCATACATGCTGTCCTCAAAGATGTTTCAAATTTCATCCTCTCGATCTAGCTTATTGTCAACGCACCAAGTCTCATCAAGATGATTTTTGTACACATATGATAAAAAGATGTAAATACAGATCAGATTGGTATTCAGATCCTGTTCAACCATCGAATGTGTAATTTCAGTTTTACACTCTTTTTTAAAACTTCAATTGGATGACCTTGAGATTTCCCCCCACCATTGGTTTTTTTTTTAGATTCCCCCCACCATAAGTCTTTTAGATTTCTCCCCACCATTAGTTTAAGTTTTGTATCTTATTGAATCCACCTTTGAATTATTTCACTTCCAACATTCTAACTAACAACATGGGAACACCTTTCGTCAGGTTTCAACATATAATAACTGAGAGGGAAGAAATGGAAGAATTGTTTCAAAACTTGCTCGCTATAATGGATAGATATTATATGAGATGGATCAGAATTGATGTTCAATATTTACGTCCTGGTGAATTATCTTCATCATCACAGAGTGAGGAGGACGAGGCAACTACTACAGCTAAGATATTTGAATTAAAAGACGAAGAAGAAGAACTTAGCTTTTTATTTAATCATAAGCTCGCCGTTAAATAAGCCCCCTCCCTTGGCGGCGTTCCTCATTTACTCGCCAACTCTCCAACGATGAACAACTCTCCATTGGCACGGATGAATTCTAGTTTTGAAATAAACTCTAAAGAAGAGTTACAAGCTATTTTTAATATTTTACAAGAACTTGTAGATAATTATACAACTATCAAAATGAATTTGGAAATAACATACGATTGTCCTATTTGTGATAAGGTTGAAAGTTCAGACGAAGACAGTTTACTAAATCTAACTCCTGCACCATCTGACACTACTGACGATAATAATGAAGAGCAAAATCTATCCCCCACCACTTCTTTGTAATTCATCTTTCCCCCCACTACTTTTTTATTTAACTAACATTTCTCGCTTTCACTCCTCATTCCGTCTTCGACTTTTAAACCATCAACATAACTTCTTTTAAAATTTCAAACACTAATACAATCATGATGGATATGATGGATGAAGTTCCCTTTGTAACTAGAATGGAAGAGGATAAATTGAAATTGGAAATTAAACGATTGGAAATGGAGCAGGAAAACCAACTCGGAATATTACGTCTCTTCACATTTTTCAAATACATCATCTGGGGACTCTGCGTTTACCTTTTTCTCGTCGTTGGCGTTTGTTTCTACAACTCCATAGTTCATCACAAAAATTCAACCTGTATAGTTCCTGGTATTGCACATTGATTGTATTTGTTTTTACGAATAAAGTTCAAAACTTAAATCTACCTATCCCGCTATCACCGGGTAGTTCAACTCTCAGAACTATTTCCTGTGCTAGCGGGATAGGCTTTTTTAAAACTTACTCGGGATGACCTTGACATACTTTCCGTAACCCAATTATCAAGTTGAATTTCAGTTTTTTACTTACTTTTAATTTATGCGCAAATTTAGTTCAACCGAGATCTTCTCACGCGATAACCGTTATAAAAAGAGATTGTTCATCGCGCCGCGACCATTAATTAACTCGCATTTGTGTTGTTCGCATCCTTCATACTCATTATATATACGTTTGGCCAACTTCATTTTACAAGTCTAATTGCTACTAACCTGAACTTTCATTTACATTAGCACATGTCGTCCTGTTTGAATCACCTTCGCGTGCTCGACGTTATATCTTATTCATCTGTCTTGTTCTCACTTCTACACGTCTAACATACTTCTTGTGATGGATACGCAATGTTTGAAATTGAAACTTTTGCAGACACAACATATATTACTTTTACTAACATATATTAGTTTTACTTCAACCCCGGTTAATTTATGCGCAATTTTAGTTCAACTCCCAATTGTTGAATTTCAGTTTTGAACCAACTTTTAATTTATGCGCAATTTTAGTTCAACCGAGCGCCATCTCCACTCCCCCCATTGATTAATTCACCATCTGACATCTACAGTCACGCATATATTTCGACGCGTCATGTTTCATTCTTCATTCTCGTTCTATCCGCGGAACTTAACACTTCTATTTACCTTCTCTCTCTCTTGTTATGACTGCGCTATGTTTGAACTGACTTTTATTTTCGTTCAACTGTTAGAGTTTTTATTAACACCGTCGAATTACAATTTTGAACTAATTTTTAATTTATGCGAAGTTTTACTTCAACCCCGGTTAATTTATGCGCTAATTTAGTTCAACTCCCGATCGTTGAATTTCAGTTTTGAACCAACTTTTAATTTATGCGCAAATTTAGTTCAACACCCCGATTGTTGAATTTCAGTTTTACACTAACTTCTAGTTTCGTTCAACTATTAGAGTTTTTATTAACACCGTCGAATTTCAATTTTGAACTAACTTCTATTTTATGCGCACTCTTCGCTCAACCGACCGCCGACGCTCTCACCATCTCCACCCCAACATCTATTGTCCCCACTTCTGGCCCACCGGAAGCTGCGTGCCGTGGCACGTGGCTTCCGGTGACGTCACTTCCGGGCCAGAAGTAACCAAAACACACTACTATATATATATATATATATATATATATATATATATATATATATATATATATATAACATTTAAAATTGTTAAACTAATAATTTCTGATTTTGAATGATAAAATTGTTATCGTTTCTCTATATGGTACATATATGATTCCTGCGTTTCTTGGCCACCCCGTGGCGGAACTGAAGCATCTTAGCCTATACCATTTTTTTTATAATTTCATATATCTTGATTTTGTCCCGTTTTTCTTCTATTACATACAACGATCCTCTATATAAACTTATAATTTTATTCCACTTTTATCTTTTCAGAATACAGCTATTATTACCTCAATCATGTGCAATCATAATCGTATCTCCAAATTTTTACACAACTTTTGAGCATGACTATTTACATAGTTCATTAATATTTCACAACTCCATTATATTTTTTACGAATTAAGGGGGGAGTGGGATTATACCATGAGCCGTGAGCAAATTTCAAAGCTTATTATTATTTATTGTGAGTAGTGTGTGAGTAGTGTGTATTGGCGGCTTCTGTTCCTGCCGTTGGAGTTGAGCCCTCAACTAGCCTGTTCATTGTATGAGGTTTTGACAGTAATTTAAGGAATTGGGGCAACCAATTATTGGGTTGGACCCTCCATCAAGCATAACACCTAGAATATTTACATAAATAATATTTATCTCACAGCTCAATTTTTTTTTTAAACTATTTACTAAGGAGGAGTATTAAAACCTACTAATAGGAGATTATTAAAGCTTTTTTTACTATCGATTGTGAATTTAGAGTATTAGATAGTTTTGTTACTGTCTCGGCTGACCCGTTCTTCGGTTGGAACTAACCTGTTTAACAACTTGACTTCTTATTAATTTACCAATTTAGGGAAACCCCTAAGGGGCATGGGGCGAAGCCCCATCGAGCCGTAGGCGAGTCTATAATATATACAGCCCCATGTGTAACTCACTCACTCACTTATATGGGATACGAATTTCTGACGTATCTATTTAAGCTAGAGACTTGAAATTTGGCATACATCTAGCCTGAATAGTCAAGGCTAAGTATAAAATCTTAAACTTGCAAATTTTTAGTTTTAACCTACTAAAAAAAATTCAAAATGGCGGATTTCTGAAATTGTAATTTTACTTTTTTGGCTCTAGCGGCCAAACGCTTCGTCCTATCTAAAATCTGAGAACAATACTACGATAGGGAATTTAATTTTCTACAATTTTGGTCCTTTGACTTTTTATTGTATCTCGCACCGTTAAGCCTCCAGAGCGTTTTTAATGAAATGCCGTTTTCGGTTTTCGGGTTCTAGTGACTAAACCGATGGTCGTAAAAAATTTTTTAAGGTTTATTTCGATAGATATTTTTAATATCTATAAATCTTCTCCTTATATATTTTGCCGTATCTCTACTCGTTTACTCACAAAAGTCATTTTTCACTTTTTTTGGATTTTGTGAACATAAGTAGTGGGAAAATACCGGTTCTGGGACACTAGAGAAATCGTAATTTTAGTATTTCAGCTTTAGCTGCCAAATGTATCTCTTCTCGTTTACTTAAAAAATACATTTTATTCTTTTTCCGGATTTTGTGAACGTAAGTAGTGGGAAAATACCGGTTCTGGTCCACTAGAGAAATCGTAATTTTAGTATTTCAGCTCTAGTGGCCTAACGGTTAGTCTAATCTTAAATCTGAGAGCATATTACGATAGGGAATTGGATGATCTACAATTTTGGTCCTTTGACTTTTTGTCGTACATCGCACCGTTAACGCTCCAAACTGATTTTTGTGAAATTTATATTTAGATTTAGGGCCCTAGCGACTAAATGGTTTGTCCTACAAAAATGTTTAAATGACAACTTTTATAGGTCTTTTTAATATCTACGATTTTGATTCTGACATACTTTGCCGTATCTCTTTCCGTTTACTCTCAAAATACATTTTTTACTTTTTCTCAGTTTTGTGATAAATATGTAGTGGCTTTTGGTCAACTAGAGAAATCGTTATTTTAGTATATTTCAGCTCTAGCGGCTAAACGGTTAGGCCTTTCATAGATTTTACTGAATTGGATGAACTACGATTTTGGTCCTGTGACTTTTTGTCGTACATCGCACCAATTGCGTAAATCTCCAGACTAAAAATCCTAATTTTACTTAAAAAGGGCATACTTTCAAAATTTACAAATTTTTTCACAAAAATCTCGTTATTTTAATATTTTTTATTTACTAACATGGCACACGGATGCTTGAACTTTAGTACATATTATGGTCTCAACTAGATCTTACCACAGGGGTAGCCATTGACCAATCTCAATTATAATTAAGTCTAAAAAAATTGAAAAAAAAACACAAAATTCTTACAATTTTTTCGTGTTAAGTGTTTGTAAATTACTTTATTCTGCCAAATATACTGCAATATTGATATTTGTTTTGCCAGTTTAATATTCTATTTTAGACGCTCTACAAGTTCGGTCCTATGCAATTTTGCCGTATCTCACCCCCTTCACCTGTAAAGAGGGGCGTACTTTCACAATATCGAAATTCTTTCACCAAAATTACTCTATTTCAATATTTATCGTTTACTTTTATGACACATACATGCCTCAAATTTTGTGTAGGCCTACACTCTGAATATATCTAGTTCTTACTATAGAAGCAGCCAAAGGCCGATTTCAATCCAAGGTTAGTAAAAAAACTGTGAAATATAGTGTACTGTGTTTAGTGTTTATAACTGTGTTTAGTGTGTTTTTAAATACTAAATTATTAACCTGTTTTATGTATAGTTTTTGGTGATTTTGTTAAACCCGGTAAAGGTACTGCCATACCGATGTACTTTTTGTCAGCATTTTATTATTTTTAGATTCTCTATAAGCTCGGCCCTTAAGATTTTGTAGCATTTCACTCTCTTCACCAAAAAAAGGGTGTATTTTCAAAATTCTTTCACAAAAATTGAGTTATTTTTTATTTACTGTTATGACAATTAGATGCCTAAAATTTAGCTACACACACATACCATGAGCATTAAATATAAAATATAAAAAAATTATCAATTTAAGCTTTAAATATCAAGATAATATCTTAAAAGTTTTAGACTTCCTGAACTATTAAACTAAGTCAGCGAAGATAAGGATAGAGTTTTGGGTGGAGGCCTCAATTAGCCTGTTCAGTTCTTAAGACTTAGAACAACTAACGAATTCGGGGCAACCCAAAATAGGGGCATGGGGGCGGAGCCCCCATCGAGCCGTAGGCGAGTCTATAATATATACAGCCCCATGTGTAACTGACTGACTCACTCACTCACTTATATGGGATACGAACTTCTGACGTAACCATTAAAGCTAGAGACTTGAAATTTGGCATACGTCTAGCCTGAACGGTCAATGCTAAGTGTAAAATCTTAAACTTGCAAATTTTTAGTTTTAACCTACTAAAAAAATTCAAAATGGCGGATTTCTGAAATTGTAATTTTACTTTTTTGGCTCTAGCGGCCAAACGCTTGGTCCTATCTAAATTCTGAGAACAATAGTACGATAGGGAATTCAATTTTCTACAATTTCGGTCCTTTGACTTTTTATCGTATCTCGCACCGTTAAGCCTCCAGAGCGTTTTTAATGAAATGCCGTTTTTTGTTTTCGGGCTCTAGTGACTAAACCGATGGTCGTAAAAACTTTTTTAAGGTTTATTTCGATAGATCTTTTTAATATCTACAATTTTTATCCATATATATTTTGCCGTATCTCTACTCGTTTACTCACAAAATTCATTTTTCACTTTTTCCGGATTTTGTTAACGTAAGTAGTGGGAAAACACCGGTTCTGGTCCACTAGAGAAATCGTAATTTTAGTTTTTCAGCTCTAGTGGCCTAACGGTTAGTCTTATCTGAAATATGAGAGCATATTACGATAGGGAATTGGATGATCTACAATTTTGGTCCTTTGACTTTTTGTCGTACATCGCACCGTTAACCCTCCAAACTGATTTTTGTGAAATTTATATTTAGATTTAGGGCCCTAGTGACTAAATGGTTTGTCCTACAAAAATGTTTAAATGACAACTTTTATAGGTCTTTTTAATATCTACAATTTTGATTCTAACATACTTTGCCGTATCTCTTTCCGTTTACTCTCAAAATACATTTTTTACTTTTTCCCAGTTTTGTGATAAATAAGCAGTGGCTTTTGGCCAACTAGAGAAATCGTAATTTTAGTATATTTCAACTCTAGCGGCTAAACGGTTAGGCCTTTCATAGATTTGAGACTACTACGATACTGAATTGGATGAACTACGATTTTAAATTAAAAGGGGATGACATGAGTAATCTGAATATGTAAGGGTTTTCTATTTTGGCTATAACTTTTGAACGAGAGGTCCTAGCTCAAATCTGAGGGAAAATCGTTAGTTGGGAATTAAACTTTCTACAAGTTAGGTCCTGTGACATTTTACCGTATCTCATCCCCTTCACCCCCAAAAAGGGGCGTACTTCCAAAATTTCTAAATTCTTCAAAAAAATTGCGCTATTTTAATACTTTTTATTTACTATTATAGTACATGGGTGTCAGAAATTTTGTAAATATTATGCCCTAATATTGGTCTAACTATAGTAGCATTCATTGGAGGATTTCAATCTAAGTTTAGTCCAATACAATCGTAAAAACACAAAATTCTTAAAAAATGTTCATGTATAGTGTTTGTAAATTGATTTAATCTGGTAAATTATAGAGCAATGTTGATTTATGTTTTTCCATTATTGTATTCTATTTTAGACGGTGTACAAGTTTAGTAATTTGAAATTTTGCCGTATCTCACCCCCTTCGCCCTTAAAAAGCAGTGTACTTTCAAAATTTCTAATTTGTTCACCAAAATTTAGATATTTTGATTTTTTTTATTTACTATTATGACACATGGATTCATGTAATTCTGTACATATTATGATCTCAAACAGTTATTTCTATAGTAGTAGTTATTTGCCAATTTAAATCAAATTTTAGTAGAAAAAAGTGTAAAACTACAAATTCCTTAAAATTTTCATGTAAAGTGTTTTTAATTCACTTTAACCCGTTAAATGTATTACCATTTCGTTATACGTTTTCCACTTATTATATTCGTTTATAGACGCTCTACAAGTTTATTCCGGTGAAACTTTGCCGTATCTCACTTATGCCTTCACCCTTAAAAAATGGGCGTACTTACAAAATTTCTAAAATTCTTCGAAAAAATTGCGCTATTTTGATATTTTTCTTTACTAATATGCAACATATATGCATGAATTTCTATTTCTATTATGACCTCAACAGGTTCTTTCTATAGTAGTAGCTATTTTCCAATTTCTATCGAAGTTTAGTCCAAAAATTGTAAAATCACAAAATTCTTAACATGTTTTTAATATAAAGTGTTTGTAATTCACTTTAACCTGGTAAATATACCGCTACATCGATATATGTGGTCAATGCTAAGGATAAAATCTTAAACTTGCAAATTTGTAGTTTTAACCTACTAAAAAAAATTCAAAATGGCGGACTTCCGAAATTGTAATTTTAGTTTTTTGGCTCTAGCGGCCAAACGCTTCGTCCTATCTAAAATTTGAGAACAATACTACGATAGGGAATTTGATTATCTACAACTTTGGTCCTGTGACTTTTTATCACATCTCGCACCGTTAAGCCTCCAGAGCGTTTTTAATGAAACCCCGTTTTTGGTTTTTGGGCTCTAGTGGCTAAACGGTTTGTTCTACAAAAACTTTTACATAACAATTTTGATAGATCTTTTAAATATCTAAAAATTTTATCTTTACATATATCACCGTATCTCCTCTCGTTTACTCACAAAATAGACTACATTTTTCACTTTTCCGGATTTTTGAACATAAGTAGTGGGATTTTGCCGGTTCTGGAACAATAGAGAAATCGTAATTTTTGGTCCAGATGAGCTAGAAACTTGAAATTTGGTACACACGTAGTTTGTATGGTTAATACAAAGGGGAAATCGCAAAACATTGAGTTTTCAAATTTTAACCCCCTAAAATTTTGTATGGTAAAATCTACACCATGTAAGGCATTTTCTAAATACTCTGTAACTTTTGAACGAGAGGTTCTATCTCGAATCTGAGGGATAATTCGTGGTCAGGAATTAGACGCTCTACAAGTTTAGTCCTGTGAAATTTTTCCGTATCTCACTCCCTTCACCCTTAAAAAAGGGCTTACTTTCAAAATTTCCAAATTTTTTCACAAAAATCTCGCTATTTTAATATTTTTATTTACTAATATTGCACACGGATGCTTGAACTTTAGTACATATTATGACCTCAAATAGATCTTACCATAGCGGCAGCCATTGACCAATTTCAATTATAATTAAGTCTAAAATTCTTTTTAAAACACAAAATTCTTAACAATTTTTCGTGTAAAGTGTTGTAAATTAATTTATTCTGCCAAATATACTTCAATATTGATATTTGTTTTGTTAGTATTATATTCTATTTTTGCCGCTCTACAAGTTCGGTCCTATGCAATTTTGCCGTATCTCACCTTCTTCATTCGTAAAGAGGGGCGTACTTTCACAATATCGTAATTCTTTCACCAAAATTGCTCTATTTCAATATTTATCGTTTACTTTTATGACACATGCATGCCTCAAATTTTGTGTATACTATGAATATACACTACTATACACACTATTTCTTACTATAGTAGCAGCCATTTGCCGATTTCAATCCAAGATTAGTAAACAAACTGAAAAAAAAACTAAATTATTAACCTTTATATGTACAGTTTTTGGTGATTTTGTTGAACCCGGTAAAGATATGGCCATACCGATATATTTTTTTCAGCATTATATTCTTTTTAGATATCTCTATAAGGTGGGCCTTAAGATTTTGTAGCATTTCACTCTCTTCGCCCCAAAAAGAAATTATTAACCTTTATATGTACAGTTTTTGGTGATTTTGTTGAACCCGGTAAAGATATGGCCATACCGATATATTTTTTTCAGCATTATATTCTTTTTAGATATCTCTATAAGGTGGGCCTTAAGATTTTGTAGCATTTCACTCTCTTCGCCCCAAAAAGGGGCGTATTTTCAATATTCTTTCACAAAAATTGAGTTATTTTAATATTTTTTTATTTATTGTTATGACACTTAGATGAATGTAATTTAGCTACACACACATACCCTGAGCATTAAATATAAAATATAAAACAAAAGTATCAATTTGAACTTTAAATATCAAGAGAATATCTTAAATGCTTTAGATTTCCTGAACTATTAAACTAAGTCAGAGAAGATAAGTATAGAGTTGGGGTGGAGGCCTCAACTAGCCTGTTCAGTTCTTAAGACTTAGAAAAATTAACGAATTCAGGGCAACCCCCTAAGGGGGCATGGGGGCGGAGCCCCCATCGAGCCGTAGGCGAGTTATCAGATATAAAGTTGACTGGAAGGTACGAACTGGTAGGTCTAAGGTTACGTAAGGGGTTACGAAAGGGTACAATCTCGAATTTGAAAGAAAGATATTAATTTTTTTTCTTAATTATTCCTAAGTTTCCATCTGAATGTGTTTTGCTCCAGTTTATACAAATAAATGTAAGATTTCTTTCCGTAATGAATATTTTGTCAAGCACTGCATAACAGCTGTTGAAATTATGTTATTTTCTCATGAAACCTAATCTTGCTAGAGACAATTGTAATCTAATTCCATCTTAGCTATAAAACAAACAGATTAAAAAACATTATTGTATTAAGTATAAGTACCGGGTTAACCGAGCCTTGCTCGTTGGTTTTAATTCCCTTTTAATGTAGTGTCATGGTAATAAAGCTATTAAATATCCACCAACAACTAACTATACCTCTTCACAGTTAACAGCTGTTTCAAAAAGACTATTTAACATTTTTGTTTACCTTTCGTTGTTATTTCGTTACCAAAATAGCAACCCATAAGACCAATGTTAAAAATTACGATTTTTAAACTTAAATTTAGAGCAAATTTGATTTTTCCTGAGGTTGAGGCTGTCTCTAAACTTATTTTTGGGCCAAAACACTCTTAAATGCAAAGTTTAAGCAAAATCTAACAGCTAGATTTCGAGATCGTGGAACACACATCCCTTCAGAAATTCCTCGTATTATAGTATAGGATTGACTTTCTGTGGAGTTTATAGCCAATTCAGGACCTCTTAGCCAAACACACACAACTAATTGGTTTAATGTAATCAATAAAGTATTACTAATAAACATTCATGGGTCTCCCAAGAACATTTGAAAAACCATGTTTAAAGGAACAGTATAATAAAACAAAAGGAACAAGAACATATTGATGTCTTTCTTGCTTAAATTATGTAATAAAATTTTCTTTAATGACTTTGTTGACAATGCTGCTGATGAATATAATATCATCAAATACAATTTCGTTTGCATATTGCTTATATCATCACTTTAATTTTCTTTTTAATCTTATTGCCTATAAGCCATTTTATAGTTAGGATTAATTATTTTAGATTTGCTATCCAACTATCACATTTTAAATTTAACCATTCATCTAAAAACGGATTCTATGAAATAATAGAGTATGCTGTTTATTTACAATACTTGAATCCACAGCACTAATTGTATCTTTATAGATTTAGAAATATAGAGGTTTTGATTGGTTTTCCGAAATGTCAGAAAACCAAATTGGATTGCCTTTGTTATTGTTATTTGTTTGTATTCGTGTTTTTCGAATGTGTCGTGTGTTATTATTATTATTATTTTTTTTTTTTTTTGGGGGGGGGGAGAACCCAAACAAGGTAAAATAATTAATACTAGTTTTATTTAAAAGTGCATTGCACCATTCAAATTCTTGTGAAAGATACAAAGGTCTGAAGTTTCACATTAAAAAGTCTGTATTTAATTGGAAGTATTCTATTTTAATAATAATGACAAGCCGTCTTGTATTGATTTATTTTACATAACAATGCCACACATAAAAAACATATTTTCTGGGTTTAAGAAAAATTTTCAGATGAGTGTTGTAGCATGCAAGCGGCTGCGATCTTACTGTGACATAATCTCATTCTATAGCATTCCAAGCGACTAGACAAAGATAAATACTGTGGTGTACTTAGAGTCTGCAGTACCTTGAACTTTTTCACATAAGATTTAAATTGTAAACATCCACTGCGCCTTTAATATTAATCGAAAAATATTTATCCTTATGTTATTTTGAACGTAATTTCAATACCTAGGGCCCTGTTAAATCAACATCATGAGCATAGATTGATTTAAAAGATTAAACGACTGAAGAACCGTCGATTTTCGAACATGAAATGTTAAGAGTACTTTGGTGTTTAAATGTTTAAAATGTTGATTATTTATCAAACATTATGTAACATATTTTTTTTTATTTACAGGGTCGTGGGTATTACATTTTTCTTTAATATGACATAAAGACGAATCTTTTTTCTACCAATATTAAGGGCGTAGCGCATGTTTGAAACAACATTAGTCTTGTGGGAATAAAACCCAAAGTGGCCGGTACTGGAGACTCTTACTACGCAGTTATTGTGGACTATATTGATGTGGGGGCTTAAATCCCCCCTTCTTCCAAATATTGGTTGTTACTGTTTAATTTTTTTATTATTATTTTTTTGCGACTACTAGATTAACCGTACATCATACTTTCAAGAAAGAAGAATGCTTCGCAGTGTAGGTTAAATCTGATCTGGTTTGAGATTTATTTGTAGTAAAATCCATATTTTATGAAAATTAATCAAAACGTCCATACTGTACCTTTTAGTTTTGGAGTTCCCATATTTTAAATCTTAATTATAGATTAAAAGGTAAAGGGTTTACGAAATACGTGCTCAGATACAGGGAGTTAGTTTTCGGATTTTTGATACCTACATTTTTAAAAGAAAGAACTTAGAACTTCAGAAACCGTGGTGGTCTAATTTTTGTCCAAAAGCAACCTAGCCTAAAATAGTTACGGACGAGAAATGTTACCTTACAAAGGGCCTCTTGTCAAATCCAGCTTTGGAGAGACTATAACAACTTTCTCACCAAGAATCCTACCTTTCGAACATTCTTGTGGATTTTATTTTACTAATAACAAACAGTATTTAAGATCCATCTTCACCCCTCTAAAAACACCGATAATATCCTCTACATTTCCCTGTTTCCGACGGTGTTTTTTAGTTTTTATCGTAAAAATATGTTTTCTTGTAGATTAAGGTTGGATCTAGGTCCCTTATACATGATATATCAGTAACAATAAATTGTATTATTTAGCTCGAAAATATCTTAAATGTGAGGAAACTTGAGTACACATCATTGAGAGTTATATTTTACATTTTGTAACTTTTAAGGTATGAGAGTCTTAATTTAACTTTTCAACTAAATTATTTCCAGATTGAAAACGACGTCTGAAACATCGGAATGTGAGACCATGTTTTGTCCAAAAATCTTCTACATTGGTGAATGCGCAACGAGCCCAAAGGTGAAGATGACTCTAAGATATATGTAAAAGTGATGATTGTCAGAGTACCTACTCGTTTTAGATACTCAATCACACCCAAAATTTTATGTTCTGAAACTTGTGTTTCTTATTCGTAAAAATGATGTGCAATGAATTACTACAATGTATTAAAATCCCTTTTCATCATACTGCACGCACGAGTCCCCTGTTGTTGCTTTAAAACAAAAACGTTATTTTGTTAAACTACGGTATTTATTTTAATTTCGTATCAATTTTAACCACCAAAAATGACAAAAAACGACTCCTCGTTAAGCTTTCTCAAACTGAACCGACGCGTTGTTTACACATTGGAAACCAAACGTAACTCAGGGCTGGGAGTTAATTTAAATATCTCTGATGGTATATTTACACAGAATATTAAAACTACATTACGGTTTATCGATAAGTAATTTATTCTACTGCGCAAGCAGTGATCCAGAAGTCCGGTTGTTCGTGTTTGTTTTGCCTAGTCTCGCATGGTGGGCTTGGTATGCGGGTAGTGTGGGTAGTGGGTATGGTAGGGGGGAGGGTATGGGAGGAGCGTTCCCTCCCCCCCCCTGCGGTGGGTGTGACTTTCAACACCTTCGAAGGTTGTTCAGATTCACCACCAGGAGCAGCACTGGCTGGCACGGTTGCTATGGTAGAGCAGATACGTCAAATTATAGTTTATTTTTAACAAATAATATAATATATCGATGATCAAACGTAGAAAACCAATAGAGCGTATTTGATTGATGCAAATAAAATTCATTTGATATTGCAGTATTCAGAGAAAAATATTATATGCCTACTTTATACCTACCATGGTTTAACAATTTAAAAAATGGCCGACATCCAAATGGTTTTATTTATTTTTTATAAAAATACACCCAAGCAACTTAATACTTTTTTTTATTTTCGACATACACTGCTATTGTAAGTAGGCCTAGGTACCAAACAAAAAAAGGTATGTACAAAAGATTATGGTAAAATACCATAAATTACCAGTTCAAGGAACCATTGAGCTAAAAATCAGTAACAATATAAATATTTGTCATACAAAGTGCATAAAAAATATTCTATAACGAATAATATTGTATAAAAAAATAATCACTTAGTAACCCACTATTCATCCAAGTTTTAACTTTAGCTAAATGCAGAAATAAAATAAAAGTTTTACATCCATTTTTTGCTGTCTAAACAAACAATAGCAGTAACCTAGTCATCATAGTAAAATCAATAGAAAAACTTATAGGCTAAGTCATATTTTGTTTATACTGCCAATCAAATATAGATCAGTTTCAACCAAATCTTTTTATCATTATGCATGAAATCAGCCTGTTTTTTGTTCTCTCAACTGTACCAAAACTGATTCTTTTTTGTCCTAGGACTGAAAAATCATCTGGAGAATTTTTTAGGTCCTAGGACTGAAAAGTCAGCTGTTTGCTATGTATATTATTATTCATTTATTAATGTTGAGGAGCAGAATTTTTAAATTCAAATGTTTTGTAACATAAATGTAAGCACTGCATATTACTAACTTTGTAAATATAATCTCGAAAATACAACTTTATAGTTAAAATTTTTAATGATAAAAAGCTAATTTCGCATTATGATAAAAAACGTTGTTTATCCCTCGGAGCAAAAGTGTCTTATTGATGCTTAATAGTTTTTAAAAACTCGGCTGCGCCTCGTTTTTAAAACACGATTGCGCACCAAAAAGACCCACTTTTGCTCCTATCGATGAAAACTACTATTTTGGAACAAGTTATTTTTTGGAAAATATATGGCAAGATTCTGTAGAAAAATTTCCCTTCAATTCCAGTGATAGACAAAGTTTTAACAGAATATTTCTGTTTTAGATTTTTTATTTGTGGATTTAAATCACAGAGAACACATTGGATAATGGGTGTTCAAAATACTATAGGCTATTGAAATCTCACAATATTTTAATGGATGTAGAAATACAAATAAATAATAAAAAACAATATGCTGTTGAAAAATAAATGTGGTTAACAGTATAGATTGTATTGTTTTCTTTTCTGACTGATTTTTTATTGTCTGTGATAGATTGATCAATCAATATATATTAACAGACCCAAATCAAAAGCTAAAAAGGATAATTTAGAGAAAGAACAAATAAACATTTTACAAATAAATTATAAAATTGTATATACATCTATAACAATCCAAGGGACATGTTAGTAGAATTCAGTTGTTGTTGTTTTATTTATTATTATTATTATTTAAGTTTAATTTGAATCCAAAAATGACGTAAAAAGTAGGGGTTCGAATTTAAAATTAATGAATTTCGTTCTGGATAGGTTACTTCTGGTATATCCTGTACATTGAAAGAATCATCAATGAATAGAGCGCAACCGGTTTACCTATAATGGCACAATTTGTTTTTGTGAATAATTAATCGTGTAGATTTTAAAAGGGGTGTACGGCGTATGGGTGGTCTGGGACACCCGGTATATCAACATATTTCTTTTTATAACGCAGGCAAGTTTTTGTTTGCTTAATAGTCAATTTTTTAATATACCCGTGGCAAAATCACCCTGCTGGTACTCAGATTAGTTCAGGGGAATTTTACGATTTCCCCACATTTTATCCAGGAAGACGGATGAGGATTTTATCCAGGAAGATATGAGCATGAGCTTGGGATCACGCTAGTGTTGTATAAACATCAATTAATTACAAAATCCCAAATTTAATCAGATAGGTAATGCATGGTTATAAAAGGTAACGTTAGAGACCAAGGAATAATATCCCTGCGTCAATCCACGCGCCACATTGCCAGTCTATGGTAATTCTTGGTCTCTGGGTAAGGTTCGAAGTTTTGTAGGATTCACTTAAGAATAACATAAACAACTAACTTATTTTCTAAGTAACGGCAGTTATTGTCATTTTTAAGTAGTTTAAGTTATATATGTTAATAACAAGATCATAAACATGCCTAAACCAGAATTAGACTTTTTTTTTAAAGTCACATAAAATCCCGGTTTTATCGTCCGATTATTCTGGTTTGCAAACTCATACTAGTAGAACACCTTCGTATCAAGTTTTATCAAAATTGGACATCCCCTAAAGCTAAACTCTATGGGGGTGGGCGTATAGTCCTAGGCTTAAAGGTCTTACCAAGTCCTAAAGGTCTGGTGCAATGCATTTGCTCTATAGGGTATATGGCCACCCACTTAAATTTGGTAATATATTTTATAAATTGACATATTCTTTTTAGCTCATTTCGAGTTGAGCTGGTTAAATAAAGCCAGGAAATAAAGGCAAGGACAGTGAAAAACTACTTTTTGTTTACATTATAACCGACCACATTTAGCTTTGACTGTAAAAGTATTAAAAACTACATCCTTTGTGATGAAAAATATGTTTTTAAATAAACCTAATTAGAAAAACACAATTAGGTTTAAGTGACAAAATTAATAAAAATAATAATGAGTACCATAAACAAACTATAATAAATTAATAACTAGTTAATTAAATAATTACTAATTATTAATTTAAAAATACTAATTACCAATTAATAAATTTAATTCATTACTTATATAATTACTATGAATTACTTCTAATATATTATTGTGTGATTGCAGATTGATTAATCTATCGTTTTTTCATGGAATTTGCAGTTATGGTTTTCTACGAATATTTTAGTGTATGAACAGTTTTGCTTGTTATTATTGTATTAATTTTATGTTCACACAAAGTGTAACATTTTTTGTTGTTGTTGAAATTCACACAAATCATTTCTGTATCATCTTTTGCTAAACTTGTTACTGCTGTTGTTCACGTTAGTTTTTTACAATGTGTGTAATATTTATAACTTTGATACACTAGGCTATATCCCTGTAGTTTATATCGGTTCGTGGCTGTTTGTCAGAGTCGCTTTGCTGACCTTGTTCAATGATTGTGACTTATTTTGGAATGGTCAGTTATGTCCATTTGTGGAAGGGATAAAATTTGATAAAATACTTTTATACTTTCTTGCTGTCAAACTTTGCAATGGATAAAATGTAGTCTATTATTATTATTATTCTATTTTAAAAGAGTTTAAACACAATAGTAGTACTATACGTTTACGACATTCACATTATATTGAAGAAAAACCGGTGTCAGTTTTGTTACTGATGTTTATCAAAACAAACCCAGGAAACGTAATATGGTGTATGTGTTTTCCGGAGGATATCAAAAGCCGAATCGTGGATGGGGGAGCGGAAAATTAAATATTCTTCCTGTAAAACTTTTTTTACCAAAGGGGAGCCATGACCCCATTTCCAGGTGGCACTTTTATATTTCATTTCCTGACTCTCGCACTCCGAAACCACGTAGAAGCTTTTTTTGGAAATTCACAAAGCTGGTGGAAAAGCTTGAACATATGATGTGATAAAGAGATTTTTTACAAAATTCGTTCATATTTATAAAAATCTTCGGTACTGATAGAAAACTTTAGTGTATTACTTAATGAACAGATGAACAACAAGGCTTTTCCAGCGCTTAGTCCATGCAAACAAGAAGCTATCGTGAAGCTATGTTAACGACTATTAAGAAAGCAAAATAATAACTGCCAGAAGAAAAACGATTATGGGTCTTTTTTAGAAGAGGGTTCCCACTATTTAAATCACTTGAAACAGAAAATTGTGGATTAACAAGGCCGTTTCGTTTATTACAAATAAACGAAAATTGTGTAATTTGTGCTCACCGAACTTCCCATTTAACGGTTTGACATCTTACATTATCAACCGTTGCAAGTGTTTCCAATATGTTGACCACTACACTGGTTTGGTTAAGATGGGTTTGGTTATGTCACATTTGAGAGTAGTCATAGTATTAGAAATCATTATGATAACGTACAACGAAATCACCATCTCCAAAATCTAACAACAAAAAATCCAATGCAGCACCAGAGCAGGTAACGCGGAGACGTCAGATAATGATAAGGCCAGACCAAGCAATGAATGTAATATTCCGTACGCACAAGATGAATATTTTTCAATTTATCTATCACTCCCTCTTTACTAGAAACCCATTTGTAAACAATCAGTTCGTGCTTGACAAATAAACTGGAGGCTCTCTTCTAGTAGACCCTAAATTATCAGCGATTAAAAATAATTACAATTACATTGCAAGTTTGGATATTTTTCTAATAATATCCAACAGCGTAGGGAATAATCAACAGATAAGATTTTGTGATATTCCTTTTAATCTTTCCCTTTGACAAATTAACTATAAATCTAACAGTTTTAATGAATCATAACGGTAATTAATCACATTCATTTATATACACTAAAAGTGCACAGTAAATATTGGTCCGGATATTTTCTACTACATCACGTTCAATCTGTGTGTTGCAGGCAAACGTGTTGGAAGTTTTCATGTTTGCGGAGTTGGAAGCAAAGTCTCCACCCAGATCTTGATGTAATGAAACAGGTTTATACATTCTTGGACTCTAAGAACAAAAACTTTGAACATTATACAAGAACCACGTTTTGGCTCTTGCAATGGATATAAAAACTTGGGGCTTTCAACTTGTAAAAGCAGACATCAAATCTGAGTCTACTTAATTATAAGTTGAAGCAGAAAGGGTGCAAAAGTAATAGTTTTGACATGCATATGAATTTTTTTATTTCGAATACAGATATTAAATTAATTAAGCTACTATATTTATTTATTAAAAAACCGATGGATTAAGTATACAAAATGAGAAAATTTCGTTTACCAGTATTTGTTGATTTGAAAGATAATAAAAAATTGTAATAGAACCGGTCTTTTGGGAATATATACATGAATTTTAATTTTTAAATGTTTTATATAGTAATTAAAACCCTTTTAAGAGGCTTATCAGCTCAAAAATACAAATCTTAAACTTGCTTTGGTTTGCTTTATTTTTAAGACGGATTATTTTGTATACATCAATGATTACAAAAAAATGAAGTGTATATAGTTAAAGGACCAAATACGTTTAATTACAATGCCTTGAGGCCGCTTGTGGTGATATGGACACGGCGACTTCCCGCATGTATTTGACTTCCACTAAATAAATCAAAATTGTTTCATTATAAACATGACCACTATTCCAAAGGCGTACACTAATATCAAATATGAATAAACTCCCTTATATTTTGATACAAGGTTTTATTATTGGTTGTGATATTCAATTACAGTATGATAGCGACTGTGTATTTTCACACAGTTAATAACAATTAATTAAGGTTATTATTGAGAGTAAAAATTATAATGCTACCAATTTTTATTTTATCTTAAAAACTGTTAAACCTTGGAAAGACAAAGAAAGTGTACTTTGGGAAAATACTTTAAGAACTAAGAACAAGTATTGTTCAGGTAATGCCAATACTCCTTGACATATAACCAGGTGCATTGGAGAACCCTTTATATCAAATCATGCACGAGAAGAATTGAAGTGGAAAGTTAAAGGAGGTATTTCTGTTTGTTGAAGCATATTATACTTGAACGTTAAGGGCCAATAAAAGGTCAAAACAGTCCCAGGACCGGACAAGATCATTGGGGACTGTCCACATAACAAGATCTGTGTCCCTGTCAGATCAGGGCTGGCGGCGCTCCCTCGGCGATATCACCGCTCATCCATAAAACGCGAAAAATAAAATTTATTGAAAATGCAATAAAAGAAAAAGTTTATTCTAATGAAAAACATACCTTGTCTGAAATTATAATTGATCTTATATTGTTTAAAACTTTTCTACATACATTATTTTTAGAATTTCAATGAAGAAACGTTAATAATTGTCTATAAAATTTTGACTAAGCTTAATAATTTAGAAAAATACTAATTATCAAATTTATCTTTACCTATTAAGACCGACTATATACAATTTCAAGGTATGAGGGGCGTAATATAACTATTCAACTAAACACTTACCAAGTTTAAAGAAAATCAGTTGAAAAACGGCGTCCGAAACAGGGGAATAGTATACCATGTTTTGCCTTAAAAGCCGTATGGATTAACATTGCCGACTGAGCAGCAATGGGCTACTGGTCCAAAGGTGAAGATGACTCTTAAGTATTAAATCTCTTAGTCCTAACGGGTCGTGTTAATATTAATGTTTGCCATTTTAATTTAGCACAAAAAGTTGTTGGGGAATATAAAGTCAGAAGGATTTTTAGTAGGAAGTAAAGCATTACTTTTACACCAAGACGTTGAAAGTACATAAAAACTTACCCTTTTGAAGGAGCAACAAGTACCAGACTTTAATTATTATTAGTTATGTACTAAGAGAGTATGATGGATTATTTTACCTTTAAGGTTCGTTATATAAGAACTATAAAAATTCCATGAATGTTAATATTTTTATTAAGTAAAACTAAGTAAAATTGCTCTAATTTTGAAACGATTTTTCATCAGTGCAATATAGAAAATATAATGTATGTATTGTATTAAAATTTTTGAGACTTACTGATATTTACACTGTCATTCTTTATAGTTAAAATATTATTTATGATTCATTAACACTGTCTCATTTGCGAAAGACTTGAGGATTATTGTGTTTTCACAAAAGTCACATGATAATTGCATTTGCAACGTGATACGGACACTCTAAGCCTACAATGCAATAAACATTTATCATTAGTTATATTATACTTAATAAGAAATAAACCGTCTCGTAAGCTGGTCATAAGCAGCATAATGGAGGTGTTCACAAAGGTAAAAATGAAGTTCGACCACATTGAACGGGCTTTGTTTTTGTAATGTCAAAATGAAAGGGTTGTGGTATTTTAATTGGGAAACGTTTCCTTTGTGTTTGCTTTGCATTCGATTTAATCATGGGAAGACTGTAACATTTGTAGTTTTAATTGCTTCTTCGTAGGTTCCCATTAAAACAGACTGCACACGAGTTGATGATTCATAATGTAGTAAATTTTAAAATGGATTTGATCTTAGTACTAATAATTGTGGTCCATTTTGGTTTATAGGTAAAAAACGTGTATCTACTTAGGGTAGGACTTATGAAAATCACAACACTAAAAAAATAATAACGTAGGTTAAAACTAACTTTAACAAATGATTTATCTATACATCGTCACACATCATTTACGATACATAACACTGTAATAAAAAAAATCAATAAAATTGACATCATAGCATTGTCCGACATTATTGTAACTAATATTTTGAAGCTATACGTAATGATTAGGTTTCTGTTTTCGGGTTTTGACTTCATAGCTCCCTTTACCCCAAAATTGTAAACAAAATTCGAAAATTAGTATGAAAACTCACTGGATTTGTTCTAATATAAATTGGAATTTAGTTTATATGTCGATCCTCGAACAGTCGAACAGTAGTAATTTTAAACATTCATAAAAATAACTGGATAATTTTGCCTTCAATATAATTTATTTTTTGACATAAATATTTGATGTTAAACAGTTGTAATAAAACATTGAAACTACATTCTTTAACCAAAATATTTGCTTCAACTGCTAAATTAAAAATCTAAATCTAAAGTTACTGTGAGGGTTGACTTTCATAGTTTTATTTAAGAAAATAATAATTTTATATCCTTAGTTAACACAGAAACATTATCTGTGCCAAACAAATAATACAGATATTCACTTTCATGTATCAAATCATAAAGAACACTTTTTCTCAGATATGTGCATTATTTTAAATATTTAGTGAACCTATTCATTTTATTTTTGAATTTTTATTTTGAAGACAGTGAGAAGCTACATACTGGAAGTTACATTTTTAACAATCTTAGCAAAAACTGGCTCTAGTAATATATCTATTTTTGAAAAAAAAACAAAAAAAAAACCTCTTGTCAGTTCTGAATACCTTAGATTAGTTTATTTTGGACTTTTTCAATCCCACATGCATTATGGGTTAATTAACTGGGGTCACTCTATCTTTTTGATACAAAAATGAATCGTTCGTACAATGGCTGGGGATGGCCCTGTGGAACACTGCGAACATCTTTTCATTAAATCCGTATATATACTATTATTTACCTTTACATTTTACACAGTAGGGTACTAGTTTACATTAAAACTAACCTTCACCATTTTCACACCAGACAGGAATTTCACACATACAATACTACATTAGAGTACCAAGAGTAGTCTACATTAGAAATTCTATATCATAGGCAACTCTCTAATTTTATCGTGTGAAATTCTATAAGTTCCCTGACTTCTCTTAAGCAATTGGCTAACCTTGATTTAAGGTTGAAGTTTATTCTTGGCTTGTTAGATGCCCTTGCTACTTTATATTTTTTTTTAATCAGCAATTTTTTAGAAAACCATACAGCCTAAAAGGCTCCACTGTTTTACTTATAAGTAGTTTTTAAGCATTTCTGATTATACCCATTTCATGTCCTATACCTGATCAACGGCAATAAAGATTCTTGATTTTTGAGCTAGATGAAGTGCAGGCTTACCATTCCGTTTTACCAGTGCCAGAGCATGAAATACCTCACATTCAAGTAAGTGTCACAGTGCTGTGTAAACCAGGGTGACGTGAGCATTTTTAGTTGAGATTAATAATTTCATCTACCAAAAGACAAGAGAGACTTTTAGAGATTTAAAATAATTTATATGAGTAAATACTTATATATACCTAAATATGAAATCCACAAATCTCTAAAGCTAACGGTGGTGGTTTAAATATCAGAATTGAATTACTATAAAAGGGGTTTTATTTGGCCTAGGTATCAGTCAGTTCCACGAGCAGTTCATCGGAATACTGTGGACGGTTGGATCAAGTATGTATAAAGGTTGGTCACTTTATTTACTTGGTAGAAATACGTGACAAACAGCTATACATGTATGGAAATATTATGTCATGATAAACCAAAAGAAGTAATTGATTACTTACTTGATTACTTTAATTTCAATTGTGTCACAAAATATTGAAGTTTAAACTATTTTTTTAGTGAAATAGGTAAACCTTGTACACGTTTTGCAGACACGTAAATTATCCATGGTATTTAAAGCACTTTATTCAAGAAAATTTAATTTACCATTATGTTTATTGGTGTCAAGTTTTATTATTTTATCCTCAAAATCACAGCTACAATCAACACAATTTCTATGGCGTGGAAAGGATAGCTCATTTAAATGTACCAAATTACCTGCACGGGAATTAACCAACCTTTACCGAGTTCGGTGAAAGGGTGGAAACCTGGACTTAAAAGGTTATTTTGTTCAGAAAAACGTTTTTCATTCACTGTATTTGAAAAAAAGCGGAGGTATTTGAAGAAAACCTCAACCGGCGCAGCTGATAATGAAGGGGTCCGATGTATCGAAATCAGCTGGCCGTTGATTTGTGGAGCATTGAAAAAGATTCTTTGTCAGTCGTTAACCCTCATATAAAACCTCTTCCCCAGCATAAAAAGCGGAAAGTCAAAGCATTGCTCTCGTTTTGGAGAAAACAACCACGATTATGTAACGGTGTATTAGCATAAATCAACATTATTCTGGAAATCCTTTACATGAGCATTTGTTTTACTAAGGAGGGATGTCATATTCCATAATAAGGTGTTGAATATTTTATGGTTATACCATTGAAAGTACAGTAGGTACTGAAAATACTATATTGGGAACTTTTTCGTATTGTATCTACCAACCATACACATTGATATACTTTAATAAACATTGCTATGTAGACATTGCAAGTTACTCAAATGGATACAATTTTGAAACTCAGGATTTACCGTTTTTTTTTTTTCACCAGACCTTGGATTTCAAAAATATTTGTATGGAGAAAAAGATCAGCAAAATACAAACCTTAAACTTTCATTACATACTCTAAATACCTTACAGACAACTAAACTAATTGGAGATAGAGTTTAATTTTTTACCCAAACGAACATACAAAACTTTTACTGACGTAGGATTTAAAAGTCTCAAATTTTTAACGTCAAATATATCATTTTAAAATTGGGAAATAAAAACATAAGCTGGATGTTCTCCATAAGCATGAAACGATGTATTATGTAGACTGTATGTCTTCGAGGACGATAAAATATTAAGATGCAATAGAATATTAGATGGAGACACGTTTAGCGAAAGGCCAGTGGTGGAAAGATGCTCCGGGCAGGATATATTCGATTCTGAAAGAAAATTGACCTGCGTACAAAGCTGGTTCTTTGGTAAAGAAAGCCCAACTGACAATCGAGGGAAGCAAAATTTATTCTAAGGGTTTTTCTTCAATACTATTGTATAACGATAATTGCTACGATAGTTGCTTATTGCCTTCTTGAAATCCAGTTACTGAACATTTATAATTACTGTATAACACTTAAAAATTGTTCTCGTTAGTGATTACGTCACGCCTACTAGAAGCAATGCAATTGTGCGATAGATTCAATAGAGCCATTGAGTTCATATATATAGCATGTATATTAATCACACCTATGCTCATTTCAGGAACAAAAATTATTTTTCCCGATGCGTATTTGAAGTCAAATATCTAAAAAAAAAAAAAAAAAAAAAAAAAAACGGTAAATTTTATCAAAATTTGACAAAGAAAAAAGTTTAAAAATTAAATTATTTAAACAATAACATCACGTTTTGTTGTCTGTTATTTGACGGCAAATAACAGGCTTATTGCGATTCTTCTGCATAAAAACATTGATTGTGCATTAGCCTATAATTAATGTTAATGTAGGTTATTTGAATAGAAAAATCGCAATAACTCTGTTATTTGTAGTCAGTTACAAACTTGATATCGTTTATTAAATAAATTAATCTGTCAAATATTTTGTCTCTTGTAAAATGTTGATCAAATTTACCATATTTGAGATATTTGAGTGAAAATTTTCAAATGGCCGCATTTTGAAAATGCACATCAGCGAAAAATAGTGTTTTTTTCTGAAGATGAGTTTTGATGTGTTAAAGATACAAGCCAAACATGAAATCAATACAACTACCTCTAATGCAAATACAATTATTAAGTGCAAAAACAAAACGGTGGCTAGCGGCTTAACGAAGCATATTAGGACATATGTTTATGTGAACTTTTTGTTTATTTTGGTTTATTTTGGTTTATTTTTTAGGTTGTTTGGTCAACAACCTAAAAATTTTTGTAAAGGTTGAGGGTGGACACCCTGTATATAACTCGAAAGTTTGAAGTTGATCTGAAACTTCCTTCGGAAGTCATCGTCGAACAATGTAATCGGGGTTTTATCATAGGACAGTGAAACACTAACACTGATGTGTGAGGATTTTACTCCTTTTAAATCCTTTCAACCAATGACTTTAAACCCTAAAACTCAAACTCTTTCAGTCCTAGACATACTATTTATTATGAAAGCCAAAGAACGTCCAAATGCAGTTTCTGTTAGTTAATTATAATTAACAAAAAACATGTAGCAAGCGTGTAAACTACAATGCCCCGGAGCCGTTGGTACACTGGAACACAGACACTTTCACTCACATGAAAAAATCCGAATAAAATATAACCACCATTCCAAAGTTGTAAAATGTAGGTAAATTCCCTCATGTTCATGTGCTTATAAATTGTGAGAGCGATTATAAATCAATCAATCAATCAATCAATCAATCAAAAAGTGCTTTATTGACCCAGTTAGTACTTACAACAATTACAGTAGAACATGCACATAAAACAATGGTTCTAGACCGTCTGTTTTGGTTGGCAAAATACTAACTGTATAATTACACTATACTTATAAAGAAAACACAAAAAATATAAAATAAAATGTGGTGTGAGGACCCCTATATGAAAACCAATTTAGACAGAAAAAAACACACTGACAAAAAATGTTCAATTACTTAAATAAAATGATTTCTTTTCAAATAAAACTAGCGAACGGATATAAACACATAACCTTTAGTTTTAATCTAACTTAAATAAACTTATCTCGAATTAATGACATTGATTATACCCTAAAGGAAAAATACACTTTTATTTCATATAACTACAAAGATCGATATCACAGTAAACAACTAAATTCCATCTTTCTGCCCATGCCTCTTTTAAATAGTTTACTAGTGCCCGCCAGTCCTTCCCATTTAAATATTGTAAAAATTTATTTTTAGTTAAAAATTGTTTTTTAAACCAGAAAGATCTAATATTTCTAAAAATTGGACATTCGGCAACGAAATGAAACACTGTCTCAATTTCCCCAAGATTACATAAAGAACAATTCATATTGTAGTTCCCCATCCACGGCTTGTAATTAAGATTTACTAACTCAGCTCGAGCCTTAATTATCCATGAAATAGAACGAATGTCAAAGAGCGATTATAAATAAAAACCTTTTGTTTACTTTTGTTTGTATTTCAGGTTAGAATTTAGTACATCCTGGATATATAAAGAAAATGTTCATAGGTAAAATACTGTCTAGTTAATGCCAATACTCCTTGACAGAACCAGTTGTATCAGTGAACTCTTTTATCAAATCAAGCAAAAGAAGAGTTGAAGTGGAAAGTTAAAGACGTCTTTCTGTTTGTTGAAGCATGATATTATACTTGAACGTTAAGGGCCAATAAAAGGTCAAAACAGTCCCAGGACCGGACAAGATCATTGGGGACTGTCCACATAACGAGATCTGTGTCCCTGTCAGATCAGGGCTGGCGGCGCTCCCTCGGCGATATGACCGCTCGGCTGAATAAACATCATCACGGTCAGTGGACGTGCCTCAGACAGGTATGACTTTATGGAAAATATCGACAACAACTAATTCTGCCACATCATTAATTATCTGTAAGGTTGCATTATTCATGGTACTAAAAAACTATTTTTTATGAAAAATTTTTATATTTATTTGCAAATTTTTTTTATCTTAAGTATGATAAGTCTTTAACAAAAATTGTTAAATGATTTTTAATAGATATAAAGATAAAGCTACAATATAATTTAATTTATTTGGATACGTGTCAGATAAACGGCGTAAGAAAACACACGTGGCACATCAAAAAGACAAAAATGGAGTCTAACCGCATTTGCCAAGCTGTGTTTTTGTAACGGGGAAATGAAAGGGTTGTGGTATTTTAATTGACCACCCTTACCTTTTCTCGTTTACTTTGTATATCCCATGCGAAATGGTCACAACTGGAAATTTACAGTCATGAATACAGAACTGTGATCTACTCATCACGAGAAGCTGAAGAATACATATAATGTTGGAGGTCAAACGTTATAATTTTGATATATTAAAAATAATTACGTTCATAAGAAGTGTGATGGTACTGTTAGTAACTTAATGATAATAAATTGTTAAAAACGTTTATTGGCATTTTATTTAGTATAATTATTCATCGTTTCTGTATGTTAAAAATAATTTTTTATCATTCTGCACGAAATCAGCCTCTTTTTTGTTCTCTAAATAGTATCAAAACCGATTCTTTTTCGTCCTAGGACTGAAAAATCATCTGGAGAATTTTTTAGGTCCTAGTACTGAAAAGTCAGCTGTTCGCTAAGTATATTATTATTGATTTATTAGTGTTGAGGAGCAGAATTTTGAAATTCAAACGTTAAAAGAGCATTGTTTGTAAATAACAGAAATGCAAACACTGTATATTACTTACTTTGTAAATGTAACCTCGAAAATACAACTTGATAGTTAATATTTTTAACGATCAAAAGTCTAATTTTGCATTATGATAAAAAAACGTTGTTCATCACTCGGAGCAAAAGTGTCTTTTTGATGCTTAATCGTTTTTAAAAACTCGGCTGCGCCTCGTTTTTAAAACACGATTGCGCACCAAAAAGACCCACTTTTGCTCCTAGTGTGAAAACTACTATTTTATCATTCTGCACGAAATCAGCCTGTTTTTTGTTCTCTCAACTGTACCAAAACTGATTCTTTATTGTCCTAGGACTGAAAAATCATCTGGAGAATTTTTTATTTCCTAGTACTGAAAAGTCAGCTGTTTGCGATGTATATTATTATTCATTTATTAATGTTGAGGAGCAGAATTTTGAAATTCAAACGTATAAAGAGCATTGTTTGTAAATAACAGAAATGTAAACACTGCATATTACTTACTTTGTAAATATAACCTCGAAAACTTAATAGTTAATATTTTTAACGATCAAAAGTATAATTTTGCTTTATGATAAAAAACGTTGTTCATCACTCGGAACAAAAGTGTCTTTTTGATGCTTAATCGTTTTTAAAAACTCGGCTTCGCCTCGTTTTTAAAACACGATTGCGCACCAAAAGACCCACTTTTGCTCCTAGTGATGGAAACTACTATTACCACTTATATATATTCTACAGAATTTAGTTTTATTTAAAAGGTATATTAAAGAAAATACATTACACTTCTTAACTACATTATTTATCTTGTTTGGCATACCTCATAAAATCTGTAAAATGTTGTTGATGCATGAGAAGGTGATTTTAATTATAATACAAACTAACACAGAATTTGAATTACTAAAATATTATAGTTATGAGTTGTTGAGCAGCTCAGCAACATTTGAAATACGTCAGTAAAATCTAAACAGTTTATAAATTACTTTAAGTATGTACTTCACAAAAATGATAACAAAGACTATATTATTTTGCTCTCCAACAAAAGCTATAGAATTAGCATATAGTTTACTTATTTCTCAGTTAAAAGAGTTTAAAAAATGAAAATCCCTCATCCTAAAAATGTGACAGGGACCGTTTTAAGTGTATGTGGCTTATATTCGACATATTCTGAGAAAATTCCGCCTAGAATAATTGTAAATATGAATTTACTAAATCACTTATTTATGTAAAATATTTGTTTCCTTTTTTATTATGAAAGATTAATACAATTTACATGCAGCTGGTAAAAATGTCTACTATATACTTATTTAATCAGTAAATACATATCTTGTTTTATTTAAAGTACCAGGGGGACCGAGCTTAAGCTCGGTAAAATTATTACTTTCGTTCTCACACAAAGCTCGTTCGCTCTGCTCACTCGCCCTTTTCCGTTTTAAAGACGAGCTCGTTCGCTACGCTCACTCGCCAGGCCAACGGTTGCTGCACTTTGGTATAACTACAGAAAAAAGATGTAACACATTGGTTTAAATATCTACAGTTATCAACTGATTTTTGTTCAATTAATAAAATCTCCATAAGGATAACATGGAAACTTTGGAGGGCTCTAGCGTGAAAACCGGATTTTCCCCAACTATGGGACCAGCTCCAATCGATTTCTGATGGCCAAAACCCCCATATTCCAAAATTTGAAGGAAATCGTCGGAGCCGTTTTTGAGATAATTGTGCAAGCAAGCAAACAAGCAAACAAGCAAACATTGCTCGTATAAGAGTATAGGATTATTTAGTGAGGTAAACAGTTAACAGTTAGTGATGTGCCGTATAGAGTGGGTACATAAAGCGCGTAAAGCAAATTAGTCCATTTAGTTGTAGAGAATTTTATGTACAAATCTTAAATTATGAATTAAAACATTTAAACCTCATAATTAAATAGTTTTAGTCATAAATATCTTTTTAAATAACACTTGTAAATTCTAAATACAAAAGAATTCCTTAAACGATTGCGAGTTGTAGCCTAAGAGCATAAAATATTAACGAAAATACACCTTTAATTATGTTATTAAAAATCGAGTAATTTTTCATAATGATTTAAAGAAAGAAATTTAAAAGGTGTAAAATCTTACTCCACTGGAGCAACATTTACGTTACAGCAACTCCCCAGTTTTATGATTTCCACAACAGCCTAAGGCCAACTGAGTTAAGTTTTGTGCAAGATTTGAAGGTTAAAAAATCATATTATTTACAAGTATATAAAATATTTTTGACCAATAATGAAGCAGAGGTACATGTAAATTAATTGATATTTATGTCTTTTTCGATTGAATCGGGGACTGTCAGATTTAAGACTGGGGGGGGGGGGGATTTAATGGGACATAAAGTTTTTAAATCTCCAAAACGTTGTTTTAACTCTTGAACGTTCACAAAATATTTTAATTTGATTTTTTACAATACAAAATGAATTTGATTATACTCTAAAATCCTCATGAAGTGCCGCTTGGAATGATGTAATTATAATTCATACGGTCTAATTGATAAATATTCTATAAATATTAATTTTGTACACACTTTATCTTTTACAAAAACAATTCCCTTATAACAAAACGCGTGTTAAGTAAATTAACTCAAATCTTAAAATCTTTTTATATGAATCCGTCTTCAGTTTTCTACATGACTTATGAAATACTATAACAAAATAACAACGAACTACTCCTCAAATGTTCATTAATTTTAAGATTTCAAACTTCTTATGTAAATAATTGACAAAATCTGTAAAAAAATGATACTATGATGGGATTAGTTTTTTTGTTATTTCATTTTATCCATATATAATTAACAAACTCAATAATTATTGTAGTTTTTAAAGTTATATTTCCGTCCCAAACTGTCCATAAATGTTACAACGGGGTTAATAAAGATGAATATCTAAAATCAAGCATAGTATACAAACGACCGCTTTTCTTATAATTTTCTATAAATGTATTTCTCCACAATACATAAACTCTTGTACACATATCCTTCAGCATTTCCGTTTGGCATTACTTCGCCGGTGGAAGAGACACATCTCTTCAAAAATGCACACGTCAGTCAGGTGTGCCCGAGTTTTTACGTTGAACAGCACAGCACATGTCGCCCGTACATATGTAATGCGCACTTTTTCATGTACTCTCTTGAAACGGAATTGCAAACCTACATTTTACTGACACCGAAACCTTTTGAATATTTTCCTGGAAAATCTTCAAAGAGAATTACGAACAACCTCGAAAATTTGCCTAAAATAAAACATTAACTCCTGCTGCGTAATAAGGGAAACGTAGTCGTCTACGCCCTAGCTCTGGTTGTATTCGTGGTAATACTGCCAGTCGTTTTATTAAGAAATTAGTGAAAGTGAACTTTCTACTTCTTAGATATAGTTATTTCTATGAAAATGTTAAAATGCCTACGATTTTATTATAGTTTTTTTCTGCGTTTAATATAAAACTAGAATAAACAAACAATTTTATCAGAATATCTATATTATATATTACTATATCTGTATTTTATTTGTGACACTTTAAACCTGAACTAGTAAAGTGTTTCAGTAGAAAATATTAGGATTGTTTAAGAGTTTACAGTACCGGCCACCTGGAATTTTTATTCCCATAAGACTTAAATTTCATACATCTGCTCCGCCTTTAATATTGGTTGAAAAATATTTATAAATAAGTAACAAATTTTGAGAATGCTTTGTTGTTTATTAGTAAAACCATCAATAATATGAAAATGATTTCATGGGGCCTATTTATTAAAATTGCTTTTAAAATGACCATAAGATGAATATTTTTGACCAGTATTAAAGGCGTAGCTGATGTTTGAAAGTTAACATTAGTCTTATGGGGAAAAAAATCCAGTTGATACTGCTTACTCTTAACGATTTGTAGATTGCTCTTTGGTATTCTTCCGTTTCAACGAAACCAAGTCCAGTGTTTACACATAGCCGTTTAATAAATTATTATTTAGAATAAACTGAGCTAAGAAATTTGGTATGAAACCAAAATCTAAACAAACGTGTAATATCAATCCAGCATTGATAACCATGATTTAGAAACACCACTTCCGTGGAGATTCAGTTATTCAATCGGTTAAGAAAATAAGTTAAAAGCCACAAAGTGATTAAAACTGTTAATTCACATAAGAAAAGAAAACGATTTTGCAATTTTTATTTAGAAATTTTAAAATTGTTTTCAGTATTAATGTTTGAGAACAATATTTTTGTGTTTTAAAGATAATATTTCATTTATAATTTCTTTTCACTTTAAACAAATCACAACGTGCTTGTCAATGGCGAATGAGTTGCTGAGTGAGTAGCTGCTGAGTCAGTTTGATTCACATGGGGCTGAATACTTAACGTCAAAATTTTCTCGGATGATACTAGAAATCCCGTTTGGAAGCGTCGGAGCTAAAAGTGTTAAACAGAATTCAAACAAAATACCAAAAATACAATCTTTGTATTTATATTCAGATTTTATTTCAGTCAAGCTATTTTATTGCAATAACATTACATACAGTTATTTATATTTATTTACTTATAAACAGTAGGCTTATATTCCAACTTAGTTTGAATTATTCCTAAAAAATTAACAGTCTTCATTATCTCTTATCCAATGTAGTAGTTTCTGTGAAATTTTTTAAACATATCACTAAAAGTTGCGAATTTTAAACGAACTTTTTCTACCTGATTACGTATTTAAACTTCAATTTGTGTCAAAACTGTACATCCACACTGTTTGAAGTGCATTGTAGTAAACCATGAACAAATACATTTAACAAACCAACATATCTTTGAAAACATGTTATTCAGGAAGTGTTTCGTTCTGAAAGTAAATATCCGTTTGCTTTAGTCAATGTTTGCTGGGGCTTCGGTGTGTTACAGTAGACCACACGGACTCGATTATTAACTGTAATCATATATTGTAAACAAAATTTACCGTTATACCGGGATACATTTTTCCATTAGCTTAGATTGTTCACTTATCACGGACATATATTGCTACACTCATATAAATTTTTTCTGCTATTTATATGGATGGCAGTAATGCTTACTTAGCCCTAACCTTTTTATATATTATAAGAAAGTAATTTACTGATGTAGTATATAGTTATTACTATTATTTTATAAAGCTTTTCTCATTGTAATTCAATATAGTAATTTCAAATTAATAATCAATCCAATAAATTTGCTTTATTTTTGGGTAAGGCCTTTCGTTACCAAACTAAATGCATACGAAAGCTTATAAATGATGAAGATAGAAAGTGATAACGCACCTGGAATCATACAAAATTTGAAATTGCTAACTAATCTTATATAATTTCTAGTTTATTCTTAAAATTTACTATAGTACAATATCAAAATTTGAAGTTTTGAATCCAATGTTTGTTTAAAATTAAAGTAACACATGTAAATTAAACATTTGTCTTATTTATAATAAATATTTTTCCATTGTGTTATTTGTTTGTCTAATGATGTGATCATTGGTAAATAAAGGTTTAACTCAAAAATAAAACAAATTTAGTGAAATTATTTGAGTTACAGTATTATAAAATAGTAGTTTTCATCACTAGGAGCAAAAGGGGGTCTTTTTGGTGCGCAATCGTGTTTTAAAAACGAGGCGTAGCCGAGTTTTTAAAAACGATTAAGCATCAAAAAGACACTTTTGCTCAGAGTGATGAACAACGTTTTTTATCATAATGCAAAATTAGACTTTTGATCGTTAAAAATATTAACTGTTAAGTTGTATTTTCGAGGTTATATTTACAAAGTAAGTAATATGCAGTGTTTACATTTCTGATGTTATTTACAAACAATGCTCTTTATAACGTTTGAATTTCAAAATTCTGCTCCTCAACATTAATAAATCAATAATAATATACTTAGAAAACAGCTGACTTTTCAGTACTAGGACCTAAAAAATTCTCCAGAGGATTTTTCAGTCCTAGGACAAAAACGAAACGGTTTTGGTACTATTGAGAGAACAAAAAACAGGCTGATTTCTTGCAGAATGATAAAAAAATTATTATCGTAATAACTGCTATGTTTGCGTTGCATTGTTTTTATTAAAAAAAAAAAAAAAAAAAAAAACATATTTATTGCTCTGTGTATATTTAGTTTACAGAGAAGCAAATGAAACTTATTTTGGAAAGGATTAATAATGGATATTAAACCTAATCATCCGTTTAATCAATATTTTGATAACCACACTTCTTATGAGTTCTTGAAATTAATATGAATACTCTTTCTACTCTAGATGTATATTATAAAATTTACTAAGATAAATACACAACTTCTTCTATGTATACAAAAATAAATGTAAAATGTATTGAAATAAATTTAATAAAAATAGTAAATTGAATTTTTACAGGTACTGATTATGAACAATAAGCATTCATCTCTAGCGCCTTCAAAACCAATGCCGTCAAAACATGAGCAGCATTTATATTGCATAATCCAGGCGTTAAAAATACACAATAAATTGCTTTGAAAACTCTCTAAAATAATCATTAAAGTAAAACAAAACTAGAAAATAGTTAAAAATACATCCTTATTAGCACTTATAATTGTTGATGGGGAATCAAATTATGTGGTGAACTAATTGATCAAAAGTTTGTTAAGGTGTCGTGTGTGACGACTAACTTTTGAATTCAAAAGAACGATCTAAATGTTGTGATTGAAATAAACATATTAATGATGCCACTTTAGCATTTATAAATATTTACAATGAAACAGAGTACACACAGCAAGCTCGTGCGATTGTGTCGTGTTATTCCAACCGGAAGGTATGATCCTGTTAGTGACGCGTTGGGAGCCCCGATCACGTCATTCGCCTAGTAGACACATTGTCCCGGGACTACCCTGGGAACATCACATATGTTGCGCATTGTACAACTCTATATTTATACCGACGCGGAGCGGGAATATTATCAGAGACTTAGTCGGAACAGGTTATACCGTGTATTGATAAGCCTAGTAAATGACTAGACAAAGTAACATCACCAAGCTGACCAAATCCACTGATGATAACTCGTTACGTAGACAAACAGTTCCCACCACATTAAATTTATGTTTGATTTCAAGTTGGTGATTTTAAATGTTTAATTTAAAACGTCGTTTCACCTTAAATATCGGTAAAAAATTAATTTTGATGGTTTTTTAAAGAAATTTTCATACCAACGGAAAGTTGCAACCAAAAGTTATATATCATTCTTGTTTAGTTATTAAACAAGAAATTTTTCTCTATACGATCAAAACGTTTATTCGAAAATACACGCATATTTTAGTAGTTTTATGTCATACTCATATTACTTCCTTAAAAAGACATAAATTCTCTTTTGCGCCCAATACTAAGGGCTTGGCAATTAAAATTTAATATTAGTCTTATGGGAATAAAAATTCACTAAGGGGGTACTGCAGAGTCTTAATGTTGCATAGCAGAGTTTTAACAATAATCCTTAGTAATTTTTCGGATTGGAATCCTTTTATGTCGACCGTATGGTTGCCGAAAAGAGCTGATACAGACCGTTGTATATATTTACCATTTCATTCTATTTGTTGGTAGATAACTATACAGCCATAAGCCATATTTTAATTCAATTAGTTCAATTGTAATGTGGTTTTCAGCTGCACAATACTAGCACAAAATGATATCAAACCTGTAAATGTAATGTAGGAGATTTGAAATAAGGGAAAAATGTTCTACCTTTTCAAACTTTCCAATATTGCGTAGCAATAAAAATCTTTACGGCGAAGGTTTTTGTTTAAAATAGCGTTTTAAGCTGTTTATTTCTCGGAGAGGCTTAAAGATAAAAGCGAAAACTAAGAAATAAAATATTTCTTTTTGTAAAACCTTTTCCGTTAGTGGTGAAAATCGTTACCGTTAATAACCACTTGCAAACATATTTTGCATGCATTTTACATAGTAGATTTAAACTTTATTTGCATTATGAGCACGTTTACATTTTACAAACTTGTCCCGTATTAAGTGGAAGATATATTTTCCATACTTTGATACTTTATATGTATCATGCTACCTTGAAATAAAAAATAAAAAAACTTGAAACGACGAATGAAAAAATATTACAATTTCCACAGAATATTCAGGGTTATAAACATTGCTCATAATATCATTTAAATTTGTTGAAATCAAGTTGTTGGTTTTTACTTGATATTGGAAAATGTGGTGGTTTTGGAGTTATTTAACAGAGTTTTAAAAATTTTTTTTTATAATGTTAACTGTAAAACATAAACGGCGATAAAAAACTATTCTGTAGCGAATTCAGACTTTCTCCCTTCTTAGTTGCATCGTCGAGTTTTTTACCCTCGGATCAGTAAGAGGCGGGGTTGAAACAGCGAGACCGATTCAGCTGATACTAACGTCCCCGCACTACCATTTCATTCAAGGAAAATCTCTAACAGCACCGAAAATTCTCAAAATCCATTTCCAGTGTTGTTGCTTTTTTTAATAAAACAATTAGTAAATAACACATGTCCTACACTCGCAGTATAACAAACACAATCAGCAACTTTGGTCGTCGTAAAGACACCGCCGTGTTGAATGACGCGAAATAAAATATTTACCAGCTATAAAGCGTCAGAGACAGTTTGAAAAAAAGATCAGCGGCCGCTCAGTGATGGTCGGCCCCTGGGGGGGTACGATGGGGGGGGGGGTTACAACCTGTTGTCCCTGGCTGGTTGTCGGTGATCTCTGAAGTCACCCGAGCATAAATAATTGACTCGCATTCTTAAATTTAAAGAGACCTAACATTGTTTATAAATTCAATAAATCATTAAAGTGAGTATTCAACGCTATGTTTAAACGAGTATGATGAATCGAACAGTTTTTAATTTATTAAAAGGGGTAGTAACAATTGAAAATCTTCATGAGTAACTCCTATTTGTATATTTTACGGTTTATTTTCTACTACATCGAGAGTCAATTATGATTTGAAAGAGACAGAATATATTTCTTACCACTTGAAAATTTTTATCCATATCATATATTTTTTCGACCGTTTATTCACATTATTGAAAACTGAGTAGTTAAAAAAACATAGACCTATATATATTGTAAAGGAAGTAGTTATGAATGTTGTTGATTGCAACGTTCTAGGAAAGAACCATAAAAAGTTAAATGTTACCCTTCCCAAATTAACTATTGATTAGGCATCCTTAAAACGAGAACATTATTTGAACTTACAGGTTCACATTGATATCAATCAACGATAAAATTGTTCATTTGTTGCGCACCTTTAGATATTTTTTTATAATTAAACTGTAGCTGCGTTTGTAAACTTTTAGCATGGGACTGTAACTAATATTAATACTAGATAAAGGAAAAAAGAATGTATTTAATGAAACTGCATCCGTATCTTTAATTATTTTAGCCAGCATTTCAGAACACTTTGAAATATATTTGTTACTGCCTGATCATCACAAAATGTGAAGTAATTTTCACAGACTTCACATTATCCATCGAGCGACTCCTCAGATAAGAGTGCTGATGGCCCTTCGATGGTTAGTAAGGAGCCAAGTGTGCTGAGATCGGAGACGAGGAAGGGGCGGACCAAGACGTTGTACCCGAGATTGGCTCTTGTCTCTTGGAGAACCAATGAATCTGCTTTGCATCTCAAGTTAAAGACTCGCAATTGCCAACCACTTCGAGAAATCGTTCAATAGATTCTACGAAAACTCGATGTGACCATTCTACTTGAGATGTGTTGTTTACGTTCGTTAGTTGAATTATTCGTTAGCCGTCATTTGTTGACGTTTTGAAATTTTTTCCTTCCAGATTTTATGATGGTATATGGGTTTACATTCATTATTAGTGTCTAAACTAAAAAAAATTAAGAGATGGAAAATCTCATACTGTTGTACTTGCACTATTCAAATGAAATTCAAAATAGCCGTTCAACAGCAACTGGTCAACTGGTTCTCTGACGTAACTTATTGTGAAGTGAAGCTAAGTGTTTTAAAGCGCAATTAAATATTTTAAATTTCTTCTTTGTGGTATCCATCGATTTAAGCATTTTTAACGAATTTACTCGGTCTTCTATCAAATCACTAACTATTGAAGTTTAAAACAAATAAATATAATAAAAGTTACATATGTCAACTTTGTTTTCAGTTGAACGATAAAATACAGGGTGAGCAAAAAAATCCGGGACATTTTTCATATAAATTAACTCGAAAACTAAACATGGTTTAATGTTGCAAACCATACTGAAGGGTTTTTTGTGTTGAGAACTCCTCCTACAATTTTTAATCGCTATTCAAGTCTTTGGTGTTGTTGGACTGTAGTTGTTTCCGCCAAAAATTGATGAAAAAAATTGAAATAAAATAAGGGCGCTATGCAAAAATTAAATTTGAAAATTTGCCATAAGAAGGACATTGAGTTTTGGGTGTAGTTTCGCGTGATTAATGATATTTACAATATTGGATTGGTCGGAAGTAGTTGATTTAACACTAAATGGTACTTTTTTATTTATCAAAATAAATTGCTCGATTTTGAGCAACAAGTCATGAAAATTGACTATAAATTCATGAATTTAGTTTAGGTTAAATTGTCTGTCATGTCTACTTATGGTAGATGATGTCCTTCAAGTTTCCACCTTCCACATACATACAAGCCTCCAACTTTTTTGCATATTTGATCTTAGTTTCCGTAGCATGGAGTGAGGAATCGCAGCGATCTCATTCCTTATGGACTGCTTCAGTTCAGTAATGTTCTGGAACTTCGAAAAAATACATTAGTCTTTAGGTAGCCACACATCCAACAGCCACAAGAAGTCAGGTCCGGGGATTGCGCAGACTATGTAACGTCACCAAACCGGGAAGTTAAATGTCCCAAAAGACTCATTACACTTTTAAAATGTCTCCATAACAAAAGCACGATGATGCGCCAACCACTGATTAAACATGTTAACTAACCTCTAAATGGCATTAAATAAACATTCATTTGCCGCAACAATGAACTCTCCAGCATTGTAACAGCTGAGAGATTACCGTTAAAAATTTCCCTGTTTTGTTTTTTGCTCATCCCGTACATACAGTATACTTGAAAAACATAATATAAAAATTTTAAATTTATCTTCTATCTTGTGATTTTACACCTGCTGGATTTTAGAATAAATTTTTAATTCAAAAGGTTTATTACCAGATACAAAGCAACAGAGTTCGGGATAGCGAAGAGGCGTAAATATATAGTAATTATAAAGAGGACGTGAGACGGACGCAGTTCTCATGTTTTCGACACTTGTTTGCACTTAAAGCTTTACACTTTGACGTTGAGCTTATTTCTTTGAAGTTTTTTAGTAAATATTTCACCCTTGCAAACACACATGAACGATTCGCTGAAAGTACGGCGCTTTGTTGCTAGTCTCTCCAGAGTAGCAAATAAAAGCGTGTGCTTTGTAAATATACGAAATAAAAATATATTTCTGAGTATCTGTACCGTATATTATGTTGCAATAAAATGTTGATAAATCCATAATTATTACAAAGTTTAAGTAGGTCTCGTTCATATTTTAGGACGAATAAACATCCGGAGTAGTGTAAAATTGCGGCCGCTGGCCCAGTTCAAGGTCACCTGAGGGATGACGTCATCGAGGTCAATGACCTCACCGATGACGTCATCGATGACGTCATCGATGACGCAATCGATGACGTCATCACTAATGACGTCATTTCGATGACGTCACACCCATGACGTCACAGAAATGACGTGCTGATGACGTCATCACCCCTTACGTCATCAAAACGACGTCACCGACGCCACTAAGGTCAAGGTCACGCAGAAACTTAAAATTTTTTAGCACTTTTGCCGTTTCTCGCACTACGCTCCGAGTTTCAGTCAGAGTCCCCGTGACCTTGACCACTTGGAGCGAATTTTCGACAAGAAACGGCAAAAGTGCCAAGTTAAACTCGAGTTTCTGACATGACTCTGCCTAAATAGGCAATCGGTTATCCCTCAGGTGACCTTGAACCAGTACAACGCCCGCAATTTCATGTTACTGTGACCTTCAACACTTAACAACGGAGCGCCGACACCGATGCGCACCCCACGACAGCCATCGAGTGACTGACTGTCAGGCTCTGTGTATGCTAGGTATATCGGCTTGAGAGACTAAGACTCTAAACTGTCAGGAATGGGAGTAACTAACTGAATTTTGCAAGGAAAAGTCATTTCATCCAATATTTTAAACAAATCCTCATCAGTAAAACTGACATTAGTCTGTTTTGTATAAAACTTAGGGTGTCCGCGCAACAGTTTGCGCCACTTAGCTAAAGTTGAAACTCTCTTAACTTTGGGTGGTGGACAGTGAGCAACTAATAAAGTCTTAACACGGCTAAGTTTCTTACCTAAAGTGTCCTGCGACATGGCTTCACCTCACAAAAGTCCGCACAATACTGAGAGACTGCTTGTAGCGCATGAGTCAAGGGAAAAGAGGTGGGGGAAACAGCAGGAGTGGGGGAAGGTCACAGTGGCGGGGGAAGGTGAGGTGGTACGCTGGAGTATCGCATCACTTCACCATGAGCTGTCCTACAGTCAACACACTGTTGTCTTGGCCCGAGTTGGCACTAGAAGAAACATTTCTGTACAGCTTAGGCTGTGAGAGCCGAGGAAGCAAAGTCAAAGTGGAAATTGTGTTAAACTCCAAGATGAAGAGTCTCCTAAATAAACTAATTGTATCCTTGCAATCTCCTATAACTTTAGAGAAATACCACTTTATTAAGCGACACCTTATACTTTGGCAAAACGAAGCGGAAATGGAAAAGATTACAGTAAAATTAATTTAACTTAAAACCTGGACTGGACACTCATGGCGATACCACGTGGCGTGCAAACGCCACCCTAAACATTACAAGTTAGGTTATTGAGCACCTCTGGTACGATAACCGATGTGCTAGAGTTAAAGTGTGATGACCTTGAGTCAAAACACTGAAACACTACAAGTCGATATCGTCCCAGAGTTAAAGTGTAGTGACCTACATTCAGAACTTGTAAAATGACTTACATATAGAGAGCTAGAGAACAGCGAGACGCACCGCATGGAAGCCGGAGACATACTGGCGAAGCGGTGTTGTGCAGCCTAGGGACCCAGTTGTGGTGGGGGTATAGCCAACACTTAGAGTACAAGTGTTGTGGGTGACCTTGACCCACCTAACTTACCTGACCCCCCCCCCCCCCCGACAAAAAGTGCGAACCCCCCCCCCCCCGACAAAAAGTGCGAACCCCCCCCCCCCCGACAAAAAGTGCGAACCCCCCCCCCGACAAAAAGTGCGAACCCCCCCCCCCACCCCCTCCCCCACCCCTGATATCCTGGGCGTGGCAGCCCCGGCGGGGATATAAGGGGGTCCAGCCAGAGCCGGCTCGCAGTCCGCTCCCGCGCGTTGAACGTGAACGACCGGGACGGACCGCCATAGGCATCACTAAACATTGAATGGCGCCTTCAGTGTTTAGCGAAGTCTACTCTAACTTTAAGACTTGTATTAGTTGTAAGATATTGCGCTTGCGTTTGGGTATTGGGAATTGATTTATATGAGAGTGTTTTACTTGTACCCTATGTCTCCTGTGTCTTTTATCCTTTGTGTCTTGTTTGTTATATGTGTTTAATGTGCATGTGCTTGTTCCAGCATTGCCTACGTTGAGCTCAATTGTGTGTTGTAAGTGTGTTATATGTTTGTAAAGTGTATACGCTTGTTTTAGCAATCCCCCCTTGAGCTTTTTCAATGCTCAAAGTAAATTGTAAAGTCAGGGAACGGGAGTAGGCCCCCGTGTAAAAGCATTTTATACCAACGTTAGCATGAGTCCTCTCAGGCATGCAATATTGCGGCTGGGTTTGGGACTCGGTCCGTTTGTATGCTGACATGCAGACCACAGCTGTGGCCAATTTGCGGTGGCCTCTGCACTCGGACCGAGGGCGTAAGCCACTAGGGCTGTCCTCAACCTCTTGTTTCCCTTCTGGAAACTCAAAATTATGTAAATGAATCTTTGTTAGCTATTTGTGTTTTTAGTCCCCAAGGCCCCCGAACATTCGTGGTTCGCCATGGATGTACGGGGGCCGAAATTTTTTTAATGTCCGTGTGGCCTTGACCCACAAAGATTTATAAAAATTTACTGCATTGATAAAGTTAAATAGTAAAGGTAGGGTACGGGAGTAGACCCCCGTGTAAAACAATTTTAAACCAATTTTAGCATGGGTCCTCTCAGGCATGCAATATTGCGGCTGGGTTTGGGACTCGGTCCGTTTGTATGCTGACATGCAGACCACAGCTGTGGCCAATTTGCGGTGGCCCCTGCACTCGGACCGAGGGCGTAAGCCACTAGGGCTGTCCTCAACCTCTCTCAAAATTAAGTAAATGTTTTGTTAGCTATTGAAAAGACAATGCAGTAAATGTTTACAAGTCTTGCGTGGCGAAGGGAACACGACATTGGATGTTGCCTTGTTGTCATAGTTGGGTCTCTTTGGAGGCTACAGCGATGACAACCCAAGTGCCCCACACCCCCATCGGGGGTGTGGGGCTTAATTTTTTAAAGTTTTACCGTGACCTTGACCTAAATATATAAAAGTTTTCAAAATTCTTTAACAGTCAGGTCTTATTAACAAGGTAAATATATTAAGCTCTTTTTAAAAAAATGTACAAGTCAAGTAACACACAAGGTTTGACTCGTCTATATGTGTGTCTTTCTTGGAGGCTTCAGCGATGTTAACATAAACGCCTTAAGTGAGGCTTATTGTTTTAAATTGACCCCCCCCCCCCCGACAAAAAAGTGCAAACCCCCCCCCCCGACAAAAAGTGCGAACCCCCCCCCCCGACAAAAAGTGCGAACCCCCCCCCCCCGACAAAAAGTGCGAACCCCCCCCCACCCCCCCACCCCTGATATCCTGGGCGTGGCAGCCCCGGCGGGGATATAAGGCGGCCGGGTGGCATGCACTTCTCATTCCTGTCCAGGTTCCCGTACCGGACGGTCCTCCCTCGCTCCTGAGATTTTATTTACTTATTTCAATCTTCTTTTCATATTTACTCTTTTCATATTTACTCTTCATTTATTCGCTTCATCAAGATGGGTCTTAAGCTCAAGAATTACCCACCAGCTTCTTCAACCTCGGCCAACACGCCTCAGCCCTCATCGTCCTCCGCTCCGATCCTAGAATACCTCATGACAGCGCAGATTCTGAGCTGCCTGACGATGCCGCCACCGCCGCCGCCACCGCAGCCTGCCTCGATGCCCAGCCTTTCACCATTGCCACCAACATTGGAAGAGGTTGGCGCACCTTCGGCTTCGGAAGAGGCTGGCGCACCTGCGGCATCTTCAAAGAACCCCAGCGGACGAGTCCTGATAGCCTCTCCAGCACTCTCTCTGCTATCGGACTCGGGATCGGAGTCTGCGGTGTTCGAAGAGGCGCCAAGGTCGAGGATAACCCCCTACAGTCGAACTAAGAAAATCCTATCCTACACCAAATCCCAATGTCCCTCACCCATATCCCCCATGCCACCTACACCAACCAAACCACCCCGTAAATCAATCTTCTCCCCCGAACTTCCCTCAATCGACCTAACCCGTTCACCTACCCCACCCAAAATTGTCTGCAGCTTACCTTTTGACCTACTTAAACCTTCACCTCCCACCCCCATTCCTTCTAGCCAGCCTAAACCTGACAAGCTCCAAAACACTCCAGTAAAGCGTCCAACACAAAAACGTAAGCGTGTTAAACTCCCTGCTGGCAAGGGTAATAAATGCGATTACGTGTGGATGTCAAAAGACTTTGGGATTCTTTGCTGTCAGAAGTTTGCTGTTTTAGATAAAGACCGTTGCCAAACGCACTTGAACAAAAACATCAATCTTCCGAGAGTAAGACCCTACAGTCTTAACAACATTAGGTCTAAAACATCCCAACCCAGACATCCCCACAGTCCGCAACCGCTTGATATTAGAAGACTTAAAATGGATGAAAAATATTATTTTATTGCTCAAACTTATGGAGCTTTTGATGCCAAAGTAGAAATCATTGTAAAAGGTGATGGCAGCCTTCATACAATGAAAGTACCCGTTCGGATGGTACAAAGACAATTTTTCATCCATAAAAAAGGCTATCTAATACGAAGGGAAGGATGCCAATCTGTGTGGGAAATGGATTAGGATGTAGGCCTACCAAAAGAAATTCTAAATTGTTAGGTTGTGTTGGACGATATTTAAAAAACAAAAATTCTTCTTCCAAATTATTTTTTCCAAATTTAGTCCTAACCCTCTTAAAGTCAGGGAGAGGAGTATTACACAAGTCAAATAATAAAAAAAAAAAATACTTGACTTGTATAATACTTTAACCTGGCGGTGATGTAAAGTCACTGGGACAATCTCAAACCGTGTCCTTGAGGGTGAAGACTAAGTTACAAAAGTCTTTAACAAATAAAAACTTACCTCCAAACGCTTGTAGCTTGCTACAAGTGTTTGGAGGTAAAAATTTTTTAAAGTTTGAATGACCTTGACCCACATAAATTACTGTTTAAAGTAAACTGCTAACCTTACAACTTATGTCGTGTATCACGTGATACCCCCCACTCTAACGCTTTTAATAAGCTTGTATGAGCCGTTCATTTGCTTCAGTCCGTTCCTATGCTCTGTGGTAAACATGTCACAGTACAATAACAAAGGTGGAGACTTCTTGATAAATGAACACAATGCTTGGGAAGTGCTAAACCGGCATAGAATGGAAGTTGAGTGTTGTATAAGACGAGATGGGTCTACATTTTATCTATGTATTATAAACAAACAAACCCACAAGTATGAACACTGGACAAAAATTAATTATAACAACATAGATGAGCTGTTTGCTTGGGTTTTTGAGGTGTGTAAAGTTATTGAAGAAACCAAAATGATGGGTGTGCTAAAGGTATGTAAAACCGATGACCGCGAGGACTAAGGGAAAGTTAGTGGAAGTCCTTAAGCTATCCCCCCCCCACCCCCTCCCTCACCCCAGGGTTACCCCCACCACTAAAAATGGGTATATATAGGAGTGGTGATCAACCGTCTTCTCATTCTGCTTTACACTGTTTAGCTGAATACTACCATGTCAGCCATGAACATTCCAGCCTCTACCTCTGGCCCGACCGCATCCAACTCTGGCTCAAGCTCTGGACCGATCCGGCGGGGCCGCCTGTCAAAGAGTCGCGTTCGGTTCTTTGGATTCACTCCGAGCAAGACGGAGTTGTGCAGCAGTGCAGCCTCCAGAAGAGAGTCTAGCTTGTATGAAGAACTCCAGCAGGTAGTGCCAGGTGTAGTGGTTGGTGCATCTTCACAGGAAGACACTGTTAGAGCTGCTATAAGATATATTAAAGGTTGTAACGTATTGATAGAGGAAAAGAACAGGTTGTTAGAGGAAAAGAAGAGGTTGTTGGAGAGTGCACACAGTGAAATACTTTTGATCCGGAAAGAATGGGAAAAACTAATTATGAAGTGTGACAGATTGTTAGATGATAGTGATGATAGTGAGGATGAGAGTGGATAGGTGTGGGTAAAGACTCGGACTGGGACTTGCGTGTTTGTATGAATGTGTGTGTGAATGCGGAATACAGAGCGGGGGATAGATCACTCTGTGGCAATGGACTAACATGCCACTTAGTGATCTATCCCCCGTTCTGGTAATGTTTTTGGATGGCCTTGACCCACTTTACCAAGGCTAGCTAGTACCCCCACCACTGATAAGTGTATATATATACGGGTATTAACGTGCAGTTTGGTTATTCTGCTTTGTACCGCTTAGCTGAATACAGCACTGTAACATGGCTTTCAACTCCAAAACTTCTCAGGCTTCCTCTTCTTCTTCAAGAAGGCGTGCTGCCAACGTTCTGCCTGCTACTCGTGGACCTGCTCGACCATTCCACAGCATAACTGTTGCTCGGGCAAACGCCTGCAAAGCTCCGATGCTACGGACCTTGCTGGAGGTAAGCCAAGACGGACAAGGCTTGCTCAGTCCTGGTCAACGGCAGGAGCAAGAAAGGCGTATGGCGTACTTCAGGCTGCAGGGTGTAGTTCCCAGCTTGAAGTTAGGCGATCCGAGAGTAGCAAGCATCAACGAGGCAGCGGACTACATATCACATCTTCACAGTGTTTTAGAAGTAAAGGACCAACAAATTGAAAACTTAAAAGAACAATTGAAACAATTTAACTTTAATCCTGTGGAGTTTGTGGAAGCAGTGATGAGTGATAGTGATGATGAAGGAACTGAATATATATTGGGTATGTAATGAAAGACTTGGACATGGACATGTGTGTGTGTGTGTGTGTGTGTGTAGAATACAGAGCGGGGGATAGACTACTTTGCGGCAATGGACTAGCATGCTGCTTAGTGGTCTATCCCCCGCTCAAAGGGTAGCATTGGATGACCTTGACCCACCTTACAGCAAGGACAACCGGTTAACTGGTATAAAAGAGGGGGTCTATACATCTCGACTTCATTCTGCTTTGAACCTTCCAGTGGAACGCTAGAAACAATGAGTGGATCGCTGCTTGGTGCTAACTTGGACAGGTATTCTGTGATGGTACACTATGAAGATTGTAGAGACATGTTGACGGCTGTGTATGATTGTTTGGTGAGAAAAATCTTTCAAGAAAACTGCCAATTTATGTTAGCGTGGAAAAGAAACTTGTTTGTTGATGGTCATGCTACAATGCAAAGCATGAACCACCTTCATGTGTTAAAAGTAGGACATCATAATTTGGACGAACTGGACGATATGTTTAGGGAGCTGGAGTGTTTGATACATCAGGAATGTAAACCATGTGAAATTGAAATTTTTAAATTGGATATGGAATTAGAATAAAATGTGTTAAACAGGACTTGGACTTGGACTTGATTGAGGTTTTGTAGAACAGAGCGGGGGATAGATCACTTTGCGGCAATGGACTAGCATGCTGCTTAGTGGTCTATCCCCCGCTCAAAGGGTATCTTTACGTGACCTTGACCCACATAAATTGTATAGTTGGTGGGGGTATAAAAAGGGTAAGCAAATTGGATGGATACAACACTTCCATACCATGGCTCCACTTGACAACACCGTGTTCCATCGCAACAGAATTGTCTCTATTCTGGAGGTAATACCTCTAGAAATTATAGAAGTAGAGGACCAACTACCTGCGGTTGATCAAGAAGAGGAGGAGGAAGAGATAATGGATATTGAAACGGACTCTGACGAAGCTGGTTCAACGGACAATGAGGTGGACTTGCACGCCTACGAAACATTAGAGTCGTCATCTGAGTCGGAAATGGAATTCCAATTGGAAATCGAAGAAGAAGAACAAGAACAAGACACTCCCCATCGTCCAATGGATAGGATGTTAGTTGCCAGAAGAATTATGTATTGTCATCGCTGCCTATTCCGTGATGAGGATGATTCCGACTCTGATGGTGATGTTTCACCCTTGTAAAAAAGTTTAAACAAAAAGTTAAAAAAGAGTGTGAGCGGGGGATAGAGCACTTTGTAGTAAATGATGCTGCTTAGTGCTCTATCCCCCGCTCAAAATAATAATTCCAAATGACCTTGACCTACATAAACTTGCTCAAACAGACGTCTTTGAAAAAACTTGTACAAATTATTGAATCTAGACCAAATATCATCAATTTATCAAGCCTACTGATAAATGTATTACAAACGGTTGTGTAAAGGCTAAATTTAGCACATGAGTGATAACCTGTTTCCATATGACGTCACTTTCCCCACCTATCTGCCTCGGATATAAAGGGTCCCAATGGAGTGCGCTGCTCATTATTGCGTGGACATTCACAGAGTGTGCATTCAAAGCCAAACTGTTTGAAATGGCTCTTTGCGACATTTGTGGGGAAATCTTTCAAGACGAAGATCTTTTCACCATACACAGAGAATTACATAAAGACGAAGATAGAAAAGAAGATATTACCATGGATGAAATAGACTTAGACTCAATTGACCGGTTTTTGGAAGAGCACCAGAAGCAGACGGACTACTGGGACAGCTATCTACAGCAAATGCAAAGAAGAAGACCTAGTGTGATCCAATTTGCTGGTGCTGGACCATCTACTGCTAGAAGACCTTTTGAAGAAGAAGACACTGAAGAAGAGGACACTGAAGAAGAACTAGAAGATGTGAAACAACTGCGCACCACGGCCTTGCCAGGACGAGTTGTAACACATTTTAAAATTAATAATGTTCAATTGGAACTGGAAACATTTATAACCCAGGCTAAGGAACTTGTTGGTGGAACCTTGAGGGAAGAACTACAAAGATTAAATTTTATTAAATTTGGAATGGTGTTAGAGGCTATGTTTAACAATACTGATGGTGAAACAGCATTGAGAGCGTTCATTACCAAAAACCGAACCCTTACCTTCACCTCCAACATCGATGATATTATTGAAGAATGCTTGGAAGAACTTATAACAAAACTTCAAGAACATGAAGGAAGAGGATCTGGATGGACTTTGTCATCAATTGAAGGTATGGATGTAAGGGTTCACAAGCATGGATATGGTTTAAGGGGTAGTAGTTTTATCCCTTTACCAAAGAAAATCCAAAACACTAAATCGTGTAGGAATGTGCAAAATGAAGGTAATGAATGTTTTAAGTATGCAATGTTAACCAAGTATGTTAAAGATCATCCTGAAAGAGTTGGTAGAGAGTATTACGAAAATGAACACCGCTACAACTTTCAAGGCCTCACCTACCCAGTTACATTGAAAGACATAGACAAATTTGAAAAGAAAAATCCTGGCGTTTCAGTGAATGTTTTCGGTCTGGATGATTCGAACAACGTTTATCCTTTGCGGGTAGTAAAAGTTGAGCAAAGAAACCACACTGATTTGTTACTGATCACTAAGGGTGAAATTTCACATTATGTGTGGATAAAGGACTTTGCATCCTTGATTCGAAATCAATTATCAAAACAGAGGCGTAGGTTAACAGTGTGTAAAAGATGTTTTTGTTTCACATATAAAGAAATAAGACAAGGAGGATTAGAGTGGTTGATAGAACACAAAAGACTTTGTAATGAAAATTATGAAGTGAAGATTAGTCTGCCACCACCATCTCGAGCGTGTATCCAATTTAACAAAACAGTTCACCAATATCGGATTCCAGTAGTCATCTACGCAGATTTTGAATCTACGTTAGTACCACAGGAGCTGCCGGACGGTGAAGTGACTAGAAGAACAAAATATCAGTTGCATCAACCCAACAGTTTTTGTCTAATAGTGAAATCAACCTTGTCTGAAAACCAATTGCAAAACTATGGTTTAACATCCACTCCAATACTTTACCGTGGTGAAGAAGCCGCTAAGTATTTCGTAGACCAGTTGTATGACATTGCTGAAAAGGTACAACGCTTGTATGGTAATGTCGTACCTATGGAACCTTTGAATGAGAATCAACAAGAAGAATACAATATGGCATCAAGATGTTATCTATGCGAGAAGAGCTTCAGTGAAGAAAATCCAAAAGTAAGAGATCACGATCACCTGACAGGTTTATACAGAGGAGCTGCTTGTAATTCATGCAATATAAATTACAAACTGCCCCACTTTATCCCTGTCGTGTTACACAATCTTAGCGGCTACGACTCCCACTTCATTATTCCAGAGTTAGGAAGAGATGATGGTAAAATTGATGTTCTTGCTACAACATTGGAAAAGTACATCAGTTTCTCAAAAACCGTAGGTAAAATTAAACTTCGCTTTGTAGACTCTTATAGATTTATGCCATCTAGTTTGAGCAGATTGTCTGAGAATCTACGAAGAGAAGACCTAAAAGAAACCAGCAAGATTGTACCTGAAGATAAATTGGACTTAGTATTACGTAAAGGAGTATTCCCCTACGACTACATAACATCTACAGAAAAATTTGAAGAAACCAGTCTACCACCGATCGAAGCCTTCAACAGCAAATTAAACGAAAGTGAAATCTCCGTTGAAGACTACAATCATGCTTGTAATGTTTGGAACCAACTAAACATTCAAACCTTAGGGGAATATTCTGACTTTTATATAAAATTGGACGTAACTCTGCTGTGCGATGTGATGGAAGAATTCCGAAACACCTGCTTCTCCGCCTATGGACTGGACCCTCTACACTCGTACACATCTCCAGGATTAGCATGGCAAGCTATGCTAAAGTCAACCAACTGTCGACTGGAACTTCTAACGGATATCGATATGGTGCTCATGATGGAATCTGGTGTACGGGGCGGTTTGACACAAGCTGTAACACGTCATGTCAAAGCCAACAACAAGTACATCCCCGGCTTCGACGAGCAACAACCATCGGTCTACCTTGGCTACTTTGACGCAAACAACCTTTATGGTTGGGCAATGTCAAATCCGCTTCCCTACGCTGACTTCAAATGGATCGACCCGGCCACCATTGGAGACATCTCACAGATTCCAAAGAATGGTCCAAAAGGCTATATTTTGGACTGTGATTTCGAATATCCAGAGCACCTTCATGACCATCACTACGACTTGCCTCTCCTAGCCAAGACTGAAGTTTCACCGACAGGAAGATGGCCAAAATTGATGATGACCTTGGAGAATAAGGATCGCTATGTGGCTCACTACTGGGTAGTTCAACAGGCTCTTGAATTGGGTCTACGTATAGTGAGAATTCATAGAGCAATTGAATTCACCCAGTCTTGTTGGTTGAAACCATATATTGATTCCAACACTGCAAGAAGAGCTGCAGCGACAACAGCATTTGAAAAGGACTTCTATAAATTAATGAACAATGCCATCTTTGGGAAGACCTTGGAGAACAAAAGAAAACACAAAAATGTAAAATTAGTGAGTGATCCTAGGAAATTGGAAAAATTAGTGCAAAAACCAAATTTCGGAACATCCATGATTATAAACGAAAATCTAGTCGCTGTCAGTATGAAGAAAACAACAATAGTCATGGACCGTCCGTTATACATAGGTATGTCGATTTTGGATATAAGTAAAACCCTGATGTATGATTTCCATTATAACAAAATGGTTAAACATTACGGAAGGGAAAACATTGGAGTCGCATACATGGATACGGACGCGTTTATCTACTGGATAAAGACTTTGGACATGTATGAAGACCTAAGGACTTTTCCATACAAAGAAGATTTCGATTTTTCTGACTATCCGAAAAACCATCCAAATTTTAATGAAAAATATAAAAAAGTAATTGGAAAATTCAAAGATGAAGCAAATGGAATGCCTTTAGAAGAAATAGTGGCGCTGATGGCGAAATTGTATTCATTTAAGATGTACCACGAGAACAACACACCGACAGTGAAGAAAGCAAAAGGAGTGAAGACATCTTATTTGAAAAAACACGTGACATTTGACCACTACAAGACTTGTTTGTTTGAAGATACTACGATATCAGCAACATTCAACAATATCCGAAGCTTCAAGCATCAAGTCTACAGTGTCACCGAAATTAAAAAAGCGTTGTCAGCTCGGGATGATAAAAGATACATTATGCCCGACAAAATCCACACTCTTCCTTTTGGCCACTACTCTCTAAACCCTATCAACTAGTAACCTATTCTTCGTCCTTCTACAACTACGACCTTATTCCTTTCTCCTTCCGTAAAAAAATGGGGAACACGGCAAGTCCAACGCCGTGTTCCCCATTTTTTTACACAAGTTTGGATGACCTTGACCCATATAAATGATGTGAATATTTAAAACAACATTCATTGTGATTATACATGTGATACAACAAACATTGAAACCTGCAATATGAAGGACTTAAAGCAACAAATTGTCAACGAACTTCATAAACCTGCAAGAAGAAAGTTTCCACGAAGAAATACGGTGATAAAAGGAATTAATGATTTATATCAAGCGGATTTAATCGAAATGATTCCTTATAGCAAACAAAATAAAGGATATAAATACATATTGACTGTTATTAACTGTTTTTCAAAAATGGCAGATGCTTTACCACTAAAAGATAAAAGTGGCAAAAGTGTTACAAAAGCAATGGAAACAGCTATACAAAGAGACAAACATACTATTAAACATTTACAAACAGATGATGGAAAAGAATATTTTAATAAGGAATTTGCAAATTTAATGAAAAAACACAATATAAACCATTATTCAACCAATTCAGAAGTAAAAGCCTCAATAATCGAAAGATTCAACAGAACTTTAAAAAGTGCAATGTATAAAATGTTTTCCAACAGAGGATCGCACATATGGATTGATATGTTACCAAAACTTATAAACGATTACAATAACAAATTTCATAGGACTATCGGGATGAAACCAAACCAAGTAACTAGTAAAAATGAAAACCTTGTATTAAAACGTATAAAAACGAATACTAAACCAAAAGTTGAAAAACTAAAGCCTAAAAAATTTAATGTGGGTGATAAAGTGCGAATAAGTAAATATAAAGGTGTATTCAGTAAAAGATACCTGCCAAATTGGACCAATGAGGTTTTTACTGTATTCAAAGTACAACCTACAGTACCTGAGACATATATTTTAAAAGATAATAAAGGACAATTGCTTGAAGGAGGGTTTTATGGACATGAAATGTTAAAATCAACAGTAGGCGATGTATATTTAGTTGAAAAGGTGTTGCAACGGAAAAAAGATAAGGTCAAAGTACGATGGTTAGGATTTAATAAGACGGAAGATTCTTGGATACCTAAAAAGGATTTGATTTAACGATAGAGAATCATTTTAGGTTGAACCATTACAAAGGATGGAGATAGTACCACAAAAAGAGAGTTTTACTATTAATAATATAGATGAACTCACAGTGGATAATTCAGAATTCAATAGTGGGAAGCATGGCAATTTGTTACCAAACACCGTTCGTTGTCTGGTTACCGGACCTTCCAACTGTGGAAAAACTAATGTAGTATTCAATTTGATTACAAACCCTAAAGGATTACGATTTAACAATCTATATGTATTTTCAAAATCACTACAACAACCAAAGTATCAATTATTGGAAAAAATACTGACTAATGTGCCTGAAGTTAAATATTTAAAGTTTAATGCAAGCGAGAGTGTCATGCAGCCACAAGAAGCTGAACCATTCTCCGTGTTTATATTCGACGATGTATCTTGTGAAAACCAAAACACAATAAGGAATTACTTCGCTATGGGTCGACATAACAACATAGATAGCATTTATATTGGCCAAACTTACAGCAAAATACCTAAACAACTCATTAGAGACAATGCAAACATGTTAATTGTATTTAAACAGGACGAAACCAACCTAAAACATATATATTTTGATCATGTAAATGCGGATATGACATTTGAACGATTTAAAGAGTTGTGTGGAAAGGCTTGGGCTGAAAAGTATGGGTTCCTAACAATTATGAAGGAACAACCGCTAAACAATGGTCGATACAGGATAGGATTTGATAAATTTATATTAATACATTAAACGTGGTATAACACATTCATTGTTGTACAACACGTCTTGCTACAAACATGGTTAACCAAGAAAAATTAGTAAAAGAAATAAAATCACTTAGTGATTCTATTCGGGCTAAAAACAGAGCATTGAAACTAGGTATTAGCGAGAGGGAGAAATTCCTTGAATCTACTTTTAAACCTATTACTGAACCCTTGAAACAATTAAACAAAAAATTTGCTAAACCTGTATTGGAAGGAGATGCGATTGCACCTATTACGAAGTTTGAAAGAGAAAATGTAAAATCAGAAGATTTTAGTGATGAAGACCTGGAATCCTCTACGTATAGTGGTTTTACCGGTGGAGAACCCGAAAGAGAGCTAGAATCACCGGACTATAGTGGAATAAAAGAATTATATGAAGTAAAAGCCAAAAGAGGACATGAAGTTGTATCAACTGCTAGTGAAGAGGAAAAAGAAGAAGAGACAAGGGAAGGTCCGTCAAACATAAGCTTATTGGGTGAAAACATTCATAACAAAGGACCTTTAGGAAGGAAATACATGGTAAAAATGTTACTCGGAACAATTCCTAATAAGAATTACCATAGTTATGGAGCGAGATTAACAGAAGACGGTTTAATGATAGGTAATAGCCCGTTAAACGTTGACGAACATGATAATATTGTCATTGGTGATCAAAGGTATAAGGGCACAAAAGGATTATTTGAATTATTATTTGAAAATAAGCCTTCAGTATCGGTAGTGAAAGAAAAAGACATGGAAGCATATAAAAATATTTTGGAACAGACAAGTGCATATAGGAGAAAGTATTTACCTGACCAGCCTCCTTTTAGATCTAAGTCTTTAAAATATAAAGAATTTGTATCCAAGTTAATACCAACTAGAAGACAAACAATGCCGTTAACACAAAGAAAACCTGTAAAACGAAGATTTATGGCATCCACTTTGGATGTAAGTGCTCAGGAACGAAGAAAAAGAAGTAAGTCCGTTACGGGTACAGGTTTAATGAAGAAACTATATAACACAAATGTGATTTATTACAATAATATCAATAAATTGGTGGATAGAATGAAACTAATACATGAAGCTAAAGAAGCGGGTCATACTGGATTGGAAAACGAATGGGTGGCTTTAGTGGATGAACTCCGAAACCGTGGGGTAATCTCATAAAAATGCGTTACTCCCTAGAATACTATTCAGTTGCACCATGAGTGTCGACAAGTTCGGACGTTACTCCTCGGATGGGTTATATTATGCCAATAGTTTAAAAAGAAGTGCTGGTTTACCACAAACACCTGATGGAGATTATGATATGAGTAATAAAAGGTTAAAAAACATAAAAGATCCTACGGATGAAAACGATGCAATAAATCTAAAAATATTAAAGGAAAAGATATCGCCAACATTAAGACTACAAAATAACACATATGACGCAGAAGATCATAGAATCATCAACGTTGGTAAACCAAATCAAAACGGTGATGCAATAAACAAAGGTTATTTGTCATCTGAATTAAAAAATACGTTAAAATTCAATGGGAAAACGTATAGTGCCAACAATAAACGTATATCCAACGTAGATGACCCTAAAGATGCAAAAGACAGCGTAAATAGACGCTATTTACATTCTTTGATACCTGAAAAGACAAAAGATGGATTTTCTTTTTATAAATTTGTTATTAACGATATAGGTTATCCAAAAAATGAAAATGATGCTGTAAATCTCAAATATATAAAAGATCATTGTGTCATACGTGATGTGGGAGTTATCGATTGTCTTGGCAATTGTTTGGCGAATGTAAAAGATGGTTCAGCACCATCTGATGGTGCAACAGTGGGTCAAATGAAAGAGACTTTAAAACAAGAAACAACTGGATTTGCAAAACGAGATGAAGTATTATCAAAGCAAGGGGATGACTTTATTCAAGGTAATGAAAAATTTCATTTATTGACATACAAAAACGCTTATTGGGATTGCAGGCATGGAAGGTTATCAAATGTGTCATGGGGTCATGCAGATAGAGACGCGGCTGCCTTAGGACAAACAGTACATCTAGATCCAAATAATTACCATGCGTTTTTTATATGTAGTAATAAAAAATTAACAAACATGGCGCAAGGAAGAGAAGCAAATGATGCTGCAACTGTAGGACAGGCTATCACATTATCACAAATGGATAATAAAGTGTATACTTGTAATAATAAACGTATAACAGAGCTTAAAGACCCTGATCATGCAGATCATGCTGTAACTGTTAATTTCCTTGTAAAAGTAATAGGTAATTTATTATTTGATATGCACAATTATATTGCAGATAAAACATATACTTCGCTTGATGAAAACTTGAGAGGAAGATGGATAAAACAGGAAATTGTTAATAAATACTTTTATAACCCTAAAACTATAAAATTTAGAACTTCTAACATTGCTAATTGGGGTACTTTTGATATATAACTTGAATATCTTAACAAACAACTTCATTTATGTTTAACTCCTCATAGAGGAAACACATATGTTGCGAATTGCAATTATAAAAGACATTAATGACATTTCGGTATATCAGTCCAAATCGGGACATTGCGAGGAAAGGAAGTGGGATCACATCTACAGCGGTTTCTCTGTTAAGTAAAGCTTTAAAACGAATTCCAGTAGGATCCATAGTAAATAGAGCAATAGACGCATTACCATACGAATTTCATATACCGGGAGGTTATCAGTATTGCGGACCAGGAACTAAATTGAAAAAACGACTGGAAAGAGGCGATCCTGGCATAAATAAGTTAGATCAGGCTTGTAAAGAACACGATATCGCATATTCCACGTTTGCCGATTCAAAAAATAGATCAAGAGCTGACAAAAAGCTTGCGGACATAGCTTGGCAACGAGTAAAATCAAGTGACGCTAGCATAGCAGAAAAAGCAGCAGCTTTAGCAGTAACAGCAGGTATGAAGGCTAAAACAGCAGTAGGAGGTGGAAGAAGGAGGAGAAGGAGAGTAAAAAGGAGGTCAACCACAAGAAAACATGGAGGAAATATAAAAAGAAGACGACGATCTACAAGAAAAGGCAGGAAGAAGCCCACCGTGTGGTCAATGGTAAAAAACGGGGCAGGTCTTTACCTAAGACCTTATCGTGCATATTAAATGAAAGAAATCAATTGGTCATACCACATAAAGCATTAACCAATATTGAATTATTTAAATATATTTCCTGTTTAAAAATACCATTTTTCCGCGGAGTGTTTATGAAAGACAGTTTACCAAAGAAAATGTGGCAAAATGAGACTGGAATTGTAAATTTGGATAATACTGAAGGGCCTGGCACCCATTGGGTTTGTTATAAGAAACTAAATAACAATGTATATTATTTTGATAGTTTCGGTAATTTGCCACCACCAAAAGAACTTCAAAATTACTTTAAATCTGCTAAAAACATATATTATAACTATAAAAGAGAACAACCTGATAATACTTCAATATGCGGCCATTTATGTTTGGAATTTCTAGCTAAAAGTATCAGTCACTATTGAGATGTCTTCCTATACGGTATCATTAACAGGAAAATCGTCCACTTTACGAAGTATCCTTTTTCCAGCGTTACGCTTGCAAAAAGGAAGGTTTTGGGAGGCGGCACTATTGGATTTTACAACTTACAACTCTATCCCCAATGTTACGGAAGGTAAAAATAACGTATTGCATTATTATAAGGGAAAGGATGCCAGTGGAAAATTTACAGACTTACAAGAGTGCAGGTTACCCACAGGTTCTTATGAAATTGATCATATAAATGAATTTTTGCAAACTAAAATGGGAAAAGACAATATAACATTAAAAGGTAATAATAATACGATGAAAGCTGAAATTACTTCCAAATATTATATAGATTTCACTCAACCAAACTCAATTGGTGATTTATTAGGATTTTCCAACGATGAGCCTGTTTTAGAACCAGATGTAACACATTCCGGTAAGAAAACAGTAACAATATTAAAAGTCAATAGTATAGACATAACTTGTAACATTATACAAGGTGCTTACAGGGATGGGGCTAACACCCACATCATACATACTTTTTACCCAAGTGTACCACCTGGATTTAAAATTGTTGAAAAGCCACAAAACCTGGTATATCTACCGTTGAACACCACTTTCATTTCAGACATCGTGTTGAGCGTATTGGATCAAGACGGTAACTTGGTAGACTTCAGAGAAGAGCCTATTACGATTAGATTAATTTAAAATCGACACTTTAATACAAAACCATGGGTTTAACATTTAAAAGCGAACAACCTACGGGAAACCGCATTAGTAGCTCTTCAGCTGTGGAGGAGTTAACACGCGAGAACATTAGTTTCTTAGAGAGAATTGGATTAAAATTAACCGAGTATGGATATACTGGATATAGCGCAGGGTCCAACATTCGACGAAACCCTATGGGAAAAAGAATATCACACCCACAACCCTTACACTTCATCGAAATTAAACAATAACGATGAAATTCGTATTCCCATACAAAATCAAGACATTTACACACTACCATGTGAAAGTTACTTGTATATTGAAGGACAAGTTACTAAAAAGGACGGTACTACTGTTGGTACAACAGTTCCATTTATAAATAATCCTATGGCTTTCCTATTTGATGAAATTAGATATGAAATATCAGGTGTAACAGTTGATTCCACTAAAAAAGTAGGTATTACGACAACTTTAAAAGGATTAACATCTATAACACCCAATGAAACCAATTTACTTAAACCTGCCGGATGGGTATTACCTACGATTGACACGATCACTCCAAATCGAAATGGATATTTTGATTTTCATATTCCATTACGTTTGTTGCTTGGTTTTGCTGAAGATTATAGGAAAATAATATTAAACGTTAAACAAGAATTAGTTTTGTTGAGATCTTCTAACGATAAAGACATTATTAAAGCTGCAGATGCTACTACAGATGCGACTTTAGAATGGAAATTAAAATTAGACAAAATTGTATGGAGAGTTCCACATGTTAAATTGGCTGACGAGCATAGAATGCTACTTTTAAGAAAATTAAAAGCCGATCGTGATATTGTTATTCCATTTAGAAGTTGGGAATTTCATGAGCATCCCAGTTTACCTACTACGGATCGACACACTTGGACTGTTAAAACATCGAATTATGTAGAACGAGCCAGGTATATTATATTTGGTTTACAAACAGGTAGAAGAGACGCCATTACTAAACATGCAGGACAATTTGATCATTGTGACTTGAAAAATATTAAAGTTTATTTAAATTCACAATTCTTTCCATACGACAATTTAAATGTGTCATTCACTAAGAAGAAATACAGTATATTGTACGATATGTACGCGAGATTCCAAAGTTCATATTACGGTAAAACAAATACACCTTTATTACCACCTGACAAATATTTCGATGCCTACCCAATAGTTGTAATCGATTGTTCTAAACAAAATGAATCAGTAAAGTCTTCAAGTGTGGATATAAAAATAGAAATGGAATTCAACGATGCTATACCGGCTAATACAACTGCATACTGTTTAATTCTACATGATAAAATCGTAACATACACACCTTTAACTGGAATTGTTAAAAATGTATTGTAAGAACCGGTTTTGTTTCATTCCGCGAGTATAAAAGCAGAGCGTACAGACCGCTCCTCATCAGTTTGTTGCCTACTGTTGTATGGGTAGCATCGTATTCAATATGGCTTCTCCTAGTGGTACACCTGAAAATGTGGTAGATATTGAGAAGGAGATATCTGAGTTTTTAGATCCTCAAGGTCACCAGGAAGGAGGTGAACAAAACGTTTGCGGACAACTTCACGCCAGTAATAATGTTGAAGAAAAAGGTAAAAGAAGAAAGACTATACAAAAGAGAAAAAGGGATATTGAAGATAATATTTCTCCAAACATATTGAGTGAGGTATTTTTGCGAATATTTTACCCAATCTCTTCCAGTTTGGATAAAAGTGTTTTAATCGGTGTTATGAAATCTACAGATTATTCCCCTACTGTAATTTTAACTCATGGACCAAAAATGATTTTGTTTACGGACAGTGCTTGGGAATCGTTTATGAAACATTTGCATCTGCTAGAATGCTATTTAAGTAGTAACATGTTTGGAAGAAAGACAAGGGTAGGACTTTTGGATTCAAATGTGGAAATTGATATCATTAAACAACGTGGTGATCATCAGCTACGGTTTAGAGACACAACAAGACATGATAACAAAATTCAACTTAATCGAGAGGAGTTTTTCATTTTAACTTGTGCTACTGAACCTATAACAAGATACTTGAGACAACTGGTGTTTTCAAGTTCGATTATTAAAGATTATCTGGAAGACACTTTGGACAAACAACCGGACGCACCTATATTATACGGACCTGTGGATACTTCTATATTTAATAGAGTTCCTCATGAAGTACAGATGTGGAGACAATTGGAAAAGTACGCTCAACTACATAAGAAATCAGTAAAACAGGAAGAAGAGGAAGATGGAGGAGAAGAATCAAGTGTTAGTGATGAAAATGAAAATAAGGAAAATATAAATATACACCAACGCGCCAACAACTGTACGGCCTGGTATAAAAGTAGTACCTACCGTGGTGTGGGAATCAGTTGACCTCCTGACTTCGTAATGAGCAGACGTGTGACCTTCAAAATGGACAAGGGAGAAGAACAACAAGTAAAGTCCAAGCCTGGTATTTTTGAGTTTCAAGCGTTTCGTGGTAATGATGATAGATTCATTATAAAAGAACTTGTGTTTTTGGACATGAATACAAGTGTTCCTTATTCGTTTTTATTTAAACCACCATGTTCTTATTCGTCTTTAACTAGTAAAGCCGCTACTACCAACAGATGGATTTCAAAACACTTCCATCATATCGATTGGTATGATGGTTTTACAAGTTACACGGACTTGTATCACATTATGCATCACTTTTCAGACAAGTTTACCAATATTTACACAAAGGGGCTGGAAAAGAAAAGATGGATCGAAGGATTTACTCATGTTCCGGTTAATGATGTGGAATTGGATAAGAATTATCAATACATGCTGGAAACCATATGTATTTGTGCAAAAAGCCCAGAACATGATAAAGATAGACATTGCGCTTTGAAAAATGCCTATAAACTCGCCTCTTACCTTCAAAGTGGGGAATTGGGGAGTGGTGGGGGTAACGGAGAGTATATAAGTGGGGAGCAGACAGGGACCTGGCATGAGTATTACTCGAGATTCCGAGACGACAACATCTCCGAGCAAGAAGACGATCTGTAACCTGACCATGGCATCTCACCAGTTCCTTCAGACTTTGGTCGAGCAGTTCAATGCTCACTCCAAGTCAACAATATTACCTGTAAAGAAGTGCTCGGAACTAAAAGACGAGAAGCACTACATAATCCATGCTATGAAGAAGATGGAGACTACAGTTGGGGAGGCCATCTGCTGCAGTCTCAGCGAGGCACCGTTTACTCCGGGGGATGAACCAAAGTTCCAGGTGTACCTGCCCAAGAGATTCGTCCATCTTCTACAAAACGAGGATCTTCGCTCTATTCAACCCGGGTGTCTATACCTGGTGTCCCACGGCTGCACGGGTAGCAATTCTACAGAGTTGACCATCCACATCGCTGACAAGCAGCAGTGTTAGATTTAAGTTTTAATGTTGTACATATGTTGTTGTTGTAATGTTTTATAAATAAACGAATCATAAAAGACAAAAAAAATAAAAAAAACAAAAAATGCAACATATCAATATGTGACAGACTTCACGTATTGATATGTTGCATTTTTTTTTTAAACTTCGCGGGTGACCTTGACCTTTGACCTTTGCATTTCACAATTACCCCCACTACTGTAATTACCCCCACTACTGCACTAGGATTCAAACCTGCTTGGATGCGAAAAACGGTCAGTCTGTTGCCAACTAGCAAACGATGAGCACCTTGTACGAGCTTTGCATACAACGAGTTATAACTGACGCATCTTTATTCCAGATGGCTTTACGAGATAATATCCCTATAACAGTAAAGCAGGATATCGAGGAGTACAAGAACGATAATAGAGGGTATTCGGGATACTCCTGGTATAGGTTCCAAGACGGGGAAAAGTTTTGTAGGCCTTGTGGCAATGCTGCCGTCAGAGACCTTCGACGGTTCATACAGGAAGGTGGTAGAAAACAGTTTGGATTTCTAGCACCAATGTTTAGATTTGAAAACTACAAGGACACCTGTGCTATTTGTTCCATCCCTTTGTATCAATGGAAAAAGTTTAGAAGTGTTTAATTGCATCTTCCATACCCCCACCACCATCACCCCCACCACTTTTCCATGTACCTCCAAACGCTGTGCCTCGGCTTCATTTCTACTCCAGCAGCCAACCTAGCAACATCAGGATGTCTCTCAACGTCAGTTGCGCAAGTTACGAGGAGGTGAGCATCAAGACTCAGCAGGAGCTAAACGACTTATACAAGGAGTTGCAGCTGATGGTGGCACGAGGCTACCGTATAAATGTGCAAGTTTACGCTTGCAATATACGGAACACCCGGCAGTCAAAGGAAGAGCCTGGACACTCCTCGACGGCTTCCTCACCAGCGTCCATGAAGACCGAGCCAGACAACTTGGACTACTTCAGCTGACTAGCAGTTGTATTTCTTGTCCTAACCATTGTAGAATATGTATATTTTTTCATTATATTAAAGAAGTAAAAGAGCAAAAACACCTATCTTGTTACTGACATATAAGCTCAGTAACAAGATAGGTTTTTTTAAAACACAATTTGGATGACCTTGAAACTTCCCCCTCCACTGCTTTGTTACCCCCACCACTTGACTATTGGTGTACATGGCACATCGCAATTGGAAACCTCATTCCATCTTCAACAGCCACACCGACAACATCAACAATGGCAAACCTACCAACAGATGAAAGATGTCCTCACGCATGTTGTGACTTCGTCCACGAGTTGGAGAAGAGGATGCAGGAGAGGGCGATAAGAAGAAAACAGATCCACTCAGAAAATATCATGATAGTCAACGGCTATCTTTTATTGTTCGGCCTTATTATGGTTGTACTTTTCATACTGTACGGCATAGTCACATGTGTCGGCAAGGTTGCAGAAGAAAACGCTCGCCACCATCAATTGGAAAGTTTCAATGTTACTTTGTAAGTTTTCCTTTTTTTTAAAACTCCGTTTGGATGACCTTGAAAATTCCCCCACTACTCCACCACACCCCCCACCACTTCACCATGTTCCTGCATGAGCATCACATCAACCGTCATTCCTTGTCCGACAAGCAACCATGGCAGACAACAACACCATCAGCCAAGCTGACTCCACTACTGATGTCGGTACAAGTACGGGTTGGACACTGTCGATCGATAGTGTACACTATTTGGAGTCAATTTGCGAACGTATGAAGGAAATACTGCGGGACAACCCTGGGATCATAATACAAATGAATTTAAATTATGATTGGTCCCAAGTTAGAATGCAAGGGGACGACAACAACGGTCAACAATCTCCACAATATTCGCCCATGTCCCCGATCTATCCTTACGGCGAGTCTGACGTCGATGAAGATGAGGCTGATGAAGATGCAGGGGACAACGAGGCTGAAGAGGAGTAAGCTTCATTCCTTTTTTTTTAAAACCTAAATTGGATGACCTTGAGAATTCCCCCTCCACTATTTCCTTTTTTTAAAACCCAAATTAAATGACCTTGAAAATACCCCCTCCACGTACTTTTGGTTTACCCCCTCTACTTTTCAATACTGTTACCACAGTCTGTAGCTCACATCATTCCTTGCTTAGCTATCATGGCGGACAGCACTCTTTCTCGAGTTGACTCCACTACGGATGAAGAATGGCCATTTTCCTGGAATGTTCATCTGCAAGACTCGGCAGAAGTGGATATGTTGCATGAGAAATTGGTGTATGTATTAAACGAAAACCCCAACATTGAATGTAGAATGACTATGGATTTCGATGCGACAGGGGTCCACACTCAACCTTCCACTTCCAGCCAGCCTGAACCTCAGCTACAGCCAAAGAACTTTACACATCTTTACACTCCAATACGGCCGGAGGATGTGGTTATCAGCGAGGCAGACTCTACTACAAGTTATATTGAACCAACGAATTGGAAGCTTGTTGTTGACACCTTACACAAGGTCGACTTAGTATGTGACAAATTAAAGGAATTGATGATGCAAGATCCTGGTCTTCGTTTTAAAATTGATTTGTTTTTCATCTGGGGAGCACCTGCACGGGGCTCTTCGTCTGACAGCTCTCTAAGTACAACGGATGAGGAGGAGGACGACTAGTTATCTTTTTTAAAACTCCGTTTGGATGGCCTTGACCTTTCCCCCTCCACTGAGTTTATTTAAGGTGCACTCTCAATGACTGCAGCATCATTTCATCGCGCACCTTCACCACAGCAACATGGAGAGTCAACTCAACTACTGTTGCGAACGGAAATGTTTTTCATGGCCGAATGACATTGATGTTGCGGATGGCCTGGCGTGTAGAAAATGTGAAGCTTTTGGTCAATGCATGTGTAAGTGCAAGTCTTGGAAGAAGCCGAAACCGGAGTTGAAGACATTCCATGTGTACCAGATGAGAGGGCATAAGTACACTTGTTGCCCTGAACGTTGCATTGAATTCACATTAAAACAGCTAACTGGCTGCAAATTGTGCAACAATCATTTTGCAGGTTTTTGCAAACATTATTTAGGAGCCTGTCAATACAGATCAACTTGGCATACAGAAGCACTCACTATCAATGAAATCGCTATAGATACACAAGAGTAGTCTTTCTACTCTTTTCTTTTTTAAAACTCCATTTGGATGACCTTGACCTTTCCCCCTCCACCCACCTTAGTTTATATAAACCCCATTCCCACTGACCACAGCATCACTTCATCGTGCTCCCTCGTCAAAGCAACATCAGCTATGGAAAGTAAGCGCATCTCATGTTGCGAGCATAGGTGTTTGGAGATACAAGGCGTCACATATTGTGCAAAGAAGCGTTGGGAGGAAGAGACGGGGACAACCTATTGCTGTGAGGATAAGTGTTTCCTCTTACCAAAGTGGCAAGTGGATGGGCTGGCCTGCCGGCAATGTGAATGCTTCGGATGTTGCAGGTGTAGATGCAAGAACCAACAGCTGCCACCACCGGTACTACAAACTTTCAAAATCTACAAATCCAAATACTTTTATACTTGTTGTCCGCAGCGGTGTATTAAATTTCACTTCTCCAATCTTACCAATTGTCGGAAGTGCTACGGACAACCTGATGGGTGGTGCACCTGTTTTCTAGACTCCTGCCGCTACAGATCGGATTGGTTTACAGATCCGTTGGAAATTGATGAGGTCGCCCAGTAAGCACAAGAGTAGTCTTTCTACTCTTCAACTTTTTTAAAACTCCATTTGGCTGACCTTGAGATTTCCCCCTCCACTTCCCCATATACCTAGAGTACACAGAGCCTGATAGTCAGTCACTCGGTGGCTGTCGTGGGGTGCGCATCGGTGTCGGCGCTCCGTTGTTAAGTGTTCAAGGTCACAGTAACATAAAATTGCGGGCGTTGTACTGGTTCAAGGTCACCTGAGGGATAACCGATTGCCCATTTAGGCAGAGTCATGTCAGAAACTCGAGTTTAACTTGGCACTTTTGCCGTTTCTTGTCGAAAATTCGCTCCAAGTGGTCAAGGTCACGGGGACTCTGACTGAAACTCGGAGCGTAGTGCGAGAAACGGCAAAAGTGCTAAAAAATTTTAAGTTTCTGCGTGACCTTGACCTTAGTGGCGTCGGTGACGTCGTTTTGATGACGTAAGGGGTGATGACGTCATCAGCACGTCATTTCTGTGACGTCATGGGTGTGACGTCATCGAAATGACGTCATTAGTGATGACGTCATCGATTGCGTCATCGATGACGTCATCGATGACGTCATCGGTGAGGTCATTGACCTCGATGACGTCATCCCTCAGGTGACCTTGAACTGGGCCAGCGGCCGCAATTTTACACTACTATCCGGTTATATGAAGTGCCATGTGACAATTGTGATAAATTATATGTTGGACAAACAAGAAGAAAGACAAAAACCTGTTAAAAAGACATTTTAGCCATCTAAAGTTCAACCGAACTAAAAAAAAAACGCCATGGGAGAACGTGCTTTTGAACATTTACACTGTTTTCCGCAAATTAAATCAATTTAATTCAATTTAGATAATAACTAAATTCATGAAAATAAGGAGTATTATTAATTAAATTATTGTTAATTAAATTTTAAATGCACAGGACAAGTTTAAAATGAATAAGCGTAGAGTGAAACTAGTTTACCTTTAATAAATGTTCCCAACATCAAACTTATATAATCAAATTTATATAATTGTATGTCAAAATTTGCTATAGCTATTATAGCAATATTTTTATCACATTATTACAAATTATCATATGTCTTAAAAAATCAAATGTTTTGGAGACATAATGTTAAAAAATTATTTTTTTTTATTATTTGTTATGGTCTGAGGGGCACCACAGTAAAACATTTTTATTTTAAATATGAGAAATTATTTGAAACTTTTTTTACTGTTTTCCGATGAAAAGAGCTCTTAATATGTAGTTTGTGAGTCTGAAATTTTTAATAGACTGCTATATCGTCATAAAATTTTATAATTACAAATTTATTACGTGTAAATATTCTGAACATTCAGGGAGCAACAAGTAATCCACTGAGCACTCCTACATTGGGGCCCGGGGACGTGCGTCGGTGGTGTTTGTTGTAGGTTTACGACTCTGGGAGGGGGGGTGAAGGGGGGGGAAGATCTGTCACAGCACAACAACGTCCCTCGGAGGATGAAATATTCACAGAAACTAGACGTCTCACAGACGAGACGTCACTCCGACGGCGACGTCGACTCGCGAGTTTAACTCCGCTGAATAAGTTAAATGTAAACGTGTTGCGGTAAACATAGGTAATGTTTGACCATCAGAATGTCGCAGGATTAACAGTAATACATTTGAACCACGTCTGGGCTACATTTAGAAGTAGTACCAGATGGACCGAGCTAATGCTCGGGAAATTATTACTTTCGTTTCTCACACAGAGCTCGTTCGCTCCGCTCACTCGCCCTCTTCCTTTTTAAGACGAGCTCGTTCGCTTCGCTCACTCTCCAGGCTGAAGGGTCCTGCACTTTGGTATAATTTTCCTAAACTACCGATTAAAGATGTAACACATTGGTTTATATCAACGGTTATCAGCTGATTTTTGTTTAATTTAAAAATCTCCATAAAGATAACAAGGGAACTTTGAGGGGTCATAGTGAGAAAACCGGATTTTTCCCAGCTATGGGACCAAATGGATCCAATGGATTTCTCGTGGCAAAACCCCCATATTTAACAAAAAAAAAAATAAAAAATCCTTGGAGAAAAAAAAGTTTGCCCGTACAAAATTTGCTTGTTTTAGAGTATAAGGTAAGATAAGATTTAGTTTTGTTAATAAAATGCACAAGTACTGACGTCTTACAATTCCCTATTTTGGTTACTTGTACGTGGATGTAACTGAATTATCCATGTCAATTTAAGATGGTGTAAAAAGTTCAAGAAAAGAATACAGAACTCAAAGAATAATGGTACAAATGAATGATTACATAATAAACTTGTGGATTCCACAAGTACCCAAGGATTCCAATGGCGTAGTAGATCTGAAGAAGAAAAGTTTAGATTTCCAAATATTCCATAAAACGATACTAATGGATTTTACCTGATAATTTTCATCCCATTTTTACAATATATTATTTTTTATCTACCTGTAACTATTCGTAAGATACGAATAGAAGAAAAATCAAATTAACATGTTTTGTTGTGGTTGTTTTCTGACGGCACAACAGAGGCACCCCAGCCCACAGCGTCTCGTGTCGTGGCCCAGTGGCTCTGAAGGACCTCTCATATTTACTTAAAACGAGGAGTTTTACTGCGCATGAATGTTTTATCCTGGAGTCTCCTGTCATCTTGTGGAATTTTAAAATCGTCAACCAGCCACTAATGTCATAAATCTATGAGCTTTTAGCTTTTTAAATGCAATTTTTATGTAATTTTGGTATGGGTTATTTGTTGTTGTACTTTAGTCATAAAACTTACAATCGTCAAAATGAGTGGAATTGTATTTGTTAAAAAAATTCCCTTTATCAATAATATGTTAAACATTTTTAATGATTTTAAAGAGGGTTTTTATAATTGAAATAGAAAAAAGTGTTTCAGCAATGAGCATCGAGGAGCTTCTACATCCTGGTTAAATCAGGGTTCATATATCGGGACTAGACTAGAAAGAGGAGGGGCCAATACGATGTTACAGAATTTGGTTCGTTCTTGCAAGAGAATAGAAGAATCAATACATGTAGGCTAAAGCCCTCTACATACAATAATTCGGTATTTCAAATTACATACATTTGCCTCCATCTAAATTGTGATTTAAATAATTTAATCATTCTCGAATGTTACTAAACAATTTTTGAACTCAAAGAAACTAGGCTTGTTAAAATGTTTATATAAGTTTAAAAAATAGGAGCATATGTTGTTAATTATTACATTAACAATTAATTGCTGGCTAGATTAGGTGAGTTTCATAGGGATCACCTTTGAATCTAAAGGTTGTCGGTGCGATCATGGGAAAATAGTAGTCTCGTCAATATATATACAAACAATTACTTTATAACCTAAAAATAGATTAAGAAGGTTTTGTTTTTTAACCATTAAGTATGTTGAATAACATATAAAAGTAGGCCTATACTGAAATCAGACAACCGAAATGGGATTTTATGGGATTTAAAAACTGCCAAATATGGGGTTTTGGAAATTTTATTTTTTGAAAATTGAAAAATTTTATTCTCACCTTTGAAAAGAACTAAAAAACCAAACAATGTAGTATCTTGAATTTTTAAAGCAGCTCAACTGGTAAACAATATAAATAGCCTAAAGTTATATAAAACTTCAGCTATACGATTGCTGTTGGACACAAGAGTTGCTTAAAATGAAGTTTTGTTGTGAGTTTTGTTAAACAATGTTTGTTTGTGCTAGGATTAAATGTCTAACAATCGGGCTCATGAAAAGTTTAAAACTCAAGATGACGTTAAACTAAACCATACAAGCTATGGCTATGATACATTCTATGTTTGTATTTTTAAAACTATACAAAATCTATTTTTTTACTTCCACGAGGAGTATCGAGAAAATCTTCAAAGTGAGCATAGGTTAATATGCATATCAAATTAAACGTCTCGATTATAATAGAACAATGCCACAAATCTGACCTCAAATGGATGACTGAGTCACAAATTTCAGTAATTTAAACCTCTCCTTAGTTTAACTTATTTAAAGTTATATCGACAAAATATAAAAATGCAATAACTTCTAACTAAATTAACCTTTTGAGATTGCGGCATCATTCTCTGCTAAGCAAGACCTTTAATTTGATATGCATACTACCGGAGGCTTACATTCCAGATTTTATTGCGGCTCCTCGTGGACCGTCAACCAATGGGGATACTAAGCCTACATGCTAGGTACTATAAATTAAAGTACATTTGGTTCAATATTAAAGTGTAAGGTTAATATCCTTCTAAATTATCCTCGCAGTGAAAAGTAGATAAAGGAGGAAACACTAACAACGACGTTAACAGTAACAGTTCGACGTTAGTTAGTTTCAAGACTGAGGTTTTCAACGTTCCCCGTCAAAACGCTAAAACATTGTTCTGGCGTAGAAATAAAACCTTTAATGTAAAATAAGCAAAACTCGCTTGGTGTTTGTTTTTAAGGTTTTTTTGTTATATTTTGTTATTGTTGTTTGTTGTGGTTCTATTCTTTTTATGATGCAGTTCTAAATAATACTGTATAACACTGTTGATGTTTTAAATAAAATGATGAAAATATAGTCTTTGTATGTTCACATTTATTTCTTTATTCATTTAAATGATGAAAAGCTGAATTATAATTTTTTTTATGACACAAATAAAGTAACTTATATTTTAATGCTCACTCTCATTCATACAAATGTAAAATGAAGCTTCAAAACAAAGCGTCCTACGAAAAATACGAATAAGTAATTTTGGTAAAAAGCGTCATTAATCATAAGCCAATGAAAAAGTAACCCACAGAGACACATAAACTTAAAAGATGGCAAGAAGGTCAAATCTGTTTAAACTTGGCGGGTTTCACTAAACGATAGAATAAATGTGTCAAAACCAGCACCAATGAATTCCTTGTGGCCGTGACAGCCAACGCTTGTAGTCAGTAACGTTAACAGCAGTCAGCGAGGGCCCTGAGCGTGTGCGTGTACCGGGCCGGCCGCTGTCCGCTATATACACGCGTGTTTTTGCGTCACACATGTCCGTGGCTGCGACACGCTTTACACGGCACAAGGCTTTGTAATGACCGTGTAAAGCGCTGTGATTCCAGCTCGCTGGCGAAATCGAGAACCAAAGGTATAGTGATGGGTTTGTTGAACTTTGAACCGATTATTTGATAGTTCATATAGGGTAGCCCATCGATATATACTAGGGTAGCCTACATGAGGTAGAGTAATGGCTTAGTTAAAATTTCCTTAAATAAAACTTAAGTATAAAAAATTTTAGTAACAAAATAAAGGTTGCGATGTTCCTCCTCTTGGTAAATAATAAGTTTATAAAAAATAATAGTTGTAATAAGTTTTGTATCCTTAATGAGAATATAATTCTTTACATATTTAAATTTGAATATGGTGTAAAACATTGTTTAATAAACCTTCGGAGACTAGTGGTTGAAAAACAAACTAGAACTGGACATTCCAACCAAAGTACAATTTAAGTATAGCACCTGGGGGTCTAACATTTGCTAGGTAAACTCAAACAGTAATATTCTTTATATTATCAGTTACAGACAGTGTGCTAAAATGTCCAGTGAAAAATTCTTATTTTTTGTTCAAGACGAGCCCATTCGCTCCGCTCGCTCGCCTTCACGACGAGCTCCGTTCGCTTCGCTCACTCGCCTTTCTGGTGTACATTTGTTGAAACACATGTTAAATCTGCAACAAGTGGATTCTATTTAGTGAACAGCTGTTAAAAAAATTCTCACTAATGCTTTTGTTTTAATTGAAACACATGTTAAATCTGCAACAAGTGGATTCTATATAGTGAACAGCTGTTTAAAAAATTCTCACTAATGCTTTTGTTTTAAATTCAAATGCTATTCTATAAATTTATTACAGAAATTGTTTTATAATTTTACATTACTTTTTTATCTAAACATTAGTAATCAGCAGTATGAAGTACGATTTAAAAAAATATAAACTGTACATTTTTACTATATTAGTACTATTTAATAATTTATTTACTGGCTGCCTTGCAAAACCACATTTTATGTAGTACTGGAACACATGGTGTGCACTTTGACAGTTGAGTCAGGTGTTTTCATTATGTCTTTGTTTTGAATTTTGACTCCATAAGACTAATGTTAAAATTTGTAAAATTGCAGTTGAAGATTATAAAGAAATAAGATTTTTCCTGGCATTGGGGCCTGTATTTATATTATTTTTATCAAAGAGCTAACTTATTCGCAAAGTTTAAAGAAAATCGTTCTAGCCGTTTTTGAGACCCGTGTTCAAACATAATTACACATATACCTTACTCGTATTAGAGTATACTAGGCGACCTGTGCAGCGCAATGCGCTGCATTTATTAGGGTGATCAAACTTTGCTCCATGGTAATACTTAGAAAAAAAAATTACTATAGTGAAAATCAGATCGATCTTCATTATCAATTCTCCAACTTCCCAATGTGATAGTGCTGAGATGTGCTGCTCGTTCTCTTAGGTCTAAATTAGCTAAGATTACCTAGTTGTTCTTTTACCGATATGTCTTAGGGCCTTTGTATAAATCCTATAAAATTTAGAATAAATTCACAGATGTTGGATCCACATACAGTAGTTCATAAAACATAAAACGTAAATGACAACAGAATAAAAATCAACATTTCATTACTCCCCGGTCCTGTATGAGTTATGCAGCACTCACTGTGGCTATTTTTGTAGTACTACTGTATGAGGTACCGGTAGTCAATGACATAGTGTATGAGTCCACATTACTATTTATGCCTAAATACTCTTTAACTTAACTTTCCAGTACCAGGTTAACCGAGCCTTGCTCGTTGGTTTTAATTCACTTTTGTTATAGTGCAATGGTAATCAAGCTATTAAATCTACAACAAACTCTTCACATATAACAGCTGTTAAAAAAACTGCTTAAAATTAATGTTCCTTTATTTCTGTTTACTTTTAGATGTTATTTCGTTACCAAAATAGCAACCCATAAGACCAATGTTAAAAATTACGATTTTTAAACTTAAATTTAGACCAAATTTGATTTTTCTTGTGATTGAGGCTGTTTATAAACTTATTTTTGGACCAAAACACTCTTAAATGCAAAGTTTAAGCAAAATCTAACCGCTGGATTTCGAGATCGTGGAACACACATCCCTTCAGACATTGCTCGTATTATAGTATAGGATTACATTACAAAATTTAAATAAAGAAATCACATAAATTAAGAGAGTCTAAATCTTTGTTGGTGTGGTCCATTTTTTTAGCTGCATTTTTTATTTTGGTTAACATTTTTATTCTTTTAAAAAAACATTTTTGCAATAAGCTTGTTTTCTATTCTGGAGGTAAAAACTTTAAAATGTTGTCTTTTACAGAGGTTTTTTTAATATGTGTAGCATTCTGCATAAAAAATGTTTATACATAATAGTAAATAAAAAGGTTATTACACTTACAACGAACTATCCCTTTTCCTTATAGTTTACAGCACTTTGAAAACCCATGCACACAAATTTAGTGTTCTGTTTTAGTATTTGTTACCTTTCATTACTGTTTCAATACCAGTCGGACAACCAATAAGACCCATTTAAAAAATTTCAATTTCCAAAATTGTTTTCGGAAACAAAAATTAATTTTTCCATATTTAAGGTACAAAAGTTATTTTTGTGCCCAAGTACGCGTGAATAAAACTTTCAAGCAAAATATACCTGCTACATTTTGAGAAAAGGTTAAAACCTCAGATTAGACACTCCTAGTATTAGGCCGGTTCCTACGTGGGCGACAGATGCGACGCGACAAGAGCGACAAATTTTCAAACAAATGTATAAGCATTGGAGCGTTCTTAGTGGGCGACAGGAGCGACAACAATTATTTACAATGTATAACGTTATGGCGATGCAAGCTTGTCGCTGGTGTCGCTCCAGTCGCTCTCGTCGCGTCGCATCTGTCGCCCACGTAGGAACCGGCCTTAAAGTATGAAATTGTGTTGATATTTCATTTGATAGACCAGTTCAATTTGCTTCTATTCAAGGAATCTAAAATGAATAAAGAGATTAATTTGTCTTTATTTGTTTTAGATTCCTCGCTTCTATTCAGCTTTAAACATGTTAGTTTGTTTAATTAACTATCAACAGCTGTTTTATTTAGCAATTCAAAATAAATTGTTCCCCATGTTAATCTTATGGACAAAAAATTAACTTTGAGGGCTTCCCGTGAGCTTCAGAATTAAAATATCAAAAATCTAAAACCTTATTGCAAAACTACGAATTGAGACCATTCTTTTGACACCTCAAACTTTAAAATTGGTCCAGAAATAGGGGAGGAGTAGTGTTAACACAAAAGGGGCATCACGTATTATATATATAGATAGATTATTAAAGTATACATACGTATAGCACATGGGAGATATAGTGAACTAATATATACTAGTGGCTCATAGGGGCAAAAGCCCCTAATCATATTTTTTTTTTTTTTAAATATAAAAATAAAAAATAAATAATAAAAAACATGAACAATAGCGATTTATCAGTTATTCACAACGAAAGTTTCCAGAAAATTTAATTTTAATTTATATAATATTTTAACAATACTGTTTGAACTGACCATTCGCCCCTAAAGCACTCTTTATAATCCTGTACCATATAGGCCACCCGTTTGTAAATGCTTTATTTTGTCGTTTGTTAAAACTTATATCGGTCTATGAAAAATAAGTTTTGAAAGAAATAATTCCTTTGAGCTACGACGGCTTTTCAGTATATAACATAGAATAGCGTCAACGAAAAAAAACATGACGGATGTTCAGCACCCATTTAAGAGTCAATAAACTTTCTTAACTTTGTATCATACCCCTTTCATTGTCTTGTTTGAACTTTTAGCGCTTTCTTATTGAATGAACTTTTAGCACCTGTCAGATTTTTTTTTTATTCTATTTTTTGGTCACCAAAAGTAAACAAAGCGCCTCAAAATAGATCATCTTCACTCACTATCAATATTCGTCCCTCCTAATTAAAAATATCTTGATTTTGTGTAAACAAATCAGACTTTTTTTTAAATCGCTATACATGGAGAATCTTTCAGAAAATAATCTTTCTTATGAATTTTTTATTTTGTTGTAAAGTTTTTGACCTGCTACATTTACTCCTAGTATGTAGAACACACGTCTCTCCTATAATTCTGCATTCTATGAAATAACCATAAGGTTTCTGGGAAAATTCAGCTAAAATATAATATTAACACTTCGTTGACTGATACCTTTAAATTTCAGTTAATGTATCACCCTATCACCGTAACTCAACATGATCATTTGACACTTCTCTTTAAATAAAACCAAAACATGTTTAATGTGTTAATGTAGGCGTTTCTCAAACCATAATTCATCACTCATTGCTTCCGTATCACGATCAGAATGTATTTTACGATTTGCACACACACTCAGGTTTCTTCAAGTTCAAAACTCTTATTATAGTATTACCACTCTAGATATATTTTTTGTCATTTGATTATTAATAGTTCTTCACTCAATATTATCATCTGTCTCTCGTTTTAAAATCAAACCATCACAAATGTTTAAATGTACACAAAGCAGACGTTATTTTAATCCCCATGCTATTCTTGTGAAGGACGTTTTACGTGATTTATCATATCCTGTTAACATTATGGACACGCCGTTAATTTTCCCTTTTGTGTGTTACCGAGACCTTTAAATTGAGACCCCTTCCCATATTTCTGCGACTTGTGTAAACGTTCACAATTTTGCTCAAGAAATTTCGCTTACATAATTATACATATAGATATAGTATATAGATTTTGCTTCTCTTTGTGAGAATTATATTATCATCGTCATTCAATGTTATCTGTGTCTCATTTGAAAATTAGACCATTAACACATGTTTTAATGTACACAAAGCAGACGTTTTTTTTAAATCCCCATGCTATTCTTATGGTGGACATTTTACGTGATTTCTCATTTCCTTTTAACATTATGGACATGTCGATAGTTTTCCCTCATGTATGGGACCGAGACCTTTAATTTGAGACCCCTCCCATATTTCTGCAATTTGTATAACGCTCACAATTTTGCTCAAGAAATTTCGCTTACAGAATTATATATATAGATTATACAGTACAATTTTTGTCAAATATCAATGAACTCAAACAATCATTTGTAAACTTATAAAAAATACTAGATTTTCCAACTTTTCATCTTTGTGATATTTTATAATTATTAATCTATTTAGTTACACTTATTTAGTTTTTTCACAATTGTTTGTTAATTATATTTTAAATGTTTAAAAAAGGCTGTGCAGTTAATTTATTAAATAAATATAGTTAATTACAACCTTAGTTATTACAACTTAAGTTAAATTGGTAGTAAATCTATAAATACACATGACTAAATAACAAAGATGAAGAGAACTGCTGGATTAAGGGCATTCATAATATTGTGGTAATTTTTATTTTCATAATGCGCGAAGTTTTAGATTTTCCTCCAACCCTTGAGAATAAGTAGCGAAAACGAAAGAGAACAAAAATCAACTGTAAAATGGATGCACTGAAAAACTATTATACACTTTTAATAATTAGGGATGTTCTCTAAATTTAATTTATACCACGTAGTATAGTTTGCGTGTGTATTTGTTAGAGGATTTTTAACACGCAGATTTTTTATATGTTTTATCACCCGAAATTTAAAACGTGTCACCTTTTTCAACTGTTGTTTTGAATGTGTTAACAAGTACCCCCGGATATGAGTATACCAGTGAGTTGAAAAAGTTTAAAAAATTTGCTGTGGAAAGGATATGGGGTTCCGTTATTCGAAGTGAATTTTTATGATTCCATTTCCTGGCCGATGGAAGTTGAGCACTGGAAAGTTATACAAAACTCCCAGTTTTGAATATGTGGTATGGTTTGTAAATACCGAATGTTCTTGGGGAAATGAAATGGTACTGTAATATGAAATTATAAATTTAGAAAATTCACATAACACTATTAAATAAGTTTGACAGAGCTTTAGTTTTTTGATACCACATAAAAAACTCCGTCTTTGCCTAACTAATAATAACTCAAAATAATGAATAATAACGTAAACATTTAATACATTTCCTTCAAAGTACTAGAATTAGTTTTTTTTAGTCTCCCTATTGTTCTGTATTTTTTAATAAAATAAAAATGTTTAGCGTATACAAACCGCTTTTGGCTAGGTCTGTGTGTGGGATACTAATTAAAAATATTATTATTATGTCAATACCTTGGAAAATTATGAAATTATATTCAAGCAAAGTTAAGTTTAAGTGTAACATAATTTATGCAAGTTATTCAATACACTATGATTTAAGGAGATACCTTAAACTTTTCGTTTGACTCTCTGCTATGATTACTATTATTCCTAATCACAAAAGCTGAAATTAATTGGGCCGACAATGTCATTGAAAGGTCGAACTATAACAAATAAAGTAGTCCTATAACTAGTTTAGGTCACATTGTTATCAAAATTAAGAATATTCGTGTTATCCAAAACAACCTTAGCTGCTTACTTGTCTGACAACTATGACTTACTATAACTGTTCATAAATCACAAAACTCATAATAAAAAATATGCCCCTACTATTAAGAGAAAAAAATACATGAAAATTAACAAATCTATCAGATTTTGTAAAATAAAATTTCTTTGTAGATTTGTTTATAATGTAATTTTTTAATAATTCATCTGTTTTTTTTTTCTAAACTTAAAATCTCTGTATACCTTATAGAGTTATACATAAACAGTAATTTTTTAGTATAGTAATTTGATTTTGAGCTATCACAACATGGGATTTTACTTTGAGTAAAAGCGCTCGTGCCGCCCTATATCCCTTATATCCCTCCAAGACTGTTTGGTTTATTATCCGAATGTTCAGTTTTCTCGTAGGGTTTCCGTCGCTGCCGTCGGCAAGGTTTCCCGGGTTTCCGCTGTGTGTTTGCCCGCTAATATTTTGCGAGGTGTTTTATTTAATATCGGCCAATATTTCACGTCCCAGGTAGTGTCAGGAGGGAAATATAAAAATATATATTTTCTTATTGTGTGTTGAACACAAGTCGAAATTACAAAAGCTGAAATTTCTGAAAGGCTGAGTCGAACACAAGCCTTTTTTTGCTCAGAAAATGTTTACTGGAGTGGTTTTATTTGCAGAAGTAAGCAATAATATAAAAATATCTTCATCTTTAATTCTATGTACTAATGTTTTTATAGATATAAAATCGTTCTGAAAACGTATATAGGGGATGAGGTCAACATTCACTTTTATTATAAAATTATTTATAATTTATTTAAGTTTGACGACTCCAATATAATGAAAACTGATATTAATTATGGTTAGCCATTGCAAAAACTATTAATTGTGTACATAAAAGTAAAATTAATTTATCAAATAATTAATTTTTGGAATACTGGTAATTAGTTAACATATAGATTAACCCCTTTGGTTAATTTTAATGGAAACCATATTTCCATTGTTGTAATAATCCAAACTAAACCAAAGGAATTAGTTAATTTTAAGACATTAGAATTGTAGAATGTTTTTCCAAATACTGTACTATGAAGTTTTTATTACTTCTGATCTATTACTGTAATACTTTGGTCTATTTCGGTCCTCTATTTGTCATATGATATTTTGCCAATACTTGAGAGATGGTCAATCTCGTATGAATCGAGTGTCTACAATACCTCTACAGCTTGACAAGCTGACATAAAGGAGATGGAATGCTCCCCCGGTATAACATTGTCCTGTCCGATCTGCTGCTTATCGAGAAAACCACCTCGTTGCTTAATACTTTGGTGACGTATTTAGAATATAATGCATCATACTTCATATATAGTGAGAGGTTTTTAGAATACCACGATTGTTCTAAGTTGAAAGATATATCGAAATGTAATAATTCTTGCGGAATTTAATTTTCTTCCAATAATTTTTTTGCTTATTTTCATTAGTACGGCTCAGTGATTTTTGTGATTGGTGACGAGGTGGGTGCACATGCATTTTCCAAGATCTTTTGTCAGACCGAGTCCACTGAAAAGTTTTTAGCCTATACTGCAACGATCAGAATTAAAAATTACTTGGAGTCATTTGATTTAAAAATATTATTACTCTAAAATAAGTTGTAATGTAATTAGCGATTCCTTTATTATTGCACATAAAAAATTAAATCCTATTTAGTTTTTAATTATAATACAGTATATTTTTTAGGACTTGAGTTAATTTATTATTTTTTAAACAAGCAAACACGCAGAGATTAAAACGAAAGTTTCTCTCCGCTCAACGCCTGTTAAATCGACGGTGGACTGATGGTTAATCCTCTTTGATTTTTATAATCTACATTATTTTATCGTGTTCAAAGTCTGTTTTATTTTAAAGCTTTTGTCACTTTAAATGGGTAATCTCTTAAAAATAACAGTAATAGGGGATTACCCTGTTAACAAAAAATATCTGATATTTAGTACTCATAAAAATGCAGTGCAATAAAAAATCGGCTTTTTGTGATTTACCGCCAAACGACAGCGAGCATTATGGGACTAATCCTATGTTTTATTTATCTATGCATCTTTAATGACGTGAACGAGTATCCCCAAATGACCCCTTGTTTATTTTTTGCAAAGAAATAATGTAAAATATCATATTATGTACATGTAAAGAGTCTACTCAATATAAAAATTTGTTGTTTCGGTAGTAAAAAATGAATTGATTATTAAACTGTATTTAAAAGTTGTTATTTGCAATAGGACTATTATTATAAAAATAATAATGGTCACGGCGAGGATTATAAAATAATAAAGGTTTAAAGGATTAAATGAGTGTAAAGTAAAACTGTAAAAAATGTCTTTATACCTTAATTTAAGTCAGTGTATACTCTCACAACTTATGATATTTAGCTTTTAGAGGTTTTATAAATGTTTGTATGATTCTGTATGTGTTTATTGAAGGCCTTTTTAAAAAAGTGACTTTTTATTTGTGTATAAATAATTTATGAAAATAAACAAAAAAGTATTAGAAGAAAATTAAATCTAGCAAGAATTATTATAATTTGATATATCTTTCAACTTAGAACAATCATGGTACTGTATTATAGAAATCTCTCACTATATCTATAAAGTATGATGCATTATATTCTAAATACGTCACCACTAAGCAACGAGGTGGGTTTCCCTATAGGCCTAAGCAGCAGATGAGGGCTGCTGAGATTTTTTGTCACAGTACGTCCGGGGCATCCTTCTTAGAAAAAAGACTGATCTGGATCGCTAATAAGCGGTTAAGACCCCCTGACCGTGCGGCTGGTCAAGGAGTGAGCCCAATGGGCTTAGGCTAATTTAGGCCTAGCCCAATGTAATGTGACAAACAATTCCAGGCAAGATTCATAAAGAGTAGAGGAGGTTTTTTAGTGGTATACCCGTTTTAGGGGAGTCCAGCGATGTGCTCTCTGGGGGAGTCCCACACTACAGGCTGGCCACCTGTGTGCGTAATTGCATTTTTCCTGTCCCCGGACAACAGTAGCCTATAACATCAAACAAATCACAGAAACTAGAAAATAAAACACAAACACTTCAAATGTTCGCGATCATGGTGAGAATTTTTTTATATAATGAAAACTACGATAATGCATTTCTGTTGTGTGATCACGACTTAAGCAACGTTTAGTTTTATACAAAGAATAAAATTTTAACAATAAATATATGTTACAATGTGTTATTCAAAACGTCAAACGCAACTGAATAGTTTTAGGTGTTTTTATTCTCATTCATTGTTGTTCGAAGCGAAGGAATTCTTTTACTTTCGAAATCCGAAAAAAAATCTACAAGACTGATGATACAAGATAGAACCTGTTCGATAGTTTAGTAAATATTCAAAGTTTAATCTATAAAGTAGGACGGTCGAGCCACATAAAACCTACGACTCTGAGACGTTTAGTTGATATAAATATTACATCAACTTGGGACACATAACGTAGCGGGACAGACTACCTCTTGGAAGCACTGTAAAACATACTCTATTCAGGAGTGGGTTTAATATTGACAACTTTGACACCTAAATTTAGCAGAAAGTATTTTGTGTAAATTTAAAATCATTTCAGTAATGGATAATATTTTAAAAAGAATTTGATACTTTTATAGATTCGATCTCAACAAGTTCGATGCTTTTGGCCTTAAGAGTCATCTTCACCCCTGGGCCAGTAGCCCATTGTTGCGCAATCGGCAATGTTAATCATAAGGCTTTTATGCTAAAACATGGTTTTGTATTCCCCTGTTTCGGACGCCGTTTTTCAACCGATTTTCTTGAAAGTTGGTAAGTGTTTATTTGAATACTTAAATTAGGTTTCTCATACCTCGAAATTTTGAAAATTTTACTAAATTTTGAAATATTAACTAAGGAAAATCGAGTTACTTTGCGACGTCACAGAGAGTAATATTTGTAAAAATTTTCAAAATTCCGAGGTAGAGAAACCTAGTATAACTATTCAACTAAACACTTACCAAATTTCAGGAAAATCGTTTGAAAAACGGCGTCCGAAATAGGGGAATACAAGACCATGTTTTTAGCATAAAAGCCGTATGATTAACATTGCCGACTGCGCAACAATGGGTTACTAGCCCAGGGGTGAAGATGACTCTTAATGAACGAAAAATTGATATTAGCTTCTAGCTTCCCTTGGCATAGATTGGGTGAAGTTTTCCTAAAATGGGGCAATGGGGGTTTCAATTGATTGACAAGAAAACTGCTTATAATTATTTAATATTTTATCATTTTTGTAATACCTACCCCTTTTTTCTTAAAATAAAAATGTTGGTGGTTTCACACTTTTTTTAGTCTATAAATTAAGCCAGTGGTACGTGTTAAATTAAGTCGTACGTGAGTCATTGCCGTTTCACGTTCCAAAGGACGTCACAACCCGTTACATTGCATTTGGTTTCTGCTATTCTGTTACTGTTTAGAGGAAAGCATTAAAAAACGATTATTTAGAGCTGAATTAAAGTTTGCCGATAGCTTCAAGATCAGAGACAAAGATTCATAACGTTATGTAGTAAAATCATTACCCCTCTCGGAAAGCCACACTGAAAGGAAACCACTGAAAACCAGGGAATCTGGAAAAATATGTTATATAGCCTATTTAAACACCATAAAATTGTTTGTTTAGGAAATCATTTGATTTCATAACTAGTAAGTCTAGTTTAAGTAATTTAAAGCTAATGATCGTAAAAGTCACTAGACATTTTTTTATGAATGCGGAAACATTTTAAAACTAAAAGATGTTACATTTTTTTAACTATAAAGTTTTAGAAACAAACAAGGCCTAAATCAATCTTTCTCAACATGATAGTAAATTTAAAGAATTTGGTAAAACAGTACGGAAATAAAAAATATTACTTTTTATTGTTTAAAAATGTGTTACATAGTGTAGTGTGTTGAAAAATGTCGTTCGTAAGATCGGTCAAATGTCGTTCGTAAAACATTTAGCCTATTCTCGATCGTTTCAAGTTCTCGACTTAGTCTCAAACTTGAATCGTGATCTCAAGGCCGGATAAATGCCATCTCCTCTTGAAACGAAATATACCATTGTGCTGATGTATATTAATTTTGACAAATATATAACTTCTACACCCCCTCTCGAAATACAGATTTGTACATCTTTTGTCTTTACAGTATTTATTTCAGTTATCAACTTAAGAGTCATCTTCACCTTTGGGCTAGTAGGCCATTGTTGCGAAGTCGGCAATGTTAACCATACGGCATTTAATGCAAAACATGGTATTTTATTCCCCTGTTTCGGAAGCCGTTTTACAACCAATTTTCTTTAAACTTCGTAAGTGTTTAGTTGAATAGTTATATTAAGTCCCTCATACCTCGAAATTCCGAAAATTTTACAAATATTACTAAGGAAAATCGAGTTACTTTGCTACGTCCAGAGAGTGATATTTGTAAAATTTTCAAAATTTCGAGGTATGAGGGGCCTAATATAACTATTCATCTAAACACTTACCAAGTTTAAAGAAAGTCGGTTGAAAAACGGCTTCCAAAACAGGGGAATAAAATACCATGTTTTGCATTAAATGCCGTATGGTTAAGAGTCATCTTCACCCCTGTGCCAGCAGCCCATTGTTGCGCAGGCGGCAATGTTAATCATACGGCTTTTATGCTAAAACATGGTATTGTATTCCCCTGTTTCGGACGCCGTTTTTCAACCGATTTTCTTGAAACTTGGTAAGTGTTTAGTTGAATAGTTACTAGATTTCTCATACCTCGAAATTTTGAAAATTTTACTAAATTTTGAAATATTACTAAGGAAAATCGAGTTACTTTGCGATGTCACAGAGAGTAATGTTTGTTAAATTTTCAAAATTTCGAGGTATGAGAAACCTAATATAACTATTCAACCAAACATTTACCAATTTTGAAGAAAATCGGTTGAAAAAAGGCGCCCGAAACAGGGGAATACAAGACCATGTTTTAGCATAAAAGCCGAATGATTAACATTGCCGACTGTGCAACAATGGGCTGCTGGCCCAGGGGTGAAGATGACTCTTAACATTGCCGACTACGCAACAATGGGCTACTGGCCCAAAGGTGAAGATGACTGTTACACATTTGCAACTTATACTCGTACACATTGATTGAGGACAAATTGAACTCCGAGAAGACAACTTCATGGTTGGTGCATGGCGATCTGTTTAGTCTGTACCCGTGTAGCCGTGATGTTCATGTCACTGTTGCCATGTTTCCGAATCGCTACACCCGTTCTGTTCGTTTTACACAGCCTTTGTAATGTACATGTGACTGCTGTAGAACATTTTGTAAAGCTTTGTCATTACCACAAATCTACCTCTACAATGTAAGCTTAGAGCGTGGCTAAAGTTCATACTACTGCTCAACTAATACTTCTTATTTAATTTTCATTTGTTACATAAACAAAATTATATCTCTGTAAAAAGAATGAAAGAGAATACAAGATTAAAACTTTGTTTAATTAAAAGCGTACAACATCATACACGGGAGGACACACCTTCCAAACACAAGATGTAAGTGCTCCGCGTTAATGTGAAGCATTTTAACTGCGAAAGCATAAAGTGGATAGTAATTATAAAAAGCACGATTTTGGCGAGTCAGTTCTTACGTTTTTCCTGTTGTTGGTTGTTGATTTTTCCCGAGTGTTTCAGCTAATTTCTTTGAAGTTGTTTTAAAACATGTTTTATTTATACTTCAATTAATTTTTTTCAAAGGTGTTTTATAACAGATATTAAATTTTAATTTAGTAAGCTTAATTTTTCTAATAAGGCACCCTGAAATTATTATATAAGAGCATACTTAATTTAATATGCATTATTTAATATTAACTTGTTATATTATAACTGACTTCTTTTTACTCAACGAATCATTATGAAACATTGTACACATATTCTGGGAGGTACTATACGTTTTTCCTGTTGTTGGTTGTTGATTTTTTCCTGAGCGTTTCAGCTAATTTCTTTGAAGTTGTTTTAAAATATGTTTTATTTATACTTCAATTAATTTTTTCAAAGGTGTTTTATAACAGATATTAAATTTTAATTTAGCAAGCTTAATTTTTCTAATAAGGCACCCTGAAATTATTATATAAGAGCATACTTAATTTAATATGCATTATTTAATATGTACTTGTTATATTATAACTGACTTCTTTTTACTCAACGAATCATCATGAAACATTGTACACATATTCTGGGAGGTACTAAAAGTAACATAGGATTCTTTTATCCATATTCCTTGATAGGGCTCCGCCCCACACGTCTTCAAAGTTACCATTTTATTTTCATGGAAGCAACATTTTTGTATTGGAACATATTATTTAAGTAAAGACTATTAATTTTGTAAACAGCTGTTCCCATATAAATTATTGAGAACTAGAGGATGTATATAATTGCGGCGAGTGAGCGTAGCCAACGAGCTGAAATTGATGGCGGGCGAACGTGACGGCGAGTGAGTGTAGCTAACGAGCTAAACTCGATTACGGGTAAGCATGACGGCGAGTGAGAGTAGCGAACGAGCTAAACCTCACATCGAGTATTCATTTGTCAGGAATATTAATTATAGCCCAATATGCACAACGGGAGCTGGGTCAAGTTCCAAACCATGAAAGAGTTTCTAACTTCTATTATGATTGAACCGAAAACATTCCGAATTTAATTCGAACTCTATAACCTCTTATTTAACCAGTCAGTAAATGTATCTTTATGTTATAAATAAATATGGTGTTGTGTAAATAGGTATAAATAAAAATCATATTTACATTTAATTTAATTATAGTTTTTCTTTTTAATGTTCACTTAACTAACACATAAAAACTGGTGTGTATGATACTTAAATATTATTTTAAGACCTGACTAGGAAGCACCATATCACCTCGGTCATGTTTGATGTGAGCAAAGCTTTCGCCCGCGGCTGGCACGAGGGACTGCTCTTCAAGCTGGCTGATCCTCCTCTTCCTGGTCGCCTGAGGAAGCTGTTGGGGAGCTACCTCCACGAGCGTCGTTTCTTCGGCAACGTTTGCTGACTTCTGGTAAACCACTCGTCCCGTCTCGTCCGGCATGCCACAGGGCTCAGTGCTCGCTTCCATTCTGTACCTGTGGTACGCTAACGACATTCCTGCCGTCCCGAGGGTCCAGACCTCCCTGTACGCAGACGACGCCATGTTCACGGCCACCTCCGCCTACCTGAGGGTGTCACGAGTCTACGTGCAGCAGCAACTGGACCTTCTCCAACCTTGGCTGACCATATACAAAGAGCGAGGCCATATACTTCACCCGTAAGAGGCGAAGAGGGGACGGGCGCTCCCTGACTCTCGACGGAGCCAGGATAGGGTGGAAGTCCAGGGTCAAATACCTCGGTGTCATCCTTGACCGGAGGTTGACGATGACGCCACACGTCACCAGGCTGTGCAACCTCGCCAAAAAGGGATTCTCCTCCATTCTCCTTCTACTTCACACTAGGTCGCTTTCTGTGGAGACGAAGGTGCAGCTCTACACTGCTCTGATCCCCCCGTCCTGACCTGCGCTGCTCGTGCCTGGTACCGCCTCACCTGCAGGACGTAGAGGAGGAAACTGCTTGCGGTACAAAACAGTTGTCTGTGTCGAGCCACGGTTTCCCATGGTTCGTGAGGATCGCAGTCATCAGGGAAGCTGCTCGCGTCCCTACCATCAGGGACTTCGTTGCCCGACTCTCTGCCACCTTAAAAGTCTCCGCAGCTAACTCCGAGTGGGACCACGTCCGCGAGCTGGTCAGCCAGGAACCCCCACGAATGCGGCCCATCATCTTCGAGTGAACTAAGCATCTATACTCGTTGACAGGTAGCGTTAGCTAATAGGGCGATAGACCCTTCTTCCTTCAGCAGGGACTAGTCAGTCGAAGCTGACCGAGAAGAGGTTGCAGCCATGTCCACTCAGGTTGCACTCAGAATACTTTCCAGAAACATTAAAGGAATACGTATTTAAAGTGTGAAACTTCTCATAAATATTGAGCATCCAAGGTCCTTAACAGCCCTTAGTAATTCTTTACAATTAATATTAACCCATACTATCACTGTAATATTTTCGCAATAGTTGTTAATCTAAAAGTGTATGTGATTTGAAAATGTTTTTATAAAACAAATAAGAGACTATTAACTGCTGATAAGCAATCAAATTCCTACTGTCCACGTAGTTTCTAAAATGATAAATAACAACAAAATAAAACATTACGCCCCAATATTAGCGTTAACGTGTAGCATGAGTCTAAACTTACACAGCCTGCAATTAAGCGGTGTTCTCCGCCTATGAGGGGGATGTTTTGTCACTAACAGCAGACTAAGTTGATGCACTCTCCTTCTCATTAGGCGTTTTAAAGCAACACACACAATTAACGGCGCACCAGCTTCGTCTTTGTGTCTCTAATCAACAAGATGCTTTTAAATAGCTCGGAAATTTACTCGAGAGGAAGAAACCCCCTGTTATTACCGGTTATATATTTATAATATACATGGTAATTTATGTGAGTTTGATAGTAGTGTAAAATTGCGGCCGCTGGCCCAGTTCAAGGTCACCTGAGGGATGACGTCATCGAGGTCAATGACCTCACCGATGACGTCATAGATGACGTCATCGATGACGCAATCGATGACGTCATCACTAATGACGTCATTTCGATGACGTCACACCCATGACGTCACAGAAATGACGTGCTGATGACGTCATCACCCCTTACGTCATCAAAATGACGTCACCGACGCCACTGAGGTCAAGGTCATGCCGAAACTTAAAATTTTTTGGCACTTTTGCCGTTTCTCGCACTACGCTCCGAGTTTCAGTCAGAGTCCTCGTGACCTTGACCACTTGGAGCGAATTTCCGACGAGAAACGGCAAAAGTGCCAAGTTAAACTCGAGTTTCTGACATGACTCTGCCTAAATGGGCAATCGGTTATCCCTCAGGTGACCTTGAACCAGTACAACGCCCGCAATTTCATGTTACTGTGACCTTGAAAACTTAACAACGGAGCGCCGACACTGATGCGCACCCCACGACAGCCACCGAGTGACTGACTGTCAGGCTCTGTGTACTCTAGGTATATGGGGAAGTGGAGGGGGAAATCTTAAGGTCATCCAAATGGAGTTTTAAAAAAGTTGAAGAGTAGAAAGACTACTCTTGTGCTTCCTGGGCGACTTCATCAATTTCCAACGGATCTGTAAACCAATCCGATCTGTAGCGGCAGGAGTCCAGAAAACAGGTGCACCACCCATCAGGTTGTCCGTAGCACTTCCGACAATTGGTAAGATTGGAGAAGTGAAATTTAATACACCGCTGCGGACAACAAGTATAAAAGTATTTGGATTTGTAGATTTTGAAAGTTTGTAGTACCGGTGGTGGCAGCTGTTGGTTCTTGCATCTACACTTGCAACATCCGAAGCATTCACATTGCCGGCAGGCCAGCCCATCCACTTGCCACTTTGGTAAGAGGAAACACTTATCCTCACAGCAATAGGCTGTCCCCGTCTCTTCCTCCCAACGCTTCTTTGCACAATATGTGACGCCTTGTATCTCCAAACACCTATGCTCGCAACATGAGATGCGCTTACTTTCCATAGTTGATGTTGCTTTGACGAGGGAGCACGATGAAGTGATGCTGTGGTCAGTGGGAATGGGGTTTATATAAACTAAGGTGAGTGGAGGGGGAAAGGTCAAGGTCATCCAAATGGAGTTTTAAAAAAAGAAAAGAGTAGAAAGACTACTCTTGTGTATCTATAGCGATTTCATTGATAGTGAGTGCTTCTGTATGCCAAGTTGATCTGTACTGACAGGCTCCTAAATAATGTTTGCAAAAACCTGCAAAATGATTGTTGCACAATTTGCAGCCAGTTAGCTGTTTCAGTGTGAATTCAATGCAACGTTCAGGGCAACAAGTGTACTTATGCCCTCTCATCTGGTACACATGGAATGTCTTCAACTCTGGTTTCGGCTTCTTCCAAGACTTGCACTTACACATGCATTGACCAAAAGCTTCACATTTTCTACACGCCAGGCCATCCGCAACATCAATGTCATTTGGCCATGAAAAACATTTCTGTTTGCAACAGTAGTTGAGTTGACTCTCCATGTTGCTGTGGTGAAGGTGCGCGATGAAATGATGCTGTAGTCATTGAGAGTGCACCTTAAATAAACTCAGTGGAGGGGGAAAGGTCAAGGCCATCCAAACGGAGTTTTAAAAAAGATAACTAGTCGTCCTCCTCCTCGTCCGTTGTACTTGGAGAGCTGTCAGACGAAGAGCCCCGTGCAGGTGCTCCCCAGATGAAAAACAAATCAATTTTAAAACGAAGACCAGGATCTTGCATCATCAATTCCTTTAATTTGTCACATACTAAGTCGACCTTGTCTAAGGTGTCAACAACAAGCTTCCAATTCGTTGGTTCAATATAACTTGTAGTAGAGTCTGCCTCGCTGATAACCACATCCTCCGGCCGTATTGGAGTGTAAAGATGTGTAAAGTTCTTCGGCTGTAGCTGAGGTTCAGGCTGGCTGGAAGTAGAAGGTTGAGTGTGGACCCCTGTCGCATCGAAATCCATAGTCATTCTACATTCAATGTTGGGGTTTTCGTTTAATACATACACCAATTTCTCATGCAACATATCCACTTCTGCCGAGTCTTGCAGATGAACATTCCAGGAAAATGGCCATTCTTCATCCGTAGTGGAGTCAACTCGAGAAAGAGTGCTGTCCGCCATGATAGCTAAGCAAGGAATGATGTGAGCTACAGACTGTGGTAACAGTATTGAAAAGTAGAGGGGGTAAACCAAAAGTATGTGGAGGGGGTATTTTCAAGGTCATTTAATTTGGGTTTTTTAAAAAAAAGGAAATAGTGGAGGGGGAATTCTCAAGGTCATCCAATTTGGGTTTAAAAAAAAAGGAATGAAGGTTACTCCTCTTCAGCCTCGTTGTCCCCCACATCCTCATTAGCCTCATCTTCATCGACGTCAGACTCGCCGTAAGGGTAGATCGGGGACATGGGCGAATATTGTGGAGATTGTTGACCGTTGTTATCGTCCCCTTGCATTCTAACTTGGGACCAATCATAATTTAAATTCATTTGTATTATGATCCCAGGGTTGTCCCGCAGTATTTCCTTCATCCGTTCGCAAATCGTTTCCAAATAGTGTACACTATCGATCGACAGTGTCCAACCTGTACTTGTACCAACATCAGTAGTGGAGTCAGCTTGGCTGATGGTGTTGTTGTCTGCCATGGTTGCTTGTCGGACAAGGAATGACGGTTGATGTGATGCTCATGCAGGAACATGATGAAGTGGTGGGGGGTGTGGTGGAGTAGTGGGGGAACTTTCAAGGTCATCCAAACGGAGTTTTAAAAAAAGGAAAACCTACAAAGTAACATTGAAACTTTCCAATTGATGGTGGCGAGCGTTTTCTTCTGCAACCTTGCCGACACATGTGACTATGCCATACAGTATGAAAAGTACAACCATAATAAGGCCGAACAATAAAAGATAGCCGTTGACTATCATGATATTTTCTGAGTGTATCTGCTTTCTTCGTATCGCCCTCTCCTGCATCCTCTTCTCCAACTCGTGGACGAAGTCACAGCAAACGTGAGGACATGTTTTATCCGTTGGTAGGTTTGCCATTGTTGATGTTGTCGGTTTGGCTGTTGAAGATGGAATGAGGTTTCCAATTGTGATGTGCCATGTACATCAATAGTCAAGTGGTGGGGGTAGCAAAGCAGTGGAGGGGGAAGTTTCAAGGTCATCCAAATTGTGTTTTAAAAAAACCTATCTTGTTACTGAGCTCATATGTCAGTAACAAGATAGGTGTTTTTGCTCTTTTACTTCTTTAATATAATGAAAAAATATACATATTCTATTATTGTAAGAACAAGGAAGACAACTGCTAGTCAGCTAAAGTAATCTAAGTTGTCCGGCTCGGTCTTCATGGACGTCGGTGAGGAAGCTGACGAGGAGTGTCCAGGCTCTTCCTTTGGCTGCCGGGTGTTCCGTATATTGCAAGCGTAAACTTGCACATTTATACGGTAGCCTCGTGCCACCATCAGCTGCAACACCTTGTACAAGTCGTTTAGCTCCTGCTGAGTCTTGATGCTCACCTCCTCGTAACTTGCGCAACTGACGTTCAGAGACATCCTGATGTTGCTAGGTCGGCTGCTGGAGTAGAAATGAAGCCGAGGCACAGCGTTTGGAGGTACATGAAAAAGTGGTGGGGGTAATGGTGGTGGGGGTATGGAAGATCCAATTAAACACTTCTAAACTTTTTCCATTGATACAGTGGGATGGAACAAATAGCACAGGTGTCCTTGTAGTTTTCAAATCTAAACATCGGTGCTAAAAATCCGAACTGTTTTCTACCACCTTCCTGTACGAACCGTCGAAGGTCTCTGACGGCAGCATTGCCACAAGGCCTACAAAACTTTTCCCCGTCTTGGAACCTATACCAGGAGTATCCCGAATACCTTCTATTATCTTTCTTGTACTCTTCGATATCCTGTTTTACTGTTATAGGGATATTATCTCGTAAAGCCGTCTGGAATAAAGATGCGTCAGTTATAACTCGTTGTAAGCAAAGCTCGTACAAGGTGCTCATCGTTTGCTAGTTGGCAACAGAATGACCGTTTTTCGCATCCAAGCAGGTTTGAATCCTAGTGCGGTAGTGGGGGTAATTACGGTAGTGGGGGTAGTTGTGAAATGCAAAGGTCAAAGGTCAAGGTCACCCGCGAAGTTTAAAAAAAATGCAACATATCAATACGTGAAGTTTGTCACATATTGATATGTTGCATTTTTTGTTTTTTTTTTTTTTATTTTTTTTTGTCTTTTATGATTCGTTTATTTATAAAACATTACAACAACAACATATGTACAACATTAAAACTTAAATCTAACACTGCTGCTTGTCAGCGATGTGGATGGTCAACTCTGTAGAATTGCTACCCGTGCAGCCGTGCGACACCAGGTATAGACACCCGGGTTGAATAGAGCGAAGATCCTCGTTTTGTAGAAGATGGACGAATCTCTTGGGCAGGTACACCTGGAACTTTGGTTCATCCCCCGGAGTAAACGGCGCCTCGCTGAGACTGCAGCAGATGGCCTCCCCAACTGTAGTCTCCATCTTCTTCATAGCATGGATTATGTAGTGCTTCTCGTCTTTTAGTTCCGAGCACTTCTTTACAGGTAATATTGTTGACTTGGAGTGAGCATTGAACTGCTCGACCAAAGTCTGAAGGAACTGGTGAGATGCCATGGTCAGGTTACAGATCGTCTTCTTGCTCGGAGATGTTGTCGTCTCGGAATCTCGAGTAATACTCATGCCAGGTCCCTGTCTGCTCCCCACTTATATACTCTCCGTTACCCCCACCACTCCCCACTTCCCCATTTTGAAGGTAAGAGGCGAGTTTATAGGCATTTTTCAAAGCGCAATGTCTATCTTTATCATGTTCTGGGCTTTTTGTACAAATACATATGGTTTCCAGCATGTATTGATAATTCTTATCCAATTCCACATCATTAACCGGAACATGAGTAAATCCTTCGATCCATCTTTTCTTTTCCAGCCCCTTTGTGTAAATATTGGTAAACTTGTCTGAAAAGTGATGCATAATGTGATACAAGTCCGTGTAACTTGTAAAACCATCATACCAATCGATATGATGGAAGTGTTTTGAAATCCATCTGTTGGTAGTAGCGGCTTTACTAGTTAAAGACGAATAAGAACATGGTGGTTTAAATAAAAACGAATAAGGAACACTTGTATTCATGTCCAAAAACACAAGTTCTTTTATAATGAATCTATCATCATTACCACGAAATGCTTGAAACTCAATAATACCAGGCTTGGACTTTACTTGTTGTTCTTCTCCCTTGTCCATTTTGAAGGTCACACGTCTGCTCATTACGAAGTCAGGAGGTCAACTGATTTCCACACCACGGTAGGTACTACTTTTATACCCGGCCGTACAGTTGTTGGCGCGTTGGTGTATATTTAACGTGGGCACCGTCCCCAATAGGCCTAACCCCACAAAATTTTGGTTATTGTTTTAAAAACTAACCATTGTTATTTAAGTTTCCATCTTTATATTTTCCTTGTTTTCATTTTCATCACTAACACTTGATTCTTCTCCTCCATCTTCCTCTTCTTCCTGTTTTACTGATTTCTTATGTAGTTGAGCGTACTTTTCCAATTGTCTCCACATCTGTACTTCATGAGGAACTCTATTAAATATAGAAGTATCTACAGGTCCGTATAATATAGGTGCGTCCGGTTGTTTGTCCAAAGTGTCTTCCAGATAATCTTTAATAATCGAACTTGAAAACACCAGTTGTCTCAAGTATCTTGTTATAGGTTCAGTAGCACAAGTTGAAATGAAAAACTCCTCTCGATTAAGTTGAATTTTGTTATCATGTCTTGTTGTGTCTCTAAACCGTAGCTGATGATCACCACGTTGTTTAATAATATCAATTTCCACATTTGAATCCAAAAGTCCTACTCTTGTCTTTCTTCCAAACATGTTACTACTTAAATAGCATTCTAGCAGATGCAAATGTTTCATAAACGATTCCCAAGCACTGTCCGTAAACAAAATCATTTTGGGTCCATGAGTTAAAATTACAGTAGGGGAATAATCTGTAGATTTCATAACACCGATTAAAACACTTTTATCCAAACTGGAAGAGATTGGGTAAAATATTCGCAAAAATACCTCACTCAATATGTTTGGAGAAATATTATCTTCAATATCCCTTTTTCTCTTTTGTATAGTCTTTCTTCTTTTACCTTTTTCTTCAACATTATTACTGGCGTGAAGTTGTCCGCAAACGTTTTGTTCACCTCCTTCCTGGTGACCTTGAGGATCTAAAAACTCAGATATCTCCTTCTCAATATCTACCACATTTTCAGGTGTACCACTAGGAGAAGCCATATTGAATACGATGCTACCCATACAACAGTAGGCAACAAACTGATGAGGAGCGGTCTGTACGCTCTGCTTTTATACTCGCGGAATGAAACAAAACCGGTTCTTACAATACATTTTTAACAATTCCAGTTAAAGGTGTGTATGTTACGATTTTATCATGTAGAATTAAACAGTATGCAGTTGTATTAGCCGGTATAGCATCGTTGAATTCCATTTCTATTTTTATATCCACACTTGATGACTTTACTGATTCATTTTGTTTAGAAAAATCGATTACAACTATTGGGTAGGCATCGAAATATTTGTCAGGTGATAATAAAGGTGTATTTGTTTTACCGTAATATGAACTTTGGAATCTCGCGTACATATCGTACAATATACTGTATTTCTTCTTAATGAATGACACATTTAAATTGTCGTATGGAAAGAATTGTGAATTTAAATAAACTTTAATATTTTTCAAGTCACAATGATCAAATTGTCCTGCATGTTTAGTAATGGCGTCTCTTCTACCTGTTTGTAAACCAAATATAATATACCTGGCTCGTTCTACATAATTCGATGTTTTAACAGTCCAAGTGTGTCGATCCGTAGTAGGTAAACTGGGATGCTCATGAAATTCCCAACTTCTAAATGGAATAACAATATCACGATCGGCTTTTAATTTTCTTAAAAGTAGCATTCTATGCTCGTCAGCCAATTTAACATGTGGAACTCTCCATACAATTTTGTCTAATTTTAATTTCCATTCTAAAGTCGCATCTGTAGTAGCATCTGCAGCTTTAATAATGTCTTTATCGTTAGAAGATCTCAACAAAACTAATTCTTGTTTAACGTTTAATATTATTTTCCTATAATCTTCAGCAAAACCAAGCAACAAACGTAATGGAATATGAAAATCAAAATATCCATTTCGATTTGGAGTTATCGTGTCAATCGTAGGTAATACCCATCCGGCAGGTTTAAGTAAATTGGTTTCATTGGGTGTTATAGATGTTAATCCTTTTAAAGTTGTCGTAATACCTACTTTTTTAGTGGAATCAACTGTTACACCTGATATTTCATATCTAATTTCATCAAATAGGAAAGCCATAGGATTATTTATAAATGGAACTGTTGTACCAACAGTAGTACCGTCCTTTTTAGTAACTTGTCCTTCAATATACAAGTAACTTTCACATGGTAGTGTGTAAATGTCTTGATTTTGTATGGGAATACGAATTTCATCGTTATTGTTTAATTTCGATGAAGTGTAAGGGTTGTGGGTGTGATATTCTTTTTCCCATAGGGTTTCGTCGAATGTTGGACCCTGCGCTATATCCAGTATATCCATAATCGGTTAATTTTAATCCAATTCTCTCTAAGAAACGAATGTTCTCGCGTGTTAACTCCTCCACAGCTGAAGAGCTACTAATGCGGTTTCCCGTAGGTTGTTCGCTTTTAAATGTTAAACCCATGGTTTTGTATTAAAGTGTCGATTTTAAATGTAATCTAATCGTAATAGGCTCTTCTCTGAAGTCTACCAAGTTACCGTCTTGATCCAATACGCTCAACACGATGTCTGAAATGAAAGTGGTGTTCAACGGTAGATATACCAGGTTTTGTGGCTTTTCAACAATTTTAAATCCAGGTGGTACACTTGGGTAAAAAGTATGTATGATGTGGGTGTTAGCCCCATCCCTGTAAGCACCTTGTATAATGTTACAAGTTATGTCTATACTATTGACTTTTAATATTGTTACTGTTTTCTTACCGGAATGTGTTACATCTGGTTCTAATACAGGCCCATCGTTGGAAAATCCTAATAAATCACCAATTGAGTTTGGTTGAGTGAAATCTATATAATATTTGGAAGTAATTTCAGCTTTCATCGTATTATTATTACCTTTTAATGTTATATTGTCTTTTCCCATTTTAGTTTGCAAAAATTAATTTATATGATCAATTTCATAAGAACCTGTGGGTAACCTGCACTCTTGTAAGTCTGTAAATTTTCCACTGGCATCCTTTCCCTTATAATAATGCAATATGTTATTTTTACCTTCCGTAACATTGGGAATAGAGTTGTACGTTGTAAAATCCAATAGTGCCGCCTCCCAAAACCTTCCTTTTTGCAAGCGTAACGCTGGAAAAAGGATACTTCGTAAAGTGGACGATTTTCCTGTTAATGATACCGTATAGGAAGACATCTCAATAGTGACTGATACTTTTAGCTAGAAATTCCAAACATAAATGGCCGCATATTGAAGTATTATCAGGTTGTTCTCTTTTATAGTTATAATATATGTTTTTAGCAGATTTAAAGTAATTTTGAAGTTCTTTTGGTGGTGGCAAATTACCGAAACTATCAAAATAATATACATTGTTATTTAGTTTCTTATAACAAACCCAATGGGTGCCAGGCCCTTCAGTATTATCCAAATTTACAATTCCAGTCTCATTTTGCCACATTTTCTTTGGTAAACTGTCTTTCATAAACACACCGCGAAAAAATGGTATTTTTAAACAGGAAATATATTTAAATAATTCAATATTGGTTAATGCTTTATGTGGTATGACCAATTGATTTCTTTCATTTAATATGCACGATAAGGTCTTAGGTAAAGACCTGCCCCGTTTTTTACCATTGACCACACGGTGGGCTTCTTCCTGCCTTTTCTTGTAGATCGTCGTCTTCTTTTTATATTTCCTCCATGTTTTCTTGTGGTTGACCTCCTTTTTACTCTCCTTCTCCTCCTTCTTCCACCTCCTACTGCTGTTTTAGCCTTCATACCTGCTGTTACTGCTAAAGCTGCTGCTTTTTCTGCTATGCTAGCGTCACTTGATTTTACTCGTTGCCAAGCTATGTCCGCAAGCTTTTTGTCAGCTATTGATCTATTTTTTGAATCGGCAAACGTGGAATATGCGATATCGTGTTCTTTACAAGCCTGATCTAACTTGTTTATGCCAGGATCGCCTCTTTCCAGTCGTTTTTTCAATTTAGTTCCTGGTCCGCAATACTGATAACCTCCTGGTATATGAAATTCGTATGGTAATGCGTCTATTGCTCTATTTACTATGGATCCTACTGGAATTTGTTTTAAAGCTTTACTTAACAGAGAAACCGCTGTGGACGTGATCCCACCTCCTTTTCTTGCAGTGTCTCGATATGGACTGATGTACTTGAACGTCATTATTGTCCTTTTATAATGGCAATGTGCAACTCATGTGTTAACTCTATGACAGGTTGCACATAAATGAAGTCATTTATTGAGTTATTTACTTAAATATCAATATCACCCCAATCTGATGATCTAAACTGTTTCGTTTTAGGGTTAATAAAGTATTTATTATAAATTTCTCGTTTAATATACTCACCTCTCATGGATTCAGCATAAGTATTATGACCTGATTTTCCTTGAAGAATATCTGGTGTAAAATGATTGTGTAAATCAAATATCGCATTACCTAAAACTTTTACAAGAAAATTAACAGTGACAGCATTATCTACATGTTCAGGGTCTTTAAGGTTTGTTATACGTTTATTATTACAATTATACACTTTACTATCCTTTAATGATGTTGTAATGGTCTGTCCTACAGTTGCAGCATCATTTGCTTCTATTCCTTGTGCCAAGTCTCTTATCACTCTATTATTACATGTAAACCATCTAAAATATCGATCTGGATCTAGATGTACGGTTTGTGATAAAGCAGCTGCATCATGTTTTTCATAACCCCATCCCATATTTGATAACTTTTTATCCATGCAATCCCAAGCATCATTTTTGTATGTTAATAAATTAAATTTTTCATTACCTTGAACAAATTCATCCCCTTGCTTCGATACTACTTGATCTTGTTTTACAAAAGAGGTTGTTTCTTGTTTTAAGGTTTCCAACATTTGACCCACTGTTGCACCATCTGATGGCGCCGAACCATCTTTAACATTTGCTAAACAATTATTAAAACAATCTATAACCCCTACATCACGTATGATGCAATGATCTTTAATATATTTTAGATTTACAGCATCGTTTTCAGTTTTTGGATAGCCTATATCATTAATAACAAATTTATAAAAAGAAAATCCATCTTTTGTCTTTTCAGGTATCAAAGAATGTAAATAGCGTCTATTTACGCTGTCTTTTGCATCTTTAGGGTCATCTACGTTGGATATACGTTTATTGTTAGCACTATACGTTTTCCCATTGAATTTTAACGTATTTTTTAATTCAGATGACAAATAACCTTTGTTTATTGCATCACCGTTTTGATTTGGTTTACCAACGTTGATGATTCTATGATCTTCTGCGTCATATGTGTTATTTTGTAGTCTTAATGTTGGCGATATCTTTTCCTTTAATATTTTTAAATTTATTGCATCGTTTTCATCCGTAGGATCTTTTATGTTTTTTAACCTTTTATTACTCATATCATAATCTCCATCAGGTGTTTGTGGTAAACTAGCACTTCTTTTTAAACTATTGGCATAATATAACCCATCCGAGGAGTAACGTCCGAACTTGTCGACACTCATGGTGCAACTGAATAGTATTCTAGGGAGTAACGCATTTTTATGAGATTACCCCACGGTTTCGGAGTTCATCCACTAAAGCCACCCATTCGTTTTCCAATCCAGTATGACCCGCTTCTTTAGCTTCATGTATTAGTTTCATTCTATCCACCAATTTATTGATATTATTGTAATAAATCACATTTGTGTTATATAGTTTCTTCATTAAACCTGTACCTGTAACAGACTTGTTTCTTTTTCTTGGTTCTGGAGCACTTATATCCAAAGTGGATGACACAAACCTTCGTTTTACAGGTTTTCTTGGTATTATTGGCATTGGTTGTCTTCTCGTTGTTGGTATTAACCTGGATACAAATTCTCTATATCTTAAAGACTTTGATCTAAAAACAGGTTGGTCAGCTGAATACTTCCTCCTGTATGCATTAGTTTGTTCCAAAATCTTTTTATATGCTTCCATGTCTTTTTCTTTAACTAACAATTCTAAAGGCTTATTTTCAAATAATAATTCAAATAATCCCCTTGTGCCCTTATATCTTTGATTACCAACAATAATATTATCATGTTCATCAATGTTTACCGGGCTATTACCAACCATTAAACCGTCTTCTGTTAGTCTTACCCCATAACTATGGTAGTTTTTATTAGGATTTGTTCCAGCTAACATTTTTATCATGTATTTCCTTCCTAAAGGTCCATTGTTATGAATGTTTTCACCCAACAAGCTTATGTTTGACGGACCTTCCCTTGTCTCTTCTTCTTTTTCCTCTTCACTAGCAGTTGATACAACTTCATGTCCTCTTTTGGCTTTTACTTCATATAATTCTCTTATTCCACTATAGTCCGGTGATTCTAGCTCTCTTTCAGGTTCTCCACCGGTAAAACCACTATACGTAGAGGATTCCGGGTCTTCATCACTAAACTCTTCTGATTTTACATTTTCTCTTTCAAACTTCGTAATAGGTGCAATCGCATCTCCTTCCAATACAGGTTTAGCAAATTTTTTGTTTAATTGTTTCAAGGGTTCAGTAATAGGTTTAAAAGTAGATTCAAGGAATTTCTCCCTCTCGCTAATACCTAGTTTCAATGCTCTGTTTTTAGCCCGAATAGAATCACTAAGTGATTTTATTTCTTTTACTAATTTTTCTTGGTTAACCATGTTTGTAGCAAGACGTGTTGTACAACAATGAATGTGTTATACCGCGTTTAATGTATTAATATAAATTTATCAAATCCTATCCTGTATCGACCATTGTTTAGCGGTTGTTCCTTCATAATTGTTAGGAACCCATACTTTTCAGCCCAAGCCTTTCCACACAACTCTTTAAATCGTTCAAATGTCATATCCGCATTTACATGATCAAAATATATATGTTTTAGGTTGGTTTCGTCCTGTTTAAATACAATTAACATGTTTGCATTGTCTCTAATGAGTTGTTTAGGTATTTTGCTGTAAGTTTTTGGCCAATATAAATGCTATCTATGTTGTTATGTCGACCCATAGCGAAGTAATTCCTTATTGTGTTTTGGTTTTCACAAGATACATCGTCGAATATAAACACGGAGAATGGTTTAGCTTCTTGTGGCTGCATGACACTCTCGCTTGCATTAAACTTTAAATATTTAACTTCAGGCACATTAGTCAGTATCTTTTCCAATAATTGATACTTTGGTTGTTGTAGTGATTTTGAAAATACATATAGATTGTTAAATCGTAATCCTTTAGGGTTTGTAATCAAATTGAATACTACATTAGTTTTTCCACAGTTGGAAGGTCCGGTAACCAGACAACGAACGGTGTTTGGTAACAAATTGCCATGTTTCCCACTATTGAATTCTGAATTATCCACTGTGAGTTCATCTATATTATTAATAGTAAAACTCTCTTTTTGCGGTACTATCTCCATCCTTTGTAATGGTTCAACCTAAAATGATTCTCTATCGTTATATCAAATCCTTTTTAGGTATCCAAGAATCTTCCGTCTTATTAAATCCTAACCATCGTACTTTGACCTTATCTTTTTTCCGTTGCAACACCTTTTCAACTAAATATACATCGCCTACTGTTGATTTTAACATTTCATGTCCATAAAACCCTCCTTCAAGCAATTGTCCTTTATTTTCTTTTAAAATATATGTCTCAGGTACTGTAGGTTGTACTTTGAATACAGTAAAAACCTCATTGGTCCAATTTGGCAGGTATCTTTTACTGAATACACCTTTATATTTACTTATTCGCACTTTATCACCCACATTAAATTTTTTAGGCTTTAGTTTTTCAACTTTTGGTTTAGTATTCGTTTTTATACGTTTTAATACAAGGTTTTCATTTTTACTAGTTACTTGGTTTGGTTTCATCCCGATAGTCCTATGAAATTTGTTATTGTAATCGTTTATAAGTTTTGGTAACATATCAATCCATATGTGCGATCCTCTGTTGGAAAACATTTTATACATTGCACTTTTTAAAGTTCTGTTGAATCTTTCGATTATTGAGGCTTTTACTTCTGAATTGGTTGAATAATGGTTTATATTGTGTTTTTTCATTAAATTTGCAAATTCCTTATTAAAATATTCTTTTCCATCATCTGTTTGTAAATGTTTAATAGTATGTTTGTCTCTTTGTATAGCTGTTTCCATTGCTTTTGTAACACTTTTGCCACTTTTATCTTTTAGTGGTAAAGCATCTGCCATTTTTGAAAAACAGTTAATAACAGTCAATATGTATTTATATCCTTTATTTTGTTTGCTATAAGGAATCATTTCGATTAAATCCGCTTGATATAAATCATTAATTCCTTTTATCACCGTATTTCTTCGTGGAAACTTTCTTCTTGCAGGTTTATGAAGTTCGTTGACAATTTGTTGCTTCAAGTCCTTCATATTGCAGGTTTCAATGTTTGTTGTATCACATGTATAATCACAATGAATGTTGTTTTAAATATTCACATCATTTATATGGGTCAAGGTCATCCAAACTTGTGTAAAAAAATGGGGAACACGGCGTTGGACTTGCCGTGTTCCCCATTTTTTTACGGAAGGAGAAAGGAATAAGGTCGAAGTTGTAGAAGGACGAAGAATAGGTTACTAGTTGATAGGGTTTAAGGAGTAATGGCCGAAAGGAAGAGTGTGGATTTTGTCGGGCAAAATATGTCTTTTATCATCCCGAGCTGACAGTGCTTTTTTAATTTCGGTGACACTGTAGACTTGATGCTTGAAGCTTCGGATATTGTTGAATGTTGCTGATATCGTAGTATCTTCAAACAAACAAGTCTTGTAGTGGTCAAATGTTACGTGTTTTTTCAAATAAGATGTCTTCACTCCTTTTGCTTTCTTGACTGTCGGTGTGTTGTTCTCGTGGTGCATCTTAAATGAATACAATTTCGCCATCAGCGCCACTATTTCTTCTAAAGGCATTCCATTTGCTTCATCTTTGAATTTTCCAATTACTTTTTTATTTTTTTCATTAAAATTTGGATGGTTCTTCGGATAGTCAGAAAAGTCGAAATCTTCTTTGTATGGAAAAGTCCTTAGGTCTTCATACATGTCCAAAGTCTTTATCCAGTAGATAAACGCGTCCGTATCCATGTATGCGACTCCAATGTTTTCCCTTCCGTAGTGTTTAACCATTTTGTTATAATGGAAATCATACATCAGGGTTTTACTTATGTCCAAAATCGACATACTTATGTATAACGGACGGTCCATGACTATTGTTGTTTTCTTCATACTGACAGCGGATAGATTTTCGTTTATAATCATGGATGTTCCGAAATTTGGTTTTTGCACTAATTTTTCCAATTTCCTAGGATCACTCACTAATTTTACATTTTTGTGTTTTCTTTTGTTCTCCAAGGTCTTCCCAAAGATGGCATTGTTCATTAATTTATAGAAGTCCTTTTCAAATGCTGTTGTCGCTGCAGCTCTTCTTGTAGTGTTGGAATCAATATATGGTTTCAACCAACAAGACTGGGTGAATTCAATTGCTCTATGAATTCTCACTATACGTAGACCCAATTCGAGAGCCTGTTGAACTACCCAGTAGTGAGCCACATAGCGATCTTTATTCTCCAAGGTCATCATCAATTTTGGCCATCTTCCTGTCGGTGAAACTTCAGTTTTGGCTAGGAGAGGCAAGTCGTAGTGATGGTCATGAAGGTGCTCCGGATATTCAAAATCACAGTCCAAAATATAACCTTTTGGACCATTTTTCGGAATCTGTGAGATGTCACCGATGGTGGCCGGGTCAATCCATTTGAAGTCAGCGTAGGGAAGCGGATTTGACATTGCCCAACCATAAAGGTTGTTTGCATCAAAGTAGCCAAGGTAGACCGATGGTTGTTGCTCGTCGAAGCCTGGGATGTACTTGTTGTTGGCTTTGACATGACGTGTTACAGCTTGTGTCAAACCGCCCCGTACACCAGATTCCATCATGAGCACCATATCAATATCCGTTAGAAGTTCCAGTCGACAGTTGGTTGACTTTAGCATAGCTTGCCATGCTAATCCTGGAGATGTGTACGAGTGTAGAGGGTCCAGTCCATAGGCGGAGAAGCAGGTGTTTCGAAATTCTTCCATCACATCGCACAGCAGAGTTACGTCCAATTTTATATAAAAGTCAGAATATTCCCCTAAGGTTTGAATGTTTAGTTGGTTCCAAACATTACAAGCATGATTGTAGTCTTCAACGGAGATTTCACTTTCGTTTAATTTGCTGTTGAAGGCTTCGATCGGTGGTAGACTGGTTTCTTCAAATTTTTCTGTAGATGTTATGTAATCGTAGGGGAACACTCCTTTACGTAATACTAAGTCCAATTTATCTTCAGGTACAATCTTGCTGGTTTCTTTTAGGTCTTCTCTTCGTAGATTCTCAGACAATCTGCTCAAACTAGATGCCATAAATCTATATGAGTCTACAAAGCGAAGTTTAATTTTACCTACGGTTTTTGAGAAACTGATGTACTTTTCCAATGTTGTAGCAAGAACATCAATTTTACCATCATCTCTTCCTAACTCTGGAATAATGAAGTGGGAGTCGTAGCCGCTAAGATTGTGTAACACGACAGGGATAAAGTGGGGCAGTTTGTAATTTATATTGCATGAATTACAAGCAGCTCCTCTGTATAAACCTGTCAGGTGATCGTGATCTCTTACTTTTGGATTTTCTTCACTGAAGCTCTTCTCGCATAGATAACATCTTGATGCCATATTGTATTCTTCTTGTTGATTCTCATTCAAAGGTTCCATAGGTACGACATTACCATACAAGCGTTGTACCTTTTCAGCAATGTCATACAACTGGTCTACGAAATACTTAGCGGCTTCTTCACCACGGTAGAGTATTGGAGTGGATGTTAAACCAGGTTGATTTCACTATTAGACAAAAACTGTTGGGTTGATGCAACTGATATTTTGTTCTTCTAGTCACTTCACCGTCCGGCAGCTCCTGTGGTACTAACGTAGATTCAAAATCTGCGTAGATGACTACTGGAATCCGATATTGGTGAACTGTTTTGTTAAATTGGATACACGCTCGAGATGGTGGTGGCAGACTAATCTTCACTTCATAATTTTCATTACAAAGTCTTTTGTGTTCTATCAACCACTCTAATCCTCCTTGTCTTATTTCTTTATATGTGAAACAAAAACATCTTTTACACACTGTTAACCTACGCCTCTGTTTTGATAATTGATTTCGAATCAAGGATGCAAAGTCCTTTATCCACACATAATGTGAAATTTCACCCTTAGTGATCAGTAGCAAATCCGTGTGGTTTCTTTGCTCAACTTTTACTACCCGCAAAGGATAAACGTTGTTCGAATCATCCAGACCGAAAACATTCACTGAAACGCCAGGATTTTTCTTTTCAAAATTGTCTATGTCTTTCAATGTAACTGGGTAGGTGAGGCCTTGAAAGTTGTAGCGGTGTTCATTTTCGTAATATTCTCTACCAACTCTTTCAGGATGATCTTTAACATACTTGGTTAACATTGCATACTTAAAACATTCATTACCTTCATTTTGCACATTCCTACACGATTTAGTGTTTTGGATTTTCTTTGGTAAAGGGATAAAACTACTACCCCTTAAACCATATCCATGCTTGTGAACCCTTACATCCATACCTTCAATTGATGACAAAGTCCATCCAGATCCTCTTCCTTCATGTTCTTGAAGTTTTGTTATAAGTTCTTCCAAGCATTCTTCAATAATATCATCGATGTTGGAGGTGAAGGTAAGGGTTCGGTTTTTGGTAATGAACGCTCTCAATGCTGTTTCACCATCAGTATTGTTAAACATAGCCTCTAACACCATTCCAAATTTAATAAAATTTAATCTTTGTAGTTCTTCCCTCAAGGTTTGACCAACAAGTTCCTTAGCCTGGGTTATAAATGTTTCCAATTCCAATTGAACATTATTAATTTTGAAATGTGTTACAACTCGTCCTGGCAAGGCCGTGGTGCGCAGTTGTTTCACATCTTCCAGTTCTTCTTCAGTGTCCTCTTCTTCAGTGTCCTCTTTTTCAGTGTCTTCTTCTTCTTGCATATACTTTTCTTCTTCAAAAGGTCTTCTAGCAGTAGATGGTCCAGCACCAGCAAATTGGATCACACTAGGTCTTGTTCTTTGCATTTGCTGTAGATAGCTGTCCCAGTAGTCCGTCTGCTTCTGGTGCTCTTCCAAAAACCGGTCAATTGAGTCTAAGTCTATTTCATCCATGGTAATATCTTCTTTTCTATCTTCGTCTTCATGTAATTCTCTGTGTATGGTGAAAAGATCTTCGTCTTGAAAGATTTCCCCACAAATGTCGCAAAGAGCCATTTCAAACAGTTTGGCTTTAAATGCACACTCTGTGAATGTCCACGCAATAATGAAGCAGCGCACTCCACCGGGACCCTTTATATCCGAGGCAGATAGGTGGGAAAAGTGACGTCATATGGAAACAGGTTATCACTCATGTGCTAAATTTAGCCTTTACACAACCGTTTGTAATACATTTATCAGTAGGCTTGATAAATTGATGATATTTGGTCTAGATTCAATAATTTGTACAAGTTTTTTTAAATACGTCTGTTTGAGCAAAATTTATATAGGTCAAGGCCATTTGGAATTATTATTTTGAGCGGGGGATAGAGCACTAAGCAGCATCATTTACTACAAAGTGCTCTATCCCCCGCTCACATTCTTTTTAACTTTTTGTTTAAACTTTTTACAAAGGTGAAACATCACCATCAGAGTCGGAATCATTCTCATCACGAAATAGGTAGCGATGACAATACATAATTCTTCTGGCTACTAACGTCCTATCCATTGGACGATGAGGAGTGTCTTGTTCTTCTTCTTCTTCTTCAATTTCCGACTCAGATGATGACTCTAACGTTTCGTAGGCGTGCAAGTCCATTTCATTATCCGTTAAACCAGCTTCGTCAGAGTCCGTTTCAATATCCATAATTTCTTCCTCCTCCTCTTCCTGGTCAACCGCAGGTAGTTGGTCCTCTGCTTCTATAACTTCTACAGGTATTACCTCCAGAATTGAAAGAATTCTGTCGCGATGGAACACGGTGTTGTCAAGTGGAGCCATGGTATGAAAGTGGTGTATCTATCCAATTGGTTTGCCCTTTTTATACCCCCACCAACTATACATTTTATGTGGGTCAAGGTCACGTAAAGATACCCTTTGAGCGGGGGATAGACCACTAAGCAGCATGCTAGTCCATTGCCGCAAAGTGATCTATCCCCCGCTCTATTCCGCAGACCACACTCAAGTCCAAGTCCACATCCATATGTTACACTTTATTATTACTGCCACCAAGTAATTGTCACTCGCACGTTTACTTGGTTTTGATAAAGGTACTGCACAAACTCCATATTGGTTGTTTGTTCGTTATAAAAATGCATCATGAAATATGCAATCTTATCGATTGCGGCATTGTCCAACGGTTCGCAATTCACAAGTTCCAATGTGCCCTGGCTGGTCTTATCCTCTATAAGTTCCACCACTTCGTTGATGTCTTCTTCCAAGAGGATGAACTCAACACTGAAGCTCTCCATTGTTGTTGATAGTGTCTAGACAAATGCTTGACTAAATGCTTTATTCATCAGTCCTACATATATACCAATTTCCCCCTCCTATTACCCATTCCCCCTCTACCTTTATATGGGTCAAGGCCATCCAATAATACCCTTTGAGCGGGGGATAGACCACTAAGCAGCATGCTAGTCCATTGCCGCAAAGTGATCTATCCCCCGCTCTGTATTCCACACAAGTCCTAGTCTTTACACACACACATAAGCCCCCAGTCTTTTACACTTACTCATATACTCTGTCCTCCCTGCCAATTAAGAGTTCCCCATGTTTGCCACTATTTTCAATTAACCTTTCCAAGTCCCAAAACACAATGTCCAAATTAACCAAGTTCGCTCGTCCAATTTGAAACACACTATTCCCCCCAAAGTCACTTGCTTTCACTTGTTGTCCTGTATACTGCTTCTTCTTCCACGCTACAATCACTACCCTACCTTCTTCAACAACCATTCTTTTAACATTATCATACACCTTCTTCAACATCCCTCTACAGTTTAAATAGTTTATGGTTACATACTCCCACTCCTTACCAATGATCAGTGATCCACTCATTTTCTAGCGTTCCACTGGAAGGTCCAAAGCAGAATGAAGTCGGGATGTACAGACCCCCTCTTTTATACCAGTTAACCGGTTGTCCTTCGTTTAAAGTGGGTCAAGGTCATTCAAAAGTACCCTTTGAGCGGGGGATAGACCACTAAGCAGCATGCTAGTCCATTGCCGCAAAGTAGTCTATCCCCCGCTCTGTATTCTACACACACACACACACACACACACACACATGTCCCTGTCTTTTCATTACATACCTAATATATATTCACTACCTTCATCGTCACTATCACTCATCACCGTTTCTACAAACTCCACCGGATTAAAGTTAAATTGTTTCAATTGTTCTTTTAACTTTTCAATTTGTTGGTCCTTTACTTCTAAAACACTGTGAAGGTGTGATATGTAGTCCGCTGCCTCGTTGATGCTTGCTACTCTAAGATCGCCTAACTTCAAGCTGGGAACTACACCCTGCAGCCTGAAGTACGCCATACGCCTTTCTTGCTCCTGCCGTTGACCAGGACTGAGCAAGCCTTGCCCGTCTTGGCTCACCTCCAGCAAGGTCCGTAGCATCGGAGCTTTGCAAGTGTTTGCCCGAGCAACAGTTATGCTATGGAATGGTCTAGCAGGTCCACGAGTAGCAGGCAGGACATTGGCAGCACGCCTTTTTGAAGAAGAAGCCCGAGAAGTTTTGCAGTTGGAAGCCATGTTGAAGTGCGGTATTCAGCTAAGCGATACAAAGCAGAATAACCAAACTGCACATCAATACCCGTATATATACACTTATCAGTGGTGGGGGGTACTAGTTAACCTTGGTAAAGTGGGTCAAGGCCATCCAAAAACATTACCAGAACGGGGGATAGATCACTAAGTGGCATGTTAGTCCATTGCCACAGAGTGATCTATCCCCCGCTCTGTATTTCACATTCACGCACACATTCATACATACACACAAGTCCCAGTCCAAGTCTTTACCCACACACCTATCCACTCTCATCCTCACTATCATCACTGTCCAACAGGCTTTCACACTTCCTAATCAGTTTTTCCCATTTACTCCGGATATAAAGTAGCTCCCTGAGAGTATTCTCTAGCATTCTGTCCCTTTGCTCTATGACTTCGTCGTACAACTCGATGATGTTTGGTGGAGTCTGGGTTGATGCGTCCATCGTGGTTGGTTGAGAAGCTCCGCTGCTCCGCAACTCCTTCCTCACAGGACCAAAGCCGGAGAATCGGACACGACTCCTTGACGAAGGCCCCGATCGGATTGGTCCAATGCTCGGGCTGGAGTTGGAGGCGGCCGGGCCAGAGGTAGAGGCTGGGACGTTCATAGCAGACATGGTGGTGTTCAGCTTAACGGTGTAAAGCAGAATGAGAGGACGGTTGATCACCACTCCTATATATACCCTTTTTTAGTGGTGGGGATAACACGGGGGGGGGGGTTAAAAGAAATTTTGCTTAGTCTTCCCGGTCATCAGTTTTACATACCTTTAGCACACCCATTATTTTTGTTTCTTCAATAACTTTACACACCTCAAAAACCCAAGCAAACAGCTCATCTATGTTGTTATAATTAATTTTTGTCCAGTGTTCGTACTTATGAGTTTGGTTGTTTATAATACATAGATAAAATGTAGACCCATCTCGTCTTATACAATACTCAACTTCCATTCTATGCCGGTTTAGCACTTCCCAAGCATTGTGTTGATCTATCACGAAGTCACCACCTTTGTAATTGTACCGTGACATGTTTACCACGGAGCACAGGAACAGACTGAAGCACATAAACGGTTCATACAAGCTTAGTAAGAGCGTTAGAGTGGGGGTATCACGTGATACACAACATTAGTTGTAAGGTTAGCACTTTACTTTAAACAGTAATTTATATGGGTCCAGGTCATTCAAACTTTGAAAAATTTTTACCTCCAAACACTTGTAGCAAGCTACAAGTGTTTGGAGGTAGGTTTTAATTTGTTAAAGATTTTTGTAACTTAGTCTTCACCCTCAAGGACACGGTTTGAGATTGTCCCAGTGACTTTACGTCACCGCCAGGTTAAAGTATTATACAAGTCAAGTGTTTTTTTTTTTTACCTGACTTGTATAATACCCCTCTCCCTTACTTTAAGAGGGTTAAGACTAAATTTGGAAAAATAATTTGGAAAAAAGACTTTTAAATATTGTCCAACACAACCTAACAATTTTGAATTTTTTTTTTTTTTTTTAGTGAGCCCATGTCCTAGTCCATTTCCCACACGGTTTGGCATCCTTCCCTTCGTATTAGATAGGCTTTAGGGATGAAAAATTCTCTTTGTACCATCCGAGGTGGTACTTGCATTGTACAAAGGTGGCCTTCACCTTTTACAACGATTTCTACTTTTTTATTACCTGCTCCATAGGTCTGACCAATAAAATAATATTTTTCATCAACCTTTAGCCTTCTAATATCCCGCGGTTGCGGGCCGTGGGGATGTCTGAACTTGAACGTTTTAGGCTTAATATAAAGAGTGTAGGGTTTGAATTGCCGAAATTTGACTGTACTTTTAAGGTGTCGTTGGCAGCGATCTCCTTCTGCACAGGCAAGTTTCTGGCAACACAAAACCCCAAACTTACTTGACATCCAAGCGTAATCGCATTTCTTACCCTTGCCAGCAGGGGCTTTAACACGCTTACGTTTTTGTGTTGGACTCTTTAGTGGAGTGTCTTGGAGCTTCTCCGAATTAGGCTGGCTAGAAGGAATGGGGGTGGAAGGGGGTAGAAGGGGCAAAGATTGGTCAAGAGGAATGGAGCAAACAATTTTGGGTGGGGTAGGGGGAACGTGTTAGGTCTATGGTGGGAAGTTCGGGGGAAAGGATGGGTTTTTGAGATGATTTGGATGGCAGGTCAATAGTGGGAAGTTCAGGGGAAAAGATGGATTTACGGGGTGGTTTGGTTGGTGTGGACGGTATGGGGGATATGGGTAAGGGACATTGGGATTTGGAATAGGATAAAATTTTCCGGGTTCTGCTGTAGGGAGTGATCCTCGACCTGGACGTCTCTTCAAAAACCGCAGACTCCGATCCTGAGTCCGATAGCAGAGAGAGTGCTGGAGACGCTACCGGGACTCGACCTGACGACTTGACGAGTTCTCCTGACGATGGCTGTGCACCAGCCTCTTCCACTGTCGCCGGCAATGGCGACAGGCTGGGCATTGAGGCGGGCTGTGGCGGCGGTGGCGGCGGTGGCGGCATCGTCAGGCAGCTCAGGATGTTCGCAGTCATCAGGTATTCCAGGATCGAAGTGGAGGATGATGAGGGTTGAGACGTGTCGGTCGAGGTTGAAGCTGGCGGGTAGTTTTTTAGCTTGAGACCCATTTTACCCATTTGAATGAATGAAGTAAATGAAAAGAGTAGATGTTAAGAAAGAAGTAAAGTGGTTATAAAAATCTCGAGAGTAAGGGAGTACCTGTCCGTATGGAAGCTTGGACCGGAATGAGAAGTGCGTACAGCCCGGGCGCCTTATATCCCCACCGGGGCTGCCACGCCCAGGATATCAGGGGTGGGGGTGGAGGGGGGGGGGGTTCGCACTTTTTGTCGGGGGGGGGTTCGCACTTTTTGTCGGGGGGGGGGGTTTGCACTTTTTGTCGGGGGGGGGGGGGGTAATTTAACAAAATAAACCCCACTTGGAGCCTTTGTGTTGACATCGCTAAAGCCTCCTAAAAGACCCAACTATAGACAACTCCAACTTTGTGTGTTACTAATACCTAACTGTTCGATTTTTAAAAGACCTTAATTTATTTACTGTGTTGATAAGACCGGACTGTTAAAGATTTTAAAAACTTTTACTTATTTAGGTCAAGGTCATAAAAAAAATTTAAAAAAATTAAGCCCCACACCCCCTATGGGGGTGTGGGGCACTTGGGTTGTCATCGCTGTAGCCTCCGAAGAGACCCAACTATGACAACAAGGCAACATCCAATGTCGTGTACCCTTCGCCACGCAAGACTTGTAAACATTTACTGCATTGTCTTTTCAGTAGCTAACAAAGATTCATTTACATAATTTTGAGTTTCCAGAAGGAAACAAACTGAGGACACCCTAGTGGCTTACGTCCTCGTCCGAGTGCAGAGGCCGCCGCAACCTTTTGCATGCCAGCGTACAAACGGACATGCTCCCAAATGCCATCCGCAACCTTTTGCATGCCTGGCAGGAGCCTACCGATAATTAAAATAGGCTTTACACGGGGGCCTACTCCCGTAACCTATCTTTAATATTTTTAATTTACAATGCATTGAATTTTTACAAGTCTTTGTGGGTCAAGGCCACACGGACATTAAAAAATTTCGGCCCCCGTACATCCATGGCGAACCACGAATGTTCGGGGGCCTTGGGGACTAAAAACACAAATAGCTAACAAAGATTCATTTACATAATTTTGAGTTTCCAGAAGGGAAACATACTGAGGACACCCTAATGGCTTACGTCCTCGGTCCGAGTGCAGAGGCCGCCACAACCTTTTGCTTGCCAGCGTACAAACGGACATGCTCCCAAATGCCATCCGCAACCTTTTGCATGCCTGGCAGGAGCCTACCAATTATTAAAAGTGGCTTTACACGGGGGCCTACTCCCGTTCCCTGACTTTACAATTTACTTTGAGCATTGAAAAAGCTCAAGGGGGATTGCTAAAACAAGCGTATACACTTTAGAAACATATAACACACTTACAACACACAATTGAGCTCAACGTAGTCAATGCTGGAACAAGCACATACACATTAAACACATATAACAAACAAGACACAGGAGACATAGGGTACAAGTAAAACACTCTCATATAAAACAATTTGCAATACCCAAACGCAAGCGCAATATCTTACAACTAATACAAGTCTTAAAGTTAGAGTAGACTTCGCTAAACACTGAAGGCGCCATTCAATGTTTAGTGATGCCTATGGCGGTCCGTCCCGATCGTTCACGTTCAACGCGCGGGAGCGGACTGCGAGCCGGCTCTGGCTGGACCCCCTTATATCCCCACCGGGGCTGCCACGCCCAGGATATCAGGGGTGGGGGAGGGGGTGGGGGTGGGGGAGGGGAGGGGGGGGGGTTCGCACTTTTTGTCGGGGGGGGGGGGGTTTCGCACTTTTTGTCGGGGGGGGGGGTTCGCACTTTTTGTCGGGGGGGGTTTCGCACTTTTTGCCGGGGGGGGGGGGTTCGCACTTTTTGTCGGGGGGGGGGGGTCAGGTAAGTTAAGTGGGTCAAGGTCACCCACAACACTTGTACTCTAAGTGTTGGCTATACCCCCACCACAACTGGGTCCCTAGGCTGCACAACACCGCTTCGCCAGTATGTCTCCGGCTTCCATGCGGTGCGTCTCGCTGTTCTCTAGCTCTCTATATGTAAGTAATTTTACAAGTTCTGAATGTAGGTCACTACACTTTAACTCTGGGACGATATCGACTTGTAGTATTTCAGTGTTTTGACTCAAGGTCATCACACTTTAACTCTAGCACATCGGTTATCGTACCAGAGGTGCTCAATAACCTAACTTGTAATGTTTAGGGTGGCGTTTGCACGCCACGTGGTATCGCCATGAGTGTCCAGTCCAAGTTTTAAGTTAAATTAATTTTACTGTAATCTTTTCCATTTCCGCTTCGTTTTGCCAAAGTATAAGGTGTCGCTTAATAAAGTGGTATTTCTCTAAAGTTATAGGAGATTGCAGGGATACAATTAGTTTATTTAGGAGACTCTTCATCTTGGAGTTTAACACAATTTCCACTTTGACTTTGCTTCCTCGGCTCTCACAGCCTAAGCTGTACAGAAATGTTTCTTCTAGTGCCAACTCGGGCCAAGAGAACAGTGTGTTGACTGTAGGACAGCTCATGGTGAAGTGATGCGATACTCCAGCGTACCACCTCACCTTCCCCCACCACTGTGACCTTCCCCCACTCCTGCTGTTTCCCCCACCTCTTTTCCCTTGACTCATGCGCTACAAGCAGTCTCTCAGTATTGTGCGGACTTTTGTGAGGAGAAGCCATGTCGCGGGACACTTTAGGTAAGAAACTTAGCCGTGTTAAGGCTTTATTAGTTGCTCACTGTCCACCACTCAAAGTTAAGAGGGTTTCGACTTTAGCTAAGTGGCGCAAACTGTTGCGCGGACACCCTAAGTTTTATACAAAACAGACTAATGTCAGTTTTACTGATGAGGATTTGTTTAAAATATTGGATGAAATGACTTTTCCTTGCAAAATTCAGTTAGTTACTCCCATTCCTGACAGTTTAGAGTCTTAGTCTCTCAAGCCGATATACCTAGCATACACAGAGCCTGACAGTCAGTCACTCGGTGGCTGTCGTGGGGTGCGCATCGGTGTCGGCGCTCCGTTGTTAAGTTTTCAAGGTCACAGTAACATGAAATTGCGGGCGTTGTACTGGTTCAAGGTCACCTGAGGGATAACCGATTGCCCATTTAGGCAGAGTCATGTCAGAAACTCGGGTTTAACTTGGCACTTTTGCCGTTTCTCGTCGGAAATTCGCTCCAAGTGGTCAAGGTCACGAGGACTCTGACTGAAACTCGGAGCGTAGTGCGAGAAACGGCAAAAGTGCCAAAAAATTTTAAGTTTCGGCATGACCTTGACCTCAGTGGCGTCGGTGACGTCATTTTGATGACGTAAGGGGTGATGACGTCACCAGCACGTCATTTCTGTGACGTCATGGGTGTGACGTCATCGAAATGACGTCATTAGTGATGACGTCATCGATTGCGTCATCGATGACGTCATCGATGACGTCATCGGTGAGGTCATTGACCTCGATGACGTCATCCCTCAGGTGACCCTTGAACTGGGCCAGCGGCCGCAATTTTACACTACTTTTGATGGATGTTTTATTCAAAAAACGATGAGAGTAAATGAAAAAAGTTAAAAAGTTAATGGGCTCGGTTTTTTTGTAGTTTATTATCATAAATCGCTCTATATTCATCATTGTTGATTCACAAAGTCCTATTACATTTTCTTTTAACATTCCACAAAGATTAGCCTTTTTCGATCAATATTAGAGTTGTAGTGGATATTTTAAATTTAACGTTTTAGTTTACTGGAAATAAAGATCGAAGATGGCGAGTACTGCGGACTCTTAAGTATACACCTTGTCTGGTCGGTTGATGTTCTTTAAACTGTACAAGCTGATTTACCCGTGCTTCGCAACAGTACTATATAAAAAATAGTCGATGCCAACCGATGGAGTTTTTACCCTTCATGTGAGCTCGTTCGCTACGTTCAATCGCCATCAGTAGCTAACTCGCTACACTCCACGCTGTCAGGTTTAGCTACTTCGCTGGGTTCAGTCGCCTCAAGTCTGCAATTACCTTTAATTTTTAATTAAAAAACGCCCCTCAATACTTTAAATGAAAACAATTCAGGTCAACTCGTTTGCTACGTTCACTACCCTCAAGTCTATAATATCATTTATTTTTCTATCCCAATCTTCCCTCAGTATTTTAAATGAGATCAGCTGTTTATTAATTAATACTAGAGATCACCTCCTGATCGAAATTGGACCAAGGTTTCAGTTGACTTGGATCCAAGAAGATTAAAAACATTATAACTGAAACATTTTATGTTCCCCTGTTTTTTTAGGAGTTATTTTTACAACAGCTGTCTAATGAGTCAATCAATTATCCGTCCAGTACCAGGTTAACCGAGCCTTGCTCGTTGGTTTTTGTTCACGTTTGTTATAGTGTCAAGGTAAAAAAGCAATTAAATTTCCACCAACAACCAACTATACGTCTTCACAGTTAACAGCTGTTTCAAAAAGTCTGAACATTAATGTTTCTTTCTTTTTGTTTACATTTCGTTGTTATTTCGTTACCAAAATAGCAACCCATAAGACTAATGTTAAAAATTACAATTTTAAAACTTAATTTTAGACCAAATTCGATTTTTCCTGGGGTTGAGGCTGTTTCTAAATTTATTTTTGGGCCAAAACACTCTTTAATGAAAACTTTAAGCAAAATCTAACAGCTAGATTTCGAGATCGTGGAACACACATCCCTTCAGATATTCCTCGTATTATAGTATAGGATAAGATCAACATCGAAAATTTGAAAGCCTGTGGGGCATAGCCCTGGAGTCCGATGTGAATAAGAATGGGATTCTGCTCATTTACAGGACTAGGCCTATATCTTTGTAACGGTTATGCGTGGATATCTCCTACGATGCACACGAGGTGAGAAAAAAAGGAGGAAATGAAACAAGTTTGTCAATTAACTTTCCTAAATTTAATAGTGTGTTTTCATTAAAGTGTTGCGTCCATAAGTTTAACATAGTAACTTGGAATACGTGTTGGGCAGAGCCCTATGAAGAGCTTGCAATTAAGTATATGGTTGTAGGGGTTTTGACTTCTGGGGATGCTGAAACTACAACTTGTGTTACATCCTATATTCAAAACCTTACTTCCATTTACAAATATAGATAGATAAGCTTATAGCTTTCGACCTGGAACAGGGAAAGCCATGGTTACATTTGACAAATCTGAATCAATTATTCAGTGAATTTTTTTGAGCCGTTAAACCTAAACAGTACATAGATCATAGCCAGGTTCTGATCTGATGATCTATGAAAAACAATAAACCAAAAACTAGAGAGTGAAATATAGTATAAGATAATGGAGTGATTTTTTTTTATACCACTGTGCTCTGAATTGAAAATCGTGGTAATATTTTAATGTTGGCCGCGACACTGCCCGCAGCGATGATAGGTTTAGCTTGTCCTCGCAGTGATGTTGTTGTAGGACATCGCCGCGTTGTACGGGTAAGGGAACAACAACGACAACAACAACAACAAGCGCAGCCAGTCGTCGATCAGCGACAATGATCGGATAATGATCAGTCTCCGCCACGGCTACGTTGATATACGCAGAGACTAAAGTTAAATATATAATTAGGCATTTTTGTCCCAGGTTGATAAATAACTCGATTGTAGACATGTTTGAAAATTTGATAAATGTCGAACTGCTCAGTGTTGATACGAAAATAAAAGTAAAGTGTTAAAAGAATATTTAACCCAATAACAATTATACGAAATGGAGAAATAAGCATCAAGTTGAGGGTACAAAACGAAATCTGATTAAAATGTTTGTAACGATCTAATATGCAAATCGTTAGCCCAACAAGCTATATATACAAAACGGAATCTACATATACACATCCAAACAAGAAAAAAATATAGAAAAACTAGCTTTTTCCTGCGGGTTTGCTACGCACACTCGCCGTCACGCTCACCCGCTGTCAGGTTTAGCTCGTTCGCTACGCACACTCGCCGTCACGCTCACCCGCTGTCAGGTTTAGCTCGTTCGCTACGCACACTCGCCGTCACGCTCACCCGCTGTCAGGTTTAGCTCGTTCGCTACGCACACTCGCCGTCACGCTCACCCGCTGTCAGGTTTAGCTCGTTCGCTACGCACACTCACCGTCACGCTCACCCGCTGTCAGGTTTAGCTCGTTCGCTACGCACACTCGCCGTCACGCTCATCCGCTGTCAGGTTAAGCTCGTTCGCTACGCACACTCGCCGTCACGCTCACCCGCTGTCAGGTTTAGCTCGTTCGCTACGCACACTCGTCGTCACGCTCATCCGCTGTCAGGTTAAGCTCGTTCGCTACGCACACTCGCCGTCACACTCACCCGCTGTCAGGTTTAGCTCGTTCGCTACGCACACTCGCCGTCACGCTCATCCGCTGTCAGGTTAAGCTCGTTCGCTACGCACACTCGCCGTCACGCTCACCCGCTGTCAGTTTTAGCTCGTTCGCTACGCACACTCGCCGTCACGCTTTCCATATATATAATAAATCGCTGAAATACCTAAAATTGCAATTTTCACATCATTTGTTTCTTAGCAACCAATAAAAGAATAAAACGTTTTTCAAATTTGTATACAACAATTTTTTTTAATCTTTGAAAAAAAAATTCTTTTTAAATAAAAAGTATCCTCTTTAACTTCTAGTACCTCCCAGAATAAGTGTACAAAGATTCATTATGATTCGTCAGGTAGTTTTTGCGTGAAAACGTAACAAACATCCACGCTTTCACATTTATAATATTAGTAAGGATTAAATTTGGTTAATAATGTGTTTAGTGAGTTATAAGTAATTCCAATTGCTAAGGTATTTATTATAAGAACAGTAGATGGATTAATACAAATGATAGAGAATAATAGTTAATTCTATAGGGGATGAACCTAATAGCTTTAGTTAGATTGTCTTTCTTTTACATATATAACTTTAGTCTTTGCCGGTATTGGCAGGAGCATTTCAATAATATAGACAGATCGGAACAATAATATTACATTTTTATCCTTCAGGTGTGACACAATTTTTATACCAACACTTATTCTGGTTTTTAAGGCACCCAAAAAAGTATATTTTAATTTTACCTCGATATAAATACAAATAAAGAATAATGATGCTCCGCTTGATTGAATATTACGAATTATCCAATCGTAACTTAGATCATTGTGTGGTAATTCGTGACGCAGTTCACTCTATCAAATGCTATTTGAATGTTGACTGTGTAAGAGATTATAATTACTGTAATTAATTTTATTATTAAACAAAGCCCTAAAATACAGGGTTTTTATAAAGTAATGTGGGGGTTTAATTATGAGATTGAAAAAACGAGAAAAGTTACAAAAAACAGTTTATTTTGTTGAATTCCTGACATTAAAAAGATTATATACATAGCTAATAAACTTCAACATGGCCACCATTTAATGATCTACAGACCTCCTGACGATGATATATTTCAATCCACAAGTTGTGCAACATTTCTCTTGTTACAGTGGAGGTTGCATCTGCTATTCTTTCTTTTAGATGGAATTTCGATTTTTATGACAACAAACAATTGTGTTACAGAGAAAAAAATCACACATCCAGGCCCGTGCTTCTTGGAGGCTACCTATGCCAATTCACGTGTTCGGGATTATGTTCTCAACTAACTGTCTCGTTCGAGACTGAAGGTACACCAAGCATACTTTGCTTTTTAACTGACCCAGAGGGAACTGCTTACTCCAACGACGAATGTAATTTTCATGAGGTGGAACTTCGTTAGGTAAAGTTCTTCTAAATGCCTGTTTTACTAGAGTCACTGACTTTATTTAACTTGATAACATCACACGCTAACATTTTCTTGATCGGAAAACATGTTTGTAAACAAAAGACAAATTTGAGGGATTAAGGAGGTTACCGATCAGCATACCAATCCACACAGTTATTTTAATTAATGTAACCAAAACTGTTTGAGCTACCGGATGCAGGCGTATTAATATGAAGTATTGCTTCGTCTTATAATAGCTATACAGTCAGTTTAAACCCAGCCATTATTTTATGGGAACCCTGTAGATTTAAAACAATAGTCCTATTATTGTCAGGAATTTAAATTAAATGAGCGCATAATTCAATCTTAGCTAAAAATATATCTCTAACCATTCAAAGGATATTAATTATTATTATTTTAGGGATACTTGGAAATCATAGTGAAACTAAAAGTATGAATAAAGTCATATTAAAATTATAAATGAACGTTGACATATTATTAAAAATGTTATCACTACTCTACCACTTTACGTTTACAAATAGTTTACAAATATAATAAAGCTACATTACAACTGTTTAATGTAGAGCTTAAAATTGTCATTGGGTAATAACTTCCCACAGTCAATAGCAATATTCAATTTTAATAGAGTTACCGTTTTCATATTTGTCATCAGGAGGTGGTTTTAATTATTATTAGGCTACTTTTTTGACTTCAAACCTATGCATTCAGTTTTAAAATGTTATTGTTTGGTTATAAGTTTATTATAAAAGAATTATGTTAGTAATTAAAAATATTGTACAACTGCATTCAATGTATTCCCCTACTAAAATCTACGAGATAGTCTATTCCTGAGAAAATCCGCAGCATTTTATCATCGAAGGTAAAAACATTTTTCAACATTTTGTAAAAAACATTATAACCATTTATTATTAATTTTTTCTGTAACATTGTTTAATGGTTTACCATGAAAAAAATGTATTTGTTTTTTTTTTGTAAGGATTTAAAAATCCTGTTTAATTCTGTTTGTTTGTTTTTTGTAAGGATTTTTTTGTAAGGATTTTTTTTGTAAGGATTCAGTCAGTCAATTATTGACTGGACTGAGGTTTTAACCAAGTAAAATTGGACTAAGTTGTTTTCAATTAGTCAAAAGTAATGAGGAAACTCCCTAAACTGATGTTTAAGGTTTAAAAGGGGTAAAAACTTTAAATTAGGCCTACTGTTTCGAAAGGAAAATATTTTAGTATGCTTGAGGCTGTGGATCGTAGAGTAAATCGTGTTTAATTGTTGTTGTAACACTTACTAAAGAAAATTATCTATATTATTTTTTGAACTTAAGGTTTTTCTTGTTTTTAGATACAGGGTAAAAAAGTCTGGAAACGCTTTAATATTTTTAAAAGTATTTAAGAACTTAAAAAATACTTAAACTTTGGAAATTGATTTTGATTGACTAAGACTACATACTAAAGTACTTATTGCCCTTGGACTTCCAAGGAGGGACGGTCCACAATGAGTAAGAAGAAAATCTTAAGAGTCTGCAGTACCTCCACCATCTTGATGTTTAGTCCGAAAAGAACAATGTTAATTAGGTGCCTTTAAAACACATCTCAATAATCTTGCATCGGATTCGCATGAAACTTGATATGTTCACCATATTTTTAAATTAATTTTCTATCACGTTAAATGAAAGATACTATGGTAAAATTTAAAATGACATCAAGTCTGTAATTTTCAGGCGAAAAACAAACTCGCAATAATGTTGAAAATTTAACATTCTTCTTAAGGGACAAAGTGCAGAAATGGACTCTTAGGGTGGTGGGAGTATTTTTGAAGCGAGTGACATTAACTTAAAAGCATATTATAGAATTTTTCTTTATTAAAATAAATTTACTAATCCATAGGCGTCAACAACAATGTGTGTCGTGTTATTCCAACCGGAAGGTATGATCCTGTTAGCGACGCGTTGGGAGCCCCGATCACGTCATTCGCCTAGTAGACACATTGTCCCGGGACTACCCTGGGAACACCACATATGTTGCGGGACATTTTAAAACATTTTTACACAGACCACTGGTGATTGTATAACAACATCTCATGGTTTAATTACATGATAAATAATTGGGGTAAAGTGTCATCTTAAACAATTACATTTTCATTTTAAGTAATTATTCACCTAAGAAATTAAGTCTGTTTAAAGACTTTACAAAAATATCGAAAGTAAAGCCTTGAAAATGTAAACTGAATAAGTCATTTAAATTGAGTAAGTAATTTATTGCACTTAAAATTGAAGGCAGTTGAAGATTTATGTTTCGGTATTAGTATTTATTTATTTTTATTTAACCTCCACTGCCCGTCACCAAGGTTCCGTCACGGCATTAAATCACATGTAGGCTAGCTAGAAGGTACTCATGTATGTGCGTGTAATGTCGTCGCCCGGGATCGAACCGGGGACCGCTAGCTCGTGAGGCAGGAACTGTACCTCTGAACTGCCGCTCCCGGTTTGTTCATTTACAGAACAAATTTATTTTATAGCTGTAGGCCTACACGTTCTTGGCCTCAAAAAAAAAAAAAAAAAAAAAAAAAAAAAAAAAAAAAAAAAAAAATTGTCGGAAAGGTACATTAGTGTCGGTAAATTCTAACTTCCCTTTCTAAATAAAGATAAAAAAATACAATTTAGGGCAACACCATAACTGAGTCTATCTAACCTGAATAACTGACTAACTCGTACTTATTCCTAATATTTCCTAAATTGTCTCTAAACATAGAAAAATGTCAAATAATAACAACTATCATTTGACAGATATTTTTTCACAATAACTGCTTTTCAATCACAATTTAATATATAAAATTTTATACCCTTCAAATTATTTAGTCCTGTAGTAGAATTGAAAAACCATACAAATCCGAGTATAACAGTAACCGATACTTCCGTTGTTCAACAAATCTCGTATCCCCGTCAAACTCTGGGTATCGCCACAAACATGGCATCCGGAGGCGGAAACGCGGCCCGGTGTTGGGCAAACATCGGGGCTTGTTGGTTTCTCACACCCGATTGATAAACCTAATGCAAACGAGCTGTAAGACTTATTTCAAACTAGCTGTTCCCGTCACTGCTTCGCCCGTGTTTTCCATGTTATTCTTATGGGAAATCAAGAAAACCCTATATCTTGCTTATTTATTGACATAACTTAATCAAATTTGGTATGTACATTATATACAGGGTGAATCTCGTAAGGTGTCCTAAATGGATTACAGACAAACGATTTGCCCTACATCCTTCAAACAAAATTATTTCCCACTAAATTGACCCCAAGGAATAATTTAAAAATATTTTTAACGTTGTATAAATACAGGGTGTACCAAAAACTGGGGGTCACAGGTTCGAATCTTGGAAATTTCAAATACAAACATATGTCATATTATACATCATTAGAAAGGTCTATTTAATAGAAACATTTTGGTGAAAACAGAATTTAGTTATCTTTATTCGTTTCAAAAAGGCGTCCATTTTTGTAGCCAAAATCAAAATTTACGGAATACCCTGTAATTCTTTTATTATTTGTCATAAATGACTTCTGATTCAAAATACTTATTTGGAATAAGCTAAGCTTTAAAATGATATGCCACAAGATCACATTTATTTAAAAATTAAAATTTCCAAAATTTTATATTTTTGAAAATGTTTACATAAACAAAACTCAAAAATTTTAAATGCTAACCCATGTCATTTTGTATATCATCTTGAAGCTCTCGTTGAACTGAGCAACTTTGTAATTTACACTAATGCCGTATCTCTTTTGGTTTTGTAGTAATAGCGTAAAAAGGTAATTTTCCCATATCATTTGCATGTTAATTAATCAACATGATAGTATGGCAGTCCTTCTTCCATTGTTGCCTTACCATTAAATTAACATGCAAGTTATAAAAGGAAATAACGTTTTTCCGTTATTACTACAAAACCAAAAGAGATACGGCATTAGTGTAAATTACAAAGTTGCTCAGTTCGACGAGATCTTTAAGATGATATACAAAATGACATTGGTTAGCATTTGAAATTTTTGATTTTTGTTTATGTAAACATTTTCAAAAATATTAAATATTTTAAATTTTAGTTTTTAAATAAATGTGATCTTGTGGCATATCATTGTAAAGCTTAGCTTATTTCAAATAAGTATTTTGAATCAGAGGTCGTTTATGACTAATAATAAAAGAATTACAGGGTATTCCGTAAATTTTGATTTTGGCTACAAAAATGGACGCCATTTTGAAACGAATAAAGATAACTAAATTCTGTTTCCACCAAAATGTTTCTATTAAATAGACCTTTCTAATGATGTATAATATGACATATGTTTGTATTTGAAATTTCCAAGATTCGAACCTGTGACCCCAGTTTTTTGTACACCCTGTATTTATACAACGTTAAAAATATTTTTAAATTATTCCTTGGGGTCAATTTAGTGGGAAATATTTTTGTTTGAAGGTTGTAGGGCAAACCGTTTGTCTGTAATCCATTTAGGACACCTTATGTGATTCACCCTGTATATAAGGTTTAACTTATACTTGCTTACAAAAACCCATATGGCAGCAAACCTACATACTCACCCACATGGGGGTATGGGGAAAATGAAAAATCGCCAGAGTTTGATATAATTTTGTGTTTACATTCACCAATTATTGATTAACTTAGATTTTCTAACAACAAACAATGACAGCAAACCTACATACTCGATCCTATGGGGGTTTTTATGGGGAAAGTAAATAATCTGAAATTCCATTGGAAATTCGCTGAGTACGCAGGTTTGTTGCGACGGGGGTATTTAAGCAAGTACTAATGAGTTAAAACACTATCTAGGTAATTTACATACCAAATTTGATTAAATTGTGTCAATAAAATAAGCAAAATACAGACTTTTGCTGATTTAACTTAAGAATATCATGAGAAACACAATTTGTTCTTCTCCGTAACCGGTTAAGCTGCAGTAAAAAATTAAAAACACTACAATGTTTTTTTTTTAACTTCTTTGAAATAGTTTCAGTTAAAATTGTTGAATTTTATAAATTTATCTAAAAACTGCCACAAACATATGTTTGACTCGTTTAAGCCCCCATAAAATCCCGTTACCACAATCCGATTATTGTGGTTGTCGAACTCATAAAAATAGACTTGGTCATACACCTCCATACCAAATTTCGTCAAAATTTAACACTTCGTTTCAAAGATTATCAGTACCACGGACTAACATTAATTAAAAAAAATAATAATTAACAATTTTAAGAATTTGAATGTCAATCAAACCAATATTAAGTATTTCGAAATTATTCCCCCCTCCAATGATAGTGTATCAACAACTTTTTATAAGACAATGAATCAGAATAAGTTATTTCTATCATTTCGTAAAGTGATATACAGTACACTGTTATCCTTTCATAAAGTGATATACTGTACTAAAAGTAAGGTCCACTATATTAAGATGCACGAAAATAGTCCGATGGAAATTTTAACAGCTGTGTCCCCCCTCACCCCCTCTCGCCCTGCAATGTTGTCATTTTTTGTTATATTTACCATGTTAATGCAGTATAAAGTGTGTTTCAGAATAAATTTGGCAACAATGTACCGACTCTCATCGGACTATTTTCGTGAATCCTACTAGTAATCAGTAATATGTCCGAGGTAGTTACTGTGTCCGAGGCACGTCCACTGACCGTGGTGATGTTTATTCAACCGAGCGGTGATATCGCCGAGGGAGCGCCGCCAGCCCTGATCTGACAGGGACACAGATCTTGTTATGTGGACAGTCCCCAATGATCTTGTCATATGTTGGAGGTAGTTACTGTGTCTGAGGCACGTCCACTGACCGTGGTGATGTTTATTCAACCGAGCGGTGATATCGCCGAGGGAGCGCCGCCAGCCCTGATCTGACAGGGACACAGATCTTGTTATGTGGACAGTCCCCAATGATCTTGTCATATGTTGGAGGTAGTTACTGTGTCCGAGGCACGTCCACTGACCGTGATGATATTTATTCAACCGAGCGGTGATATCGCCGAGGGAGCGCCGCCAGCCCTGATCTGACAGGGACACAGATCTTGTTATGTGGACAGTCCCCAATGATCTTGTCCGGTCCTGGGACTGTTTTGACCTTTTATTGGCCCTTAACGTTAAAGTATAATATCATGCTTCAACAAACAGAAAGACGTCTTTAACTTTCTACTTCAACTTCAAATCTTCTTGTGCTTGATTTGATACAAAAGCATTCATTTTTTCAGCAGAGGGTTTACATCTCGATTGGTTCTATTTTGCTTTGACATGTCTTCTCTTACTTTCCAATAGCTGTTTAAGTTTACATAAAAAATATTCTTAGTGTTAAGTGTTTGGACAAAAATCAAACTATACGGGTTGCCGGTGCACTGAAAGGTAGAAATATTCCAAATTTAGAACCCCGTTGTAAAACTACTAAACGTGATGAATTTTCAACTAATATTAAGTTGAAATTGGTCGGTTAAATTTTTTGAAAGTGATATTTTTAAAAACTATACAGTATATAGTGAAGGTTTGGATAAAGAAACCTAAAGGTTAACACACTGAGAATTAGTGTATTTTCACTCTTTCATATAGTGTTTTTTTTTCTTTCAACCTTGTGAAATAACCCAGTAAAGTTCGTAAAGTTTGAATCTGCACACCAGGTGTTAGGATTTTGTTCAGTTAATAATATGATAATAATTTCTATTTCTATGAGTTAGGTTCGTCTGCGAATATGAATATTTCTCTCGATAGGCACATATATGCTTAAATAGATGCGTTTCCGGCCGTGTTTAAATCTTAGGCCTACTCCCTTTTCTCCAAAAATGCCGACAACTTTGAACAAACTTTATTTGAATAGCCCCCATCGTTTGTCACCACAAAGCATTTGACCGAACTCGATCAAGTTATTCTCCCTATGGAAAACAGCACTGTTGTGGGGATGCACCGACAAGCCCAATATACGCACAAAGTCTCAAAATTAAATTATTTTCAAACTCGGTTATCCCCCGTTTTGGCTAAATAATAGCATTTAGTATGTGGTCTGCTGTAACCCATTTGGAGGGATATAAAGTGTTATCGACAAAGTCCTTTGAAACCATTGAGGGTATAAAATTCTCATAAAAAATGTATTAAAATTATACTATTTTTGGTAGATTTTTACATGTATGAGTTAAAACTATAGAACAAATACTACCATAGGAAGCATAATGACTTCTAGTTTTCCGTCTACCTCTAATCTTTTTCTGACGTATGCTAATTTTCTTTCTGCTATTTTCTCATGCGTAATCAGGAGATTATGCTCTTCTCCGAAATTTTCATTTAGGCAGACTATTTGTGTTTGTTTACTAATTGAATTAAACCGAAATCCTTGGTATGGTACCTGATACATGTATTCAAATCATAAAATAGTTTTTCCTTCAAATGTGTAAATTGATCTACAATATTTTTTTACATAAAGTATAATCACACTTCTCTAGAATTCTTTACACTTATGCAATGGGGTTTTATGTCCTAATAAGCTCAATATTATCTTAACAAAAATGCGTCTAGTTTCTAACTTATACATGTGCAACTCATGCTCATAGCAAAATGTAAACAATTCACTCTCAATATTAAAAGAAAAGAATAAAATTAATACCACTGTATCCTGAAAATGTTATTTCTCAGTTTTCATATAATCAAATTTTGTTTCCAGTTTAGTTTAGTTTTTGTCGTTATTTTATCTACATCCGTTGCGATAAACACCTGTAACTATACCATAAAGAGACATTTTACTAAACCAAATTCAAATTCGTTGCATAAAGTATACTTTGCAATACAGGAGTTAGTTTGTGTACAGGTTCTAGACCAATGAGAACGTGGCATTTCACGTGAAAGTAATGGAATCGCAGCCCTAATAGAAATTATAGAATTCACACATTGGCTGATTGTTACATTACAATTCTTATTTATTTTCTTTGTTTGCTAAGCCTCTATAGATTGTAGCTGTAGGATCTAATGTGATTTACTTTTATACTAACATATCTTCAACTTCAATTAGGTCACTACATATTTACTTTACCTTTTAGTATTCTCATTACAGATAAAGTGAAAATTAATTGCATTCCTATCGATAAAGTGTCACATTGAAGATTGAAATAAGTAGCTCTCGCTTTGAACCCTTAATGTCTTACCTTTGTCCTTATATTGAGAAAATTAAGACTCGCGTTGCTCGTGTTCCAACTTACATCTCACTCGTGGTATAAAGGCATTCATTATACAATCGTTGCTTAAGTTACTACATATTCGTCCTTTTTTATATATTTTATTGCTTATTGCTAAAAGGTTTATGTTATGTAGCTTTGTGAAACCGTTGGACCGCAAAGCGTGCAATCCAACACTCGTTAGACAAACCTAATGCTTCTAATCAAATTCCAGTTATGGTAATACTCTCACTCTGTCATATAATCCCCTCCCCCTCCCCCTACCGGCATGCGGTTCATGCTGATTAATTCGGTAAATTGCTTTATAACACGACGAGGAAAAATAACTCCCAAGAGCTAATAGTAAACAGATCAAAGTTGTACCTAATGTTTTATGTGAAAATCCTTCAAATAAAAGTATCAAAAAGCGATATTGTAAAGTTTAGGTATGAGTTGTATATTTTTTCGGTATAAATAATTATTTAGTACAATATTGTTCAAGAGTTTATACATTACAACTATTTACGTATGTATAAAACTTCCTAACCTTTTCTAACTGTCTGAAACTGTCTTAAATTAATGGTTTGTGTCACATTAGGGAAAAACAACACCATTGAAATAATTATTCACTGATTAAGGAACCACATCCTTAATTTGTATTATATATAATTACTTAAACTGTAAAAATGCAATTTAAAAAAAGTTATATTTATGGTTTTCCTCCTAATTGGAAATCCTTATCAATTTATTTTTTTCTATGAATAGGTTCTTCCACTGGAATATGCGGTAAGGGTTATCAAGTGAATTTATTATAAGTAATGGGACAGTTAATTAATTCCATTTTTATAAATAGAGTGTCACACTGAAGATTTAAATATCTCGCTTTGAACCCTTACTACCTTACCCTTACCTCACCCTCATTTTGGAATAATTACGACTCACTTCTCTCGTTCTTTTTCGCTTGCTTCGCTCGAATAGCCGCATGTGCGTAGATTTACTTACACTTTTAACAATCAGAGATAAACTTTCTAATGTTACTACTAATAGTCTTTACCTAAGCACACAAAAAAATAACCGAAGTATTAAATTGTGTTTAACAACAAACTTATTTTATTCGTTTGTTTACTAAAATTTTCTTTTAGTCTCATAAGCGATTATGACCATGCATTACCTGTAAATAAGCAATAAAATTAATATTCTTATACACTACGCACACATGAAATACACATCCAGTATAAAGTAACCACTACAACCTTTTGTAAACATGAATTATTACCTTTTTCACCCAGCCTCGTTGTATTGAGGACCGCGCTAAGAGTCTGGAGTACCTCCGCCATCTTGATTTTTAGTCCCATAAGAAACTTTGTTCATTATAGGTGTCTTTAAAACAATTTAAAAAGAAAAAGTATCTCGATAATCTTGCATCGGATTTGCATGAACTTGAATATGTTCACAATAATGGTATGGCGGTTCATGTGACGTGGATACTTTTTTTAATAAACCTCCTAAAAATGGTTTGAATCATTTAAAAATGGTGATAATATACATTGTTTTTCATTCGTTATACAAGTGGATAATTTTTTAATTAATTTTCAATCACGTCAAATGAAAGATGCTATGGTAACATTTAAAATGAATCAAGTTTGTAATTTTCAGACGAGAAACAAATTCACAGTAATGTTTCAAATTTAACATTGTTCTTATGGGACAAAATGCCGAAATGGCATAGGTACTGCAGACTCTTAACGTGTGAGAGGTGAATAAGATATACTGTATGTGAATATGGACCGTCTGATGGGAGAGGGGGGCGAGTGAGGGGAAGGGAACGATTCACGTTTGACGCTCGGTCCCCCGGGGGAACACGTGAGTAAGTCACGTGACCAAGGGTTCATTGCATCATTTATACGTTTGAATAGGCGTTTATTCATAATTTTATAGTTAGGAAGTGGTGTAAAAATATGGTGAAATTAAAACTAGGAGGAGATAACTTCCTAATTTGACTGTTCTTCTCTTGTTTTCCAATAAAAAGTAGTTTTTGAATAATAATATTGATTCCGTGCACGATAAGCATATTGGGATCCTAGTTTATGGCGGGAAGGCTTCTTGAGACGTACATATAGCCTACTACAAAGTGACTTATGATTAGTAGATAAGCATATCGTCAATGATCTCTCTAAATTTTTACTAATATCACAAGCGAGCTCTGAAGCTAGTAAAATCATATCATTTCATTTCATGATTGAGACAAGGAAAAGCTTTAAGCCTCTTCGAAGTATTACAGAAATCTTCTTTGGCCTTTGTCAGACCATACATCATCTTAAAACTCTTTGCATTTAGAGTAATGAGCAACAAACCCGCGTCAAAAGGTCGAGTATGAAGAAAGTTATTGCATTTTAAGATTTAACCCATATGATTTTAATGGAAACTTTGTTTGCCTGCCATTTCCATCTCGGTCATCCGTTTGAAGTCTATAGTTTGCGGCATTGTACTCTGCTAAGTGAGACCTTAAATTTGATACCACAATCAACCTATGCTGCTATTTAAGAATTTTAAAAATCTTGACTCCTCGTCTGACTCCTCGTGGGCCGACCCCCTTAAGAGATAAAAAAAGTGATAATAGCTCGGAAGAGTAGACATTTATGGCTATTATTGATATAAAAGTCCCATTACTTTTTCTATAAAGGTAAAAAATATATGTCACCGTCCGGGGAATTTTTAACCACACTGTAGATATTTTACCTTGTAATAGCAATGAAGATTCTTAAAATTGGAAACAAAACCATTTCAATTAAAGGCCCAGTTGAAGATGACAGCAAGAAGAAGATGACTTGCTCTGAGAACACTCCATCACATTTCTGGTTCCCTAATACCGAAGATCCACCTGTAGAAGCAATGATACTTTCTTCCTCTTTGCAAGACTGGTTTCTGAAAAAATAATCAACCTACGTCATCAGTGATATGAAAATATAAATGACTGTCAAATCTCCCATATCTGCTCCGAATATATTTAAACATGAAAAATCGCACTACCTATATTGCTACAGAATAGAATAATGCATAGAGAAAACGATTAAAATACTACAATAGTTTTTCTAGTCTAGTGGAACAAATAAAATTACAAAACTTGTAAGTTTCATAAAGTATTTTGAAAATAATAGGCTACACTTCACAATGCTAATAAAAGTGAATGGGTAACTTAACTGCAGTTTTCGAGGGTACAGTAATAACATTGTTTACAAGGGTAAATTAAGTCCCATCAGACCACGGTTTGGTATTACCATTGACTTTAGAAGTATGTAGTAGTAGATTTCAATAGAGAGTTATAGTCCCTCTCTCACTGACGCTTCACTCCACTCTGCCTCTGCCCAAGTCAAGCGGTTTGTTGCTACGCTGGTAAGTATCAGGAGAGCAGACCAAGTGAGCAACATCGATCGTTATGTTCAACACACAGCCTTTTTTAATGGTATAGTACTAAAACCAACAGCTGTAAACAAACATAATTATAATAATTATTTCGAAGCTGAGCAAGATAATATTAAACGATGCCAAAGAATGGTCATGATCATAATCATAAAAGTTAATTTCACACAGAATAATATCTCCAAAAATAGTCAGAGTATAATAAAATGAAAATAAACTTTAATTCTGGGGGTGTTGTCCAGAACCGTAAATTAGGGCATCAAACTTCGACAGTACGCTATGTTGTCTGAATAATAACAATTTATAAATTTTAAATATATACATTACAATATAAAATACTTCGGAATGTGGTATTTAATACTCTTTAATAGTTCGTGAATTTATGTGAATGTTAAATGAAAAATAACCTCAACTGATTATTGTAAAAGTAATTTGTCCCACCACAGTCGCAGTACCAACAGCTTGTCAGTTGGTTGATTAAAATAAGGATATCTCCTCGAGGGACAGGGTTTGTTAACAATTGAAATTAAACAGTATAAAAAGCGATAATCGTAAAAACTCAGGGGCAGCTTTTAAGTTTTCGTGTTCTTCTTGATTAAACCTAATCCTTACCTGTTGCCGTAAGATTTTATACGAACGTTTTCTTAATTATAACTTGGGTTAGTGGTATCTTTGCTTTATTTTTTCTAAAACAATCCAGGACAAGTCAAACGACCTTTGATGGTATTCGAGAAAATAATAAGAAACACTCAGTAGGCCTAATCAAACAATGCTGATTAATTAAATACAAAAAAAGACAATTTCAGCTTACAGTTTTACGTACCGGGTTACGCTCGTTGGTTTTAATTTACCTTTGTTACAGTGTCATAGTAATCAGTCTACTATACAGTATATACAAAACTTAGAATCTTACACCAACAAACAACTACTTCCTCACAGTTTTCAGCTGATTAAAAAAATGCTTAAAGAAAGTAGTGTTCTTTTATATTTGTTTGTCTTTTAATGTTATTTCGTTACCGAAAAGGCAATCTATAAGACCAATGTTAAAAATAAGATTTTTAATCATAAATTTAGACGAAATGCAATTTTCTTGGAGTTGACGCTGTTTTTAAATTTATTTTTTGTTGAAATACTTTTAAATGCAATATTTAAGCAAAATATTCGCTAGATTTCGAGTTCGTGAAAAAAAATATCGCACCAGACACTCCTCGTTTTTATTGTATAGGATTTTAACGTGGAATTCGTTAATTCTCCTTTGATTGGCCAAGTGTTTGGGGTTTTCTTTAGGTAAGCATTATTGCATCTAAAATATTTAGCGGTAATCTGCTAAAAGAATTGTTGGCTGTTAGAATAATTCCTGATGAAATATTAAATTGATAAATAATAATTTGTTGGCAATGTTATCTGATGAAGAAGCCATACAGAAGGGCAACAATTCATAGAAAAAAGTCAAGTGCAATAACCTACCGATGTAGCCTATATACTTGCGTTAAAATAAAAATCCAGCCCAAACAAAAACGATAGTCTGAAATGGAATACCAAATAAAATTAAACAGTGCGGAATGTCCGGTGTAGAAGCCAAAAGAACAGAAATTAAAATCCCACGAGGTTTATGACAGCTCTTTACGTGTTCACCCAAATTTTTCCAACTCATTTAAATTCCTAGCGGTTCAGTGAGTGTATTTCTCTTCGCAATATGAGTGCGTTTTCCCCTCCTTAGTTAATATTACTCCCTATTAATGAACCTTGTTGTGACCACCAAAATGCAGTAGGGGTGTAGTACCAGGTTGAGGGTCTTCTCTTCCATTAACTTTTGAGTTGTGTTTTTAAAATGTGTATAAACAATGTATAAATTTGCCTACCATTGGTGGCAGGGGGGGGGGTTAGGAGGTGTAAAATGCTGTTTACGGACATTGATAGGCTCATTACGGATCTGACTACAGGTTGAAAGTCCCACTGACTACCGACTAATCACCCCCTCTCCACCGAGGGCACTAGCGTGAAACTGCACTATGTGTAACTGCACATTACTTCGGGCTAGTCCTTTGAAACAACGCCACTGGAGCAACCTTTCGTGGTGGAAAACAGAGGATTAAGGCCGATCGAGATCGAACTTTTCCGCCCGAAGAATGGCCCGGACAAACTGTCTGACACAGTTCCAGTTGCCCTCTCCCTGAAGAATGGCCCGGACAAACTGTCTGACACAGTTCCAGTTGCCCTCTCCCTGAAGAACGGCCCGGACAAACTGTCTGACACAGTTCTAGTTGCCCTCTCCCTGAAGAATGGCCCGGACAAACTGTCTGACAGTTCCAGTTGCCCTCTCCCTGAAGAATGGCCAGGACAAACTGTCTTACATTTCCAGTTGCCCTCTCCCTGGAGCATGGCTCCGATGATGTTTTGTGGATTGACGGTCGCACCGATCTCAGTTGTAATTGAGATTCGGTCATCTATCGCCGTGACAGAAGGTGTGCTCGGCTGTGTCTGCGATGCCGGAATTGGCGATTTAACACATTTTGTGCAGATAGGCCCGAAAGTACCCGTGTACCGAGAAGAACTGGGTCAAGAAGTAGTCGACCTAGCCAGCCTGGCCGTTCGACCCGTGGTCGGACGGACAATGTATGAATACCAAACAATAGGCCTATATAGAAGATGCCTAAGTAGAGATGAGAAAAAGTTTAAAATGTCTGTAGTTGCAAATTTTTTTTCGGCTTGTATCAAAGGAAATTGAAATATGACATTAATGATGTAATTGCCGATGACTTAACTATTGACGTCATCTATGACGTCGCAAATCCCACTACTACTGGATACTAGATAAATAATCCTACGAAGGACATATCTACATGTCCGCGCGCGAGCTTTGCATCGCATTTATCTTAGTTTACTAAACTAAGATAAATTTCTTGAGTTTGTAGAGATAGCTCTAAAAATTATTCTTTGTAAGAAGTAAATTAACAAAACGTCGGGGTGTAATAAATGCAAACCGCAATTGTGGTGTAATTAATGTAATACATCAGTTCTGTTGCTGTGCACCTGAATAAAATTAAAATGATATGCATCAGAATATTCTCAACAAAATCACCAAAATTATTCCTTAGTCATAAAAATACTTATTTATCTTTTTACTTTGGATTAAGTATATATATATTTATTTATTTATTTATTTATATATTTAACAGAAAAAAATGAAATTGAGATTAATAATTAATTAATATTAATTCAGGTTATTTCTAAAACCATTTCTTAACTCCTTTTCTTATACAACTTGCTCTAACGAACGAAGAATACGCGATCAACCTGCAGCAATTCACAAGTTGATAGTTTATCATAACTCCCGTTCTTCTGAGAAAACTGCTTTAACTGGTAAAGGATTCAAAGACAACTTAAAGCTCTTAAAATTAATAAAGTTTGACAAGATACAGAGGTTAGTTTTAATCAAGATGAACACGAGGGAGCGTCGTTATTGTTATTGTTTACAGTTGGCATCACTGTAAGGCAGAGTGGGTGGCAACACTGGCATCTCAGATTGGCGCAAGTAAAATTGCTGGTGAAAAAAATTATGGTTGGTAAAGATTTGGAATTCATTCTCTTATTTAATTAACAAAACTATGTAAGGGGATGGCTAAAACTTTAGTTAATATTAGACGTTAATAATAACATGCGAAGGAACGTACCAATTATCCTTATCCTTAAACGCGTTACATTGCAAATTTTAGGAAAACTAAAAAAAATATTCTCAAATGACCAATTTTTCTATGTTCTCTATAACGTAGGTATGAGAGAATAGTATATGTTTATGGGCAAATAGAAACATAAGAAAGATATGTTTAAAAAAATCTTGAAAAAACATTTATTTAACTGGTAAACATATATTTGCAACAAGTATACAATATACATATTATTATAATCAAAAATAAAAAAAGTTATTTGTTCGAATTTCTTGTTGATATGGCGTTCCAAGCTATTTTAATAAGCTCTACACTCTTCTTACTGATGAATATACGTTACAGTACTACAATCCAATCTACTTTATCGACGGTAGTTACATCATTCGACTAACAGATCGCTCTCGCGCACGGGAGACTTGATAAATACCACTATAATCGTTTACAAAATGTTACCCTACTCTAAAATTCCATGTAAATAGAAATAAAATGAAAACAATTAATACGTTGTTTAAATTTTTAGTTTTGTTGATTACGTCATCCATCCTTTTTTAATTAAAACAATAAAAATCTACCAAAGTTCTCAGACAAAACATAGTATTTGAATTATGTATAATCAAGGAGAACAACAAGGCGTAAATGTGAGTAAAATCTATGATAGTCTCCGATAGAATATTGCCGAGTGTGCCTCGGTGATAGAATTTTCTAAGCCCTATCATAAGGGCACTTTAACCGACACACTCCCGTTACGGCATGAATATTCATTTAGTTCGAAACCTTGTGGATATTATTTTTATTTTGTGACTCTTAACAGTTGCATTAGTTAGTGATAGAATATGAGAAAATTAAGAAAATTTATTTACACTAATTCTACATTGCTGTAAAATTTTTGATGAAGTATTATATTTCAACTTTCTTATGTAAATTAATTTCCTAAGCATAAATATAAAATATCAGCAATTTATCAACAATTAATGTTGAGGCTAGAAATATAAAGTTGTAAAGTTTCTAAGTATCTCTCGTTTAAGTGATTTCCCAAGATTACGTAGTATATTTAAACAAATTAATCTATATTATATACAGCCCCATGTGTAACTCACTGACTGACTGACTCACTCATCTATACAAATTCTAAACCACTTTCTGGATAGTTGGAAACTTGATTTTTGGCATGCGGGTGGCTTAAGATCTGATGACCCCGGGAAAAGTCTGAAACCCGACAATTTTCCATTTCAACCCCCCCAAAAAAATAACGAAGGGTGGAAACCGGTAACCCGAAAATGTAAGGTTTTACTATTTTCGCTGTAACTTTTGAACGAGAGGTCCTACCTCAAATCTGAGGGAAAATCGTTAGTTGGGAATTAAATTTTCTACAAGTTTGGTCCTATGATATTTTTCCGTATCTCATCTCCTTCACCCTTAAAAAGGGGCGTACTTTCAAAATTTCAAAAATCTTTCGCAAAAATAGCGCTTTTTTGATATTTTTATTTACTATTATGTAATATATATGCATGAATTTCTATTTATATTATGACCTCAACAGGTTCTTCCTATAGTAGTAGCTTTTTGCCATTTTAATTTGGAGTTTAGTCCAAAACAATTTTTAAAAACGAAAAATTGTTAACGTTTTTCTTGTGAATTTTTTGTAATTCACTTTAACCTATTGAATATACTGCTATATCGATATATGTTATGCAGTTACTGTATTCTATTATAGACGCTCTACAACTTTGGTTCTGTGACATTTTGGCGTATCTCACCCCCTTCACACTTAAAAATGGGTGTAATTTCAAAATTTCTAAATTCTTTCACAAAAAAATTGCTGTTTTAATATTTTTTATTTACTATTATGGCACACAGATGCCTGAAACTTATTACATATTATAGACTTAATTAATTCTTACTATAGTAGCAGCCGTTGGCCAAATTTAATCAAAGTTAAGTCCAAAAAATTGGAAATCCCAAATTTATTAACATTTTTTCATGTAAAGTGTTTGTAAATTACTTTAATCTGCGACATATACTGCAATATTGATAAATGTTTTTCCAATTTTATGTTTAATTTTAGACGCTCTACAAATTCAATCCTGTAAAATTTTGACGTATCTCACCATCTTCAACCGTAAAAAGGGGCATACTTGCAAAATATCGATATTCTTTCGCAAAAATGCGTTACTTTAATGTTTTGTATTACTCCAATGGCACATGGATGCCTAAAATTTAGTACTTATACTCACCTTGACTAGGTCTTTATATAGTGTCAGATATTGATAAATTTTTATTTAATTTAACCCCAAAAAGATTGTAAAAATAGAATTCTTAACATTTTTATGCGTCGTTTTTGTAATTCAGTAAAAGCTGGTAAATATGTTTGGTACAACGATATATGTTTGGTCAGTATAATATTCTATTTTAGAAGCTCTATAAGTTCGGATGTATGCAATTTTGATGTATGCCACTCCCTTCACCCTTAAAAGGGGCATACTTTCAAAAAATTGAATTTTTTCACAAAAATGGATGTATTTGAATATTTTATGTTTACTATTATAGCATATAGATGCTTCAAATTTAGTATATATTATGCACTTATATAGGTCTTACTATAGGAACAGCCATTGGCCAATATCAATCTAAGATTGTAAAAAAAAAAACTGTAAAACATGCAATTATTAATATTTTTGTAATAGTATTTACAACTTATTTAAATGTGGTAAATGCATAATTAAATGACTGAGACTAAAATGAATTCAGGGCAACCCCTAGGTGTTCAGAGGGATGGAGTCCCTGGACTTGAGACTTTGTAAATTATTAACGAATTTAATTAATCCAACTAGGGGGCTTGTAAAAGTTAATTTAATTTCCTTTCGGCATCGATTCGTATTATCGCCTACTAACACCTCGGGGGAACCATTATAGGGGGCATGGGGGCGGAGCCCCCATCGAGCCGTAAGCGAGTCTATAATATATACAGCCCCATGTGTAACTGACTCACTCACTCACTCACTCACTGATGATCTTAAATTCCTGAAGCGACCGTTTAAGCTAGAGACTTGAAATTTGGCATGGACATTCTTTGAGATGTTTCAATTTAGGAAAAATCATGAAACTACAATTTTTTCACTTTTAAACTAGCAAAAAGGTAAAAAAATATAGATTTGTCGGTAACGTAGTTCAGCCGTATCAGGGTGTATCACCGCGTGGTATCGTAGATCACTTTGCAGGTTTAGTTCTCGCTCGTGTTTAAATGATCTCTTTCAACTACACCCGTGTTTGATACAAGCATCTATAATATATTTTCACTCTAATTTAATATGAATTACGGTGTTTTGTTGCATTGAGAGCGGTTCATTTCACCAGGGACCCAGGGTTATACTCGTTATGATATATACAGTGATAATGCCTAATTTGTAGCTAATGCAGCATATGCGCTATCTTGAATGTTTACCAAAGGTGAATTTTCTTCTCCTATTATGGATTAAATTCCCATGGCGGGTGAATAGTCGCTTAGTTCTCGCTTGTATTTAAATCATGTCTTTTAACTACACCTGATTTCTTGCTGTATTCTCATATTTAAGAAACCGTTATCCACTTGACTTCAAAATATCAATGAGATTGTGATGCATTGAAAGCCCGTTTCTTTTATATTTTTACACACATCATAAATATGTCTTAGGGAATTTTTAAATAACTGTTGAGCAGAACTATCAGATTTAAATGTTAGGTTCTCGTTTTGTTTCAATTTATTTTAGATTACTTATTCAAATTCACACAGGTTTATTTTTCTGGCCGAATTTCGCACTGAATGGATTTTCTGTGAAGCTTGAGCCGTGATCTTAACGTAACATACTTCGATTACTGTGTACAATACTTAATAGTTACTACAATACTTAATACTTAATTATTATCTTTCTGTTTGATTTATATTCAGTGTCTTATATTAGATTTTTTCACACTTAAAATTTGTTTTTGAGAATGTTTAAATAAGTGTTGAACAAAAAGAACAGATTTTTAAATGTTAGGTACTCGTTTCATTTCAATTTATTTTAGATTACTTATTCAAATTCACCCCATGTGAACCTCTCAGCCGAATTTCGCATTCAATGAATTTTCTGTGTAGCTCGTGCCGTGATCTTAACGTTATATACTTCTATTACTTAGTACGATACTTAATAGACAGTTAATTATAATCTTTCTCCATTATTTATATTCAGTGTTTTATATTTTATTTTAATACACACTTAAAATATGTTTTTAAGAATTTTTAAACGGCTATTGAACAAAACTAACAGGTTTTATGAATAAATTATTATCTCACAGGTCTAGATTTTATATTCTTATAATAAGTAGTTTGTAATGGTAGGGGTTTTTTGCGGATCTACCCCGTTTTTATTATTTCCTATGATTTTGTTTTCATGTTATTTAATTCTTGTTTTCGCTTATTGATTTGAATGTTATTTGCTATTTCAGTCATTTAAACGTTTTTCTTCTATATCCTGAAATTTACAAGTTTTTGTTTTTAATTAGTTTGTATCAGCCGACTCTTTTAATATCGTGGTTGGCGATACTATATTTAGTTCAAATTGTATTTTTAATTTCTTAAGTTTATTAACTAGCATAGCTTGATTTTTATTATTTTAATAGCAATTTTCACACTTATTATTGGTTATTTTCTATTTTTAGCATTATTGTTTTACTCTAATGGGCATATTACATTATTTTTATAATGTACGAAAATCTCATTTAAAAATACTTAATTTGGAATAATTTTGACCCATTGCAATTTTAATGTGACGCATGTTAACTCGTTGACGTTTCAGACCAAGTAGTTGGTGACGTGGAATAGTTAGCATCACACATTTTAGTAGAGTTACAAGTAAATTAATAACTTAGCTTTTCAATACTTCGATTTTTATTAGTTTTTATTTTCCGATTCTTTTAATATCGTGGTTGGCGATGCTAGATTTGGTTTAAGTGTTCCTTTCAATTTCTTTAGTTTATGCATTATTATAGCTTGATTATTTTATTATTTTAATAGTTATTTTCACATAATCAATTATTTTCTATTTTTTAGAATTATTGTTTTGCTTTAGTGGGCACGTTACATTTTTTTTATCTATGAAAATTTAATTTAAAGATACTTAATTTGGATTAATTTTGTCCCATTGCAATTTTTCTGTGCCGCATCTAAAATCGTTGACGTTCCAGACCAAGTGGTTGGTAACGTGGAGGAGTTAGTATCACACATTTTTGTAGTAGAGCTACACGTAATTTAAAACTTAGCTTTTCAAAACTTCGATGGAACTAGCCTGTTCAGTGCTTTCGTGGAACTAGACAGTTCATTATTTGAGACTTTGTGAATGATTAACGAAATTAGTAAAATCAACTAGGGGGCATGGGGGCTGAGCCCCGTGAAATATTTTCAAAGGATATTATTGTTATTATTATTATTGATTGTGAATAGTACGTATTAGCCCGTTTTGTTACTGTCTTCGCTGTCCAGTTAGTTGGTGGAACTAGCCTGTTCAATACTTGACTTTAAATTATTCTACAAATTTAGGACAACCCCTAAGGGGGCATGGGGGCGGAGCCCCCATCGAGCCGTAGGCGAGTACCTATAACTATTAAATCGCCTAAAGGTGTTACAGTATATAGGGTGAGTTTCATAAAGTAATCCAATAGCTAACTTTCTTGTTCTATCTGACAGTGTATACTTCTTATGGGGGACCCCCTTTACTTTTTTATTTTGTTTTTAGGTATGTGTATTTCAATTTTCTAAATTTTTACGCCATTTTTCCAATATGGTGGCCAATTTTAAAATTTCTTATGGAACACCATACATTTTATTTTCAATGTGATTTTAGGACTTTTTATTACCTTTGCTACTTTTTCTAAACCTAACGGTTAGGGAGCTAGAGGCAATTAGCTAATTGGGGGTTTTATTTCCATAAGAGCAAACAGCAAACTTTATCTGCCCATATCTCCGAAACCATAGTCAAATAAAAAATACTCAATAACAAAAATGTCTTAAAATAATGTTTTAAGAACATTTTTTCATAATAACATCAAAACAGATTTTGAAATTTGTTTTGCCCGCCATATTGAAAAGAAGAGAAATTATTCAAAATTAATAATTTTTATGAGTGAAATGTTCTTAAAACATCAATTTAAGACATTTTTATACCGGAGCATTTTTTATTTTAATCCATGGTTACGGAGATATGGGGTCGTCCATAAATTACGTCATCTGAAAATAGGGGAGGAGGGTCCAGATTGAAAATGACGGTAAGGTAATGTGCAAGGGGCGTCGGCTTTGATATGACGTCATTTTAAATATGATGTTTTATATCAAATTTTAACAGTAAAACAATGATAAATTCTAACACAACTCAACTATAATAAAATACTTATCTATAAAATACATTAGACTATCAAGGCGTTGTTTTATAGTTTATTTTTCCTTTGAGAAAATCATTTTGGCTTTATTTCTGAAGGTAAATTCATATTTGATTGGTCAATTTTTTAGTTCATCATGTAGCGTTTAAAAAGCATCATTTTTACTTAAAAACGGAGGTTTGTTAGAAATGACGTCATTTTTTCCGAGAGGGGGGGGGGTCAGACAAATTATGATGGTAGGATGATTTTAGGGAGGGGGGTCCAAAAATGGCCAAAAAGCGATGATGTAATTTATGGACGGCCCCTATGGACAGATAAAGTTTGCCCCTCGTTATTCTTATGGAACTAAAAATGAACTCTCTAGCTCCCTAACCGCAAGATTTAGAAATAAATAGCAAAGAGTAAAAAGGTCTTAAAATCACCTGAAAATTAAAAAAAAACACCATAAAATATAGTGTGAAAATGGAGTGCGGTTTGTATTGGAGTTTGCCACGTAAAACAAATCTATAATTAGCCCATTGTTACTTCCTTAGTGTAGGCAAGGCCTCCGTGTAAATTTCGTCTTCCTCAAGTGTATGCGATCTGCTTTCCTACCGGTGAGCATTTGCGCTTCAAACCGAGCTACGAACTTATGGTTCGAGCTCTCGTGTGTACCCAGTCCTGCATTTTACACCAAATGTCGGCAACTTAATTTTTGTTTGCAACAAAAGTATCAATTTCTTTGGCCTACTTTATTTTCCCGATTCCATTGTGTATTCGAGACCAAATGATGTTTCGGGCTTTACTGACCGCTGGTAAAGTATTTACAACAAGAATATTGTTGAAAACATGTGTTGGCAACAAATTTTTAAGTTGTTTTCTTAAAAATTGCAAACTAATTAATGTTAGCGACACGTGTTTGCAACTTCCGTGTAAACGCGGCCTTATCAATTATCACCATGGCTGTAACTTTAGATGCTGGTCAGCTCTGCTCTCCTGGTAATGCCCAGAAAACCAGCGGCGGGTGGTAGTGGGCATCAGTTTTGAAAAGGCAATGAATGAGCTAGCTAGCTATGTATGAGTGTACTGTGGAGAACTTTATGATTCTACCATAGAAAACTGGTTAGTTTTTCTATGATTCTACTCAAGAGAGTCGACTCTCAAAACCAGACATTAAGAAGTTAGAAGAAACAAATAAACTTTTAGATGTTTAGAGTTTTCAATGCGCCTAGTGAACTAATTTATATTGGTTGATCGAGTTACAAGTGATAGGAAAGATAATGTAATGGAATATGAACGTGTTTGTATGTACTCGTCGTGTTTATTTTAACTTTCCAAAATTCTATCAGAGCGGTGCGCCGTGGATCCCAAATATATATTAGTAAATTCAACTGTTGCTGAAATGAGCGGTTAACAGCGGGAGGGAGAGGGAGCCTGAGAGAGCACTTATTGTGCTCTGGGTGTATAAATATATCCAGCAGTGTTTGTCGAGAACTATTAGGAGGTCAGAGGTGTGGAGGAGGAAAATAATTTGGAAAATGGCTTGAGAGCCTTAAATATAATTGTAAGAAAAAATTTTAATGAAAAAATCTTTTTTACACTTTCACGCACTTTCATAATAACGGATTAGAATTACATTAGATTATGAGTTCGAGACTGGCGCTGTCTGCTGGATGAATTCTGAAGGACAGTCGATAAGGTAGATTAAGTTTAGTGCAGACTGCACTTATGACAACAAGTCGCTCATTGCGGTAGCTGCCGTTCCAAGTACAAATAATTATTTTGATTACTGTGGTAGACTCATTGCAGGACTCCTAAATTATCGATACAATTTCAAAACTATTTTGAGCCAAGAAAGATTGGTTGACTCTTCCAACACCAATACATTACACCCAATACACCCAACGTACTGGGCAGTTTTGTGAGTCCTTCTAGCTTTATTTCGACTGAGAGTCCCAGACAGAGCAGAGCTATCTCAGACAGCTGCAACAGTCGATTCAAATTTGAGTTAGCCATCATTCTCCTACCGGCTTAATCATCAAATAACGACTCATTTGCAATTCAAATGAAAAAAAATATGCTAAGAAAAGTTATTCAGTGTCCAGCTGTCGGTGTTTTGTACATGTTGTATTACTAGTTTATTTACAAGATATAAATAGTTAAAATTCAATTTAGTTTTAGAAAATTATTACATTTTTGTATTGGGAAGGGTGGGGGGGGGGCTCAAAATAAAAAACTCACCAAGTGGGCGCAGTGGGGTTTAGTAGGCCTATGTATATAAGACTAAGTTGATACTATATACATTTATATCACCTTCTCTAAAGTACAAGTACTCTTATGTATCAACCTCATAAAAACCTAAACTACCCGAGTAGAGAACAAGTTAAACTGCAAGCAAGAGATGTCGAATATCAGAGTCGTGACGTATCTGCGCCGGTGAGACAAACATGTGTGTCTTTCATTAACATTTCATTCAAATGAGGGAAATACACGACTATAGAGCGTCAACCTCTAGAGACATTGATGGGCTCCTTAATTAATTTAGTCAAATGCATTTGTGGTGGTAAGCCTGACGAGTGTATTCATTTTAAGTTCAGTTCAATAATAAACTTACTACTAACCCCTTATGAATTCCTTTCGTTAACTAAATACAAATTAGAAATATATGAGCGTTCGCAAGCAGTATGGGAGTATATCGATGGTTGCTGTTAGGTTGATTACATGGTCCAGTAATGAGTTGCAAATCTATCTATATATATAATTCCGTAAGCGAATCGGTCCCCACGAAATATCTCGAGTTAGAAGAAAGATAGGATAGCGTATGATGGCTTATTTTAAAGCTTGAGGGCCAAGGACGCAAGGAAAAATATCAGAATCATCAAAAGTTACCTGGGCTTTGCCCCATAGGACCTTGAAGTTCCAATGTTAATCTAATGGGGAAAGGATTTTTATATCTAAACGTGTGATTAAGCAGGTGTTCCAGTGGCTATTTGTTATCATAAAATCAGCTGTTTATTGAGCAAATATTTTGAGTTAAGATAACCATTTAACTACAACTTTTTAAAATAATTGGAAATGCATAAAAAGGAAAACACCAATAGTCATGAAAAAATTAAAGATCCTCTGCAGATTTCCTCTTTGTGGCCCCATCTACGTCATTATGATTTTGTGTGCTGAATATACCGCCGTTAAAAATGACTTAGCAGTAGTATGTTTGGTCGTTCATCATTTGCGCACTTTTTAATCCTTCTGTAAAATATTTCGAAGGGTCGCCTAATCCCCTTGCATCATTTGCGCACTCTCCCGTCCAGGTAGCCTCAGCCTGTCGACAACAATTCGCAAACAGTCGTCCCCCACACATACCACTGGACGGCAACACATGTGTATCGCAAGTTCATGAATAATTGAAGTTTGTAATGTATAAACCTTTTTTGTAATACATCGAGTGTTTACTTATTTTACTTTCCATGGTTGGTGAGGATTGTATTAGGTCTACTGCAATTGCTCAGGCTGAAATGTTTTGTACGAATTGTTTCTATGGCAAGTTTGCCTCTATTCTAACTGTAGATAGCAGCCTCTCCTATACTAACTCCTCAGAATAAAACCACTCATAAAATTCACTGTTGCAATAGAAACAAACTACAAATGGTAAACAAGAAATCCAAGTGTTTAATGTACGGGTCAACTCCGTGATATTGTGTCCGATTATTTTCCATTATTTCTGTTCTGTTGAATATTGCTTTGCTAATTTTAAAACTTAATTGTCTTATGCCAAACACGTTTAATATTTGTTTAAACATGGTTTACCTAACACTCCATACCATGGATTTATGTGTTGTAACTACAATATATAAATTTGTAAACATAGGCTATCATGATCCTTGATTAAAAAACGTAGGCCCTATTCTGTGGTATTTACAAATTTTACTGCGGTTTGTTAGTAAGTTGTAATACACCAATACATTACCACAGCTGAAACAGCTGAACTCAGTTGTTGACTTTGTTTATTGGCCTATTATTTAACTGCCGTACGGTATTATGACACATGAATTACATTGACTTTGTCAGTAATAAAGCTACACCTCATCTGTGTTGATATCTCAAATAATCCATCAAAATTTTTCAAATGCAGTGAAAATAAAATCCGCTTTAATTGTGGTGGTCTTACGTTTCTTTCTTCGTCATCCCTTACTCATTGGCTCGACTCCGGGTTTGTCGGAATCCTTTTTATACTTAGTTTTTTTCCTCTTATATATAGTTTGCAATTTTAATAATTGTTTTGCTTTGTTGTAGTTAGATGGACAAGAGTTACATTTTCTGCAATGTAAGGCCAGAGTTCTAAAACGTGATGTGACACCGATTTGTTGAGTTGGAAGAATAACCGGAGGATAATAAACTCTTCAGAATTCTTCTACAAGTAAAATGCCATTGAACATAACAATAATTTTCAAACTCTAGAGTCTAGTCCAAATGCTAGCGGGCTCTGCTCTCCTGGTCTTGAGGAAGTCATAACCTAGCGGCGGGCCGCGGTGGGCAGTAGTGGACGAAAGGTGGCGCAGCCTCCACTTTCATCCGCTAGGAGCGCTGCAGTCCTCAAGGCGTAGCGCTTCAGCTCGGAGAATTAGTGAAGTTGTCCGATTATCAGATTCTCCCCAGTCATGACTACAGTGGAAATGATTGGGTTGCAATTAAATGTCTTTAAATATCCCGCTATACCTGGTGGTATAATGGGAGTTTTCCACATTGTGGAAAATGCTGAAATAAAACAACCAAATGAGCATGAGGCTAACACATTGGCCTCAGCAGTATACATTTAGTGGTGTTATTTAAGGGGTTATTACTACGACAAAGGCTCAGCCTAGATGGTACAGGTTTATAGTAATAATCTGTTACCAGTCACGCGGCCTTGCTTGTGTTATGATGTAATTACATTACAAAACATCATGAATAAAAGCTTATTTTACAAACCTATCACGACTTGTACTTTTAAATAAACTTGGGGTTTCTTCTATTAGGCATTTTGTTTTCAAACTCAACAATTTTATTTAAACAGGAAGATGAAAAATAAATGGTTGAAGTTTTGTTTTTGAAGTTCTGTTAGGGACTCTCATTTCGATTCCCTAACAAATGGACACATTCCACCATAAAAAAAGCAATAGACATTTACAGTTCCTTAATAACATATACATTTACTCCCAATCATGTAGATACTGTGTTACTTTTCTTTTCACATTCATGCGCATTAGTTATAATGGTGCTCGGGAACAATGGTGTGTAAATTCCCCTACAGCTGAGGTTTGAGCGATCAGATCAAACATCCGTTAGTCTCGATCTCTAATCAAATTACGGTTATGGTAATCAAGTCACTTCCGGACGGGAAGTAGCCATTACGTAGGTTGCCCAAACTCGCGGTTACGGGGGGGAGGAGGCATTCCGCCATCGCAGCCGAATCAGGTACATCCCATGAGTTCCTAGAATCTCGAGCCCGATAAGACGCGGTTGAAGGGGGGAGAGGGAGGGGAAGGCGCGAGGGGAGAGGGAGATGAAAACGCATGTGTGGTTTGGCCATTCAAACGCCACACGTCTGGTCCAGCAATTCAAACGGCAGACCGCGTGGCGTATTGCGGGAGTAAAATTGCAGGCGTTTGCAGATTTATAATGTTATTTACTTGATTTATTCATCTTTTGCTAAAAAATAAAAGAACTCATGAATGTTCTTTTGTATATGAAAAAGTCAAGTGTAATATTGGATTTATCACATTGACACTGGAAATATAAATTGTTCTCAAACAATTGGCTACATATTTCGATGGAAAAAATTCTACTGACAGCGTAATATGGACTTATATATGTTCACTTGTCTTATGGATTTATAATATGGGGCAATTGTATTAAAAAAAAACATGTAAAAGATTATTAATTCTTAAAAAAAAAGCATTACGATGGTTATTCCATTTAAAACTAAACCAATCTTGTAAAGGCAAAACGAAATCAATCTTGTTAAGACACTTTCAAAAGTATGCAATTACTTACAATTACCTGCATTTATATTTTAGAGACAATTAATTATTTTTCCCGTAAATAAATGCAAGCTACGAACAGGAAGTGACATCCATATTTATGATACAAGATTGAATAACCTTTTTAGGCCTTGAACATCATAGACTTAACATTCGAAAAATTTGCCATCGTTTAGAGTGAATAAATTAAGATCAAATTTTTAAATCTTATGCAAACAAATATGAAAAAAGAATCAAATTTGCGCCCTTTCAAAAATAAATTCAAATCTTTTCTAATTTCCCAATCATTTTACAGTGTTCATGAACATGTAGACCACTTTAAAAATACTAACCAATCAAATTTAGACCAACTGCATTAAAAAAAATGTATTAAAAGTTAGACTGGGTTTTATCCTGTTTTATACTGTTATTGTATTTATATACAACATTATTTTATGATTTATATTCAGAAAAAGTATATAAAGTGCTTTAAAAGTGTTGTAAAAATGTTGAATTGACAATAAATTTAATTGAATATGTAGGGAAAAAGTTTTGACTTTGACTTGTCTTTGTCAGCAAAGAGATGCATTTAAAAATAATTATAAGTTTTTTTTATTCGAGTTTTGGTTATAGACAGTTATAAAATATTACAGTACTCTTAACGTTAAAATATAAAGGGGCATGTAAACTTACCTAGGTTAAAGGTAATCTTGCTAGGTTGAAAATTAAATTTTCACTTTGAGTGACAATAATCCATTGGAACATTTGTAGCGGGTGTTATTGGACTTAAACTGTGTTTAAACTTGTTGGGAAAGATTGACGTTTCTCTACAATATGACACCCCCCCTCCTCCCCCCCCCCAAAAAAAAAGTTGCAATGCTTAGGTATATTTGTAAACTGAAAGTTTTATGAGATACTTTGAGCTTATTCGTCTTAGTCCCAGCGAAGACAATCCTTACACAGTTCTAAGTCAGTCCTTACGCCTGATTTACTTAAACATCTGCTAGATATTCAAAATTAATTATACTGTTATATATATATATATATATATATATATATATATATATATATATATATATATATATATATGTATATATATATTTATTTATTTATTTATTTATTACGAAGAACGCTATGAGCTATGTTTAAAAAGTGTTCATGTGAACACATACAGTTCTTTAACACATACAGTTCTTTAAGTACGCATTACATTTTATCCCCTCAGGTTAGTTAAAATTGTAATTTCCAAATCACTAAGAGAAGCCTCAAATGTCCATAAACTAAGCGCCTTCAAATTCTCTAAACGTTTTTAGCGTTCATTTCTGGTCAAGAATGAAGGAACTAGCCAATCTGTTTTATCTTTTTCGCCAGACTTTCAAATTGGCAAGGTTTTACGTTACTCAGTTTTGTATTAGTAAGGGAAATAAAGTCGAATAAGTCAACTTTCAATAATTATGACAGTCTACATCTTTTCTCACGCCCCCTATAAACTCCAATAATTCCTTGTTCTTTTATGCCCTCAGCCAAGATAATACAGTGGAAATTAATTAAATTTTGAAGGACGAGGCCTTCAATTTCGTATTGGTCATTTTACTGATCAATTGATTTGATCAAATATTGCGACTTTTAAAATTTATTTTTACATAAAACTGGTTAGATGTCGAACCTAACATTGTTTTACATAAAACTTATTGGAAATTGAATTAGCTTCCGGTTGATACAAAATATGTTATTTGAAAAAATAACTCTAACCACTATTTTATTCAAAGACTGGACTAGTTTCTGGAAATGAAAACCAAGTTATCTTGTCTCTAGTTCTTTAACGATTTTTAAATAAATGCAACTTCTTTCAATCACAGACATAAAAATGTTTAAATTTTGACCCAAATACTGTAATCTGTATGAAACATTAAAATTAAAATTATTGTATTAATTAAAATATTTATTTTTAAGTGTAAAATTAAATGTTCACTTGTAAAAAATATCCCCGTCCCAGCAGACCTGCGTACTTATAAACAGCATTCCTTGTAAATAATACATCTGATTGTTTTTACAATCTCCCTTGATCTTTGTTAGGAATATTCTATATTTTCCCATTTAATATATATCTATAAATTTTTCCCCAAAGCTATATAAATTCCGAGTTTGCGCATAGCATTTTTGTAAATAACTTTTTAATGGTGAGGAAATCGACCAAAGTGGATGGTGATATCCCGAAAGAGAATAAAATTTTCTATATACTACTAGGCTAATATGCATTTTTTGGAAGTGCTCAATACCTAGGTCAGCAAAAATTTGCCTCTAAATAAAAAAATTGTGAAACCCCTTGTTTTTAATGTATTTCTTATTAAAAACACTTTTTTAGTTTATCACCATAAATGTTTTTAAAATTCATGATTTCATAATTATTTGACCATCTAAACGTGTGAAATTTCCAACGAAACATTAATTGTTGAAATCGGCCCAGTAGAACTTACGATTTAGTTGTTGTCTGAAGATTTTCAAAACTGAATTATCTAAGAGTTTATTATTTCGGGAAGCCTTCTTTATTCATAGGCTATAGGTTTCAAGTCGGTATGGTTTTATACTGTTAAGGAGTTAAAAATATAATCCATCAAAATGTCAGTTATTGTTTAATTTTCTTGAAAAAAAAACTGGTTTAAGTATACAGAGTAAACGCTGGACAACCAGGCACTACTATTAAATAAACTATATAGTTGACTAAATATTTATGTATACATACTGATCATTAAAACTGCTGTCTCCAAACATGGCAAATACCTTTATTGTGGGACAAACATACCTTAATATATATTTAGCTTCTATGCTAGGAATGATCTAATTTCATGGAAATCTTGAATTAAAATAATTATATAAATAATCTTGAATTGAATTAAAATAATGATAATTTAAAATTGGTCTTATATCATTAAAAATTAAAAAACGGAATTGCTGAAAACATCTGCGTACTTAAGTTTAAGTAAAAACATGTGCTTCGCATGTTGTAGCCTGTTGGTTAACTTAACATTAACTATGTTTACATTTGAAATTAATGAGATTCGAATCTGAGACCTATAGTTTTTGGATAATCTGTATTTATACGTGGTGCACCAGGTTTTTACAATGTTACTTGAAGTAAATTATTCGATTAATAATTTTTGTTTCGAACCAAACACTCGTCTGTAATCCATTTAAAGACACCTAACGAGATTCATCTTAGACAAATAACAATGTGACCTATCTTCATATTGTATAAAAACTGTATCTCTCTACTTAACTCATCAGATTAGGCGTACTACAATAAAAAGTATGAAAACTTTGATTACACAAGTTTACTGAAAGGGAATTTAACAAACACATCAATGCCTTAAAAAATTGTAAATTGGTGAGCATAATGGGTCTATATCGTGTAACTGAATTTTATATACAGGTTTGTTCGATGAATAAATACACAATTTGTCAGATAACACTTTAAATATTAAATTAATAAATTTTGTACACCAAAATCATTTTGTTTAGTCAAGAATTGTAATCGTATTTCCAATGGGAAGCGTTTGTGAAAAAATATTGACTAACTTTAGTAGAACAGGGTTTAAAATGCCAAACCTAATGATGATCATTTTCTACATGTGCTCTAATGTATTGTAACAATAGGGAAGTACAAAAACCTTTTCCACCTAAACAAAGAATTATTATCGGAAATAAAAAAAATATTTCATTACGTCCAACTTGTTAAAAAAAAAAAATGGAACAAAAAAATATTTGCATCTCCGCAGTATTAGTTGGTAAAAGAATAACTTAATTTACATTTTTTTTTTTTACAAAAGAAATGCTTTCATTAAAGACAAACGTTATTCCTACAGAAATTATAAAGAAACGAAGACTATATCATACATGTGTAAATTTATTTTATAATGTATAGGAGTTCTTAGGCACAAGTCTATAAGGCATTATTGGCATAAGAATCATCAGGTAATCCTATACTAATTTGAACATAGAAGATCAATCACAATATTGAATAACTATTACTAAATAGTATATTTCGTCACAAGGGCCGAAAGTGGCGTTTTGCCGGCTCCGAGATCGTGTTGAAACGATCGAGGGTTGGTAAAACGCTTTCGGCCCGAGTTATGAACGATATTTTTCATCGCACTACACAATTCAATTCATTCTAAACAAGTGAAAAAATTACTTTTCCGTTCATAACAAACAAAACATAACCTCAACTTCGACTAACCTAGCGAGATGTACTGCTTGAGTTTCTGGTTGCTTGGCAACCAGGTGAAGTGTTAGGCAACCACTTCACATCAGCTAAGGCCACCAAAACTAATACTGTAGGTAAGTGACTACAGCTGATTCCAATTTAAAAACACTATTTTCCCATCTACGTCATACATATTTAACAGTTGCTATCAGCTGAACTACTAACTACGTCACTGATTTGTTATTTGTTGTTGTTGTTGTTGTTAAATACCTTCTAATATTCTAGATTTCTCTGCTACCGTTTCCATTACCGCCCTAGGCCGGAAACAGGTGTTTCGTTGGTAGAAGTGAGGGTCGAAAACAGGTGATATCGATGTTCTTTACTCGAAAAGTTCTTTAATGGTCGGGTTCACGTTACATCCACCGCAAAGCGGTTTGTTTACGTTTTTGCCTATCACGTGACCAATCCCACAAATAAAATGTCTGAAATTAGTCACGTGATTAGCAAAACGTAAACAAACCGCTTTACGGTGGATGTAACGTGAACCCGACCATTGTGAATTGTTATTTAACAGCTGATTACCTTCAGATGAATTTAAAAACCCAGATAGTAAACAAAAATAGATCTCTGTTACTTCATAATCAACAGTTCCAGGTTAACCGAGCCTTGCTCGTTGGTTTTAATAATTCAGTTTTGATATATAGTGTCATTGTAGTAAAGCTATTAATTTTCCACGAACAACCAACTATAAATCTTCACATTTAACAGTTGTTTCAAAAGGTCTGCTTAACATTACTGTTCCTTTATTTTTAAGGAAGGTTAATAACCTTCGTTATTATTTCATTATCAAAATAGCAACCCATAAGACCAATGTTAAAAAATACGATTTTAAAACTTAAATATAGACAAAATTTGATTTTTCCTGGGATTGAGGCTGTTTTTAAAATTATTTTTGAGCCAAAATACTCTTCAATGCAAAGTTTAAATAAAATCGAACCACTACATTTCGAGATCGTGGAACACACATCCCTTCAGAAATTGTGTGCCGAGTGAGCTGAGCGAATATAAGCTCTTTTTATTAAAGAACAAAGCCTTTTGGGTTTGGTATTTTAGTTTAGGCGTACAGTCTGTGACAAAGAATTGTTCAAGTTAACAGAGCAACGCCAAAACACAATTTTACCGAAAAGCACAAAAAATTAAACATTAAGTAATTGAATTTACTAAACATGTATTAATTCTCAATCATAAATTGAATTCTATATTGTTTAGATTTTTATGTGTAAACAAACTTATTTTACATTAAACTTCCTTTTTTCAAAGACTCTTAATGCAGATATTAACCATAAAAAACATTCTGCGCCGGTTCCTTTAGTATTATTTGAGATATGAATTGACAGAGACGATATGCAGGGGCGATACCGGGGCGGTCGGGACAATTTTATGCCCGCGGCTGGCACCCTGCTGTGTGTTCTTTGTGAGTTAGAGACGGTGCCAACCTCAGATATTCCAATGTCCCTGTAATGATGGACTGATATTTTGTTCGGAAATACAAAGTATTAAGTTTGATAAAAGGATACAAATCTAATAGTAACAGGTAGTTTGAAATTGTGGCTTTACCACATCATGACTTGGAGTATATTTTCCAACGAAAATTCCAAAATGTTCAATGTACCTTACAGAACAAACATCATATTGTATAGTTTTACTACTATCAACAGCTGTTTTATTTTGCAATTCAATAGAATTTATTCTACTAGAGATCGCCTCCTGATCGAAATTCGATCAAAATTTCAGTTGATCTGGACCCAAGAAGCTTAAAAACATTTTAGAACTAAAACATCTGTTCTTCCTAATTTTCTAGCAGTTGTTTTTACAGCAGCTGTCTAATGATTCATTCATTTCTCTTTTCTCCATAAGATTAACATTGGGACTTTGAAAGCCTGTGGGGCGTAGCCCTGGAGTCCGATGTGAATTAGAATGTGATTCTGCTCATCTACAGGAATATACCTTTCTAACGGTATGCTCGGATTTCTTCTACGATGTACACGAGCTGAGAAAAAAGGAGGAAATGAAACATGCTTGCGTATTAATATATAGATAGATTATTTTCATTACGATATCGAAAAAATTGTAAACAATGTGAATATATTTGTTTATTCAACTTAGTATCAAGAAAAAACCGAACTCATAACGCTGAATTTCCTTATTTGTCCTGAATTTGACTAGTTCCTTAGCTCATTTTACGTTTAGAAAGTGTACTTTCGTGTGTATAATAATGAAAAGAACTTTAAGGGCTTTCTGTGGATAGATATAGAAACTATGTATTTAAAATGTTCTTAAAAATTGATTTTCTTCTGTTATCATTTACGTTTTTCGTGTGATGAAATATCTAGATCCAACATCTATGAATTTATTCTAAATTTTATAGGACTTTTTAGGCAGAGGCTCTATAAGACAAATCGGCATAAAAACCACCAAGAAGCTAATTTGGTCCTAAAAGAACAACCACCAAATTTCAACACTATGACATTGGGGATTATGTCATAGTTGGAGAATTATTGATGAAGATCGATTAATGAAATAACAATATAGTGTAATCTGATTTTCACTACAATTTAATTTTCATTCAGAGTAATTCAGTGAATTATCATGGAGCATCGGTAAATGGTTTGATCATCAGGTACTCTCGATCTATTCAGCGCATTGCGATGCACGGGCCCCCTTGTAGGTAATGTTATGTGTGTGTGTCACGATGTAAAACGGTCGAAAATGCCTATCGAGTGTTATAGTTTTTTGGTCAACTATTTTCGTATCGCTGAAAAGCGGCTGCGACCGCGACGAAATCTTGTATGAAAGATTTTTTACCTGCGGCGAATAACACCAAATCCGGGTGAATGTTTTCGGAGTGATTGACTATATTGTCTCCTGCGTTTTTCGGGAAGAAGATTTTGCTAGTCCTCAACTCAGATTGTTATTACGGTGTCATACGACAGTTACAAAAATTTACATTTAACAACCATGACCTAAATAATTTGTAGCGTGTATCGGCGATCTGGTCGGGGGGAAAGCAGCCGATTAATAGTGATTGGCAAGTCCTAACACCCCGGGTGCGTTCGGTGATGTATATAGATTATTTTTAATTTACTAATATTTATGATGTTTCACCTCCAGTCATAGTCTAATAAAATATATACCAAATTGTGTTGGTGTCTCAAGTTAAGTAAAAATAACTACAAGACAAATGATAATCGCCAACATTAAATAAATTATACATATATATCTATTTTTAAAGAGATTTCTATATCATGCCAACTCACTGAGAAAACCAGATGGTTAGTTTTAACAAAAAAATTATTTACTTGTAGCCTAACAGATTAAAAGTGTTACTATAGCACCGACCGGTTAAGAAGGTTGCCACAACCAACTGAAGTTGGTTGAATATGGTTAAATATAACTAACTGTACTTGGTAAAAAGACTAACCTATTGACGTGTGTAAATCCTAACCAAGTAAATGAATTAAAACATTCAGTAAAGAATAACCTATAAATTGGTATAAAATAACCAACTCTCTCCATTTAAAAATAACTATCATACCCGGTTAGGATAAACCACTACACACGGTAAATGAGAACCAACTACTTGGTAGAATGGTACCTATCGACTCGGTAGATGGGTAGGGCCTACTAATCTAATCGGTAGGAGGGTACCAATCTACTTGGTCAGTGGGTACCATACCAATCTACTTGGTACCAATCTATATAGTGGGTAGGTGGGTACCATACTTGAGGTCAGGCAGTTTATTTTGTTGATTGTTTAAAAGTTTTTATTTCAAGTTTTGTAATTTTTTTAGGGAAAATGCAAGTTACAATGAGCGAGTAAACTGATAAATATTTTAAAGTAAAATCCCTCCTGACAGAATAGGGCTCCAAGATTACTTGCATTATTTGTATTTAAGAATTCATTCCACTTAAACTTAGTTGGTTTTGTAGGTAAAGTAATTTTGTTAAAATTACCCAATATGTTTATGTTTTATAAAGGTTTGAGGGCATAAGAACCATAAAAGGTTATCGGTCTTATTTCCCTATGTCAAGTTAAGATACTTAAAAAATAAAAAAATTAAACTTTCTCAGTTAGCCCAGACCCATACTTAGAAATAAAATTAAGCCTTCCCCTAGGAGGCAAAAATATCTTTAAAATATTAAACTAATAGGTTAATCTATTATTTAAGAATTTAAGAATTAAAATAATTTTTTTATGTCTTAGCAAAACCTAGTTACCTCTAGGATTTAAAAAAATAAGCAGAATTGACTATTATTTTAAAGGCCATTTAAAAACTTGAAAAGTGCGTTCGGTAATCTGACTCTAACTAAAATAAAACATATTCCTTAAGAGGAGAAAATAGAATACTGTAGTAACAGCCAAACTATTGTAAAATCAAGAAGTAGCTAGTTAATAATTTCAGCGTAAGCCCTAGGTGTCCCTGACTTCCTTTGAAGCTAAGGAGGTAGGCCTACTAAGTTGGCCTAGGAATTTAAAATTACAAAACTTGAACTAATAACTTAAAAATCAACAATAACTGCCTTACCTCAACACTTTACATTGAACCAGCCGTGTTAATGATGAAAGACCCACGGAGACGCGATCTGCGTACATAGCTGCAAAGGAATAGACAGAGACTAAGGGAATGGAAACGGCCGTTAGACTTTAAAAAAGTTATTGTTGCCAACCTGCCTAGCAATTGGTCATTTTCAACCCATCACTCATGATTTTACCGCTTAATATGTCACAACTAACAAATTAACTTAATATTTAACCTGTTGGTTACTTTTAATCATTTTATAATTTATGAAAAAAGGTTTATTAACAACATATGACAGTTGGTATAATTCAACCAATTGTTTGTTGCTTGTTGTTTTCAACTAGATTGTTAGATTTTTTTTACTAACATTAGGTGGATATTAACAACAAACTTATTAGGTTATGAATTACCCAGATAATTCAGCGTTGTAAATTACCGTTTCGATCGGCTAAAATCAACAACCTTATTTATTGGGACAGTTTACTTGGTTGACAACTATCTATCTATATATTAATACGCAAGCATGTTTCATTTCCTCCTTTTTTCTCAGCTCAGCTTTTTTCTCGCTCTCAGGATAAATCCGAGTATATCGTTAGAAAGGTATAGTCCTGTAGATGAGCAGAATCACATTGTAATTCACAACAGACTCCAGGGTTACGCCCCACAGGCTTTCAAAATTCCAATGTTAATATTATGGAGAAAGAAGAGTTGAATGAATCATTAGAGAGCTGTTGTAAAAACAACTGCTAGAAAATTAGGAAGAACAGATGTTTTAGTTCTAAAATGTTTTTAAGCTTCTTGGGGCTAGATCAACTGAAATCCCGTAAGCGAATCGGTCCCCACGAAATATCTCAATAAGTTAGAAAAAAAGACAGGGTAACGTATGATGGCTCATTTTAAAGCTTGAGGGCCAAGGACGCAAGGAAAAATGCCAGAATCGTCAAAAGTTACCTGGGCTTCGCCCCATTGGACCTTGAAATTCTAATTTAAATCTAATGGGAAGAAGCAGATGTTTCATAGTGAATAATTTTTATCATCAACTCAGCTGGTTATTGAACAGATATTTTGAGTTAAGATAACCGTATAGTTATGACTTTTTAAAATTGACAATGCACTATAAAAAAAGGAGAACACTAATAGTCGTGAATGGATTAGGATCCACAGGAGGTTTCATCTTCTTGGCCCCATCTATGTCATTAAGGAAACAGGAGTAGAAAGATTTTTATGCCGAGTATACCGAGGTTAAAATTTGCTTATACGTGGCATGGTTGATAGAATGGTTAATTGTCTTAACACAGTGAATGTTGTTTAATATTACCTCACTAATTTATATATTGGCTATTTAGTAGTTGGAGTTGAGGAGATGAATCGTTTTGTTGAGTGTTTATTTATTTCCGACTGAATCATTATATGTAAACTACTAACAATGGATAGCCTCCGTATGAGGAATATTTGGTTTTGGTTTGATCCATTCTCTGCTTCTTTCTTTACGTATGTCGTTGGTAAACAATAAACGCCCATTAATCCATAAAGATGAGTAGCTATTATGTAATGATAGTGTGATAAGACAGACACATATCAATCAGTGTTCTACTTTATTGACAAACAGACAAAATAGACTACAATCAAAGTACGAGAGACGTCGGTGGCACGGAGGGTAAGGGAGCATGGGGGCACGGGGGAGGCAAGGGGGAAATAGTGGGTACGGCGGAGAGCACGGGGGAGCACGGAGGTACTGAGAGGGACGACGGAGATGGCAGCATGGGACCATGGGAAGCACAGGGGCTTCGGGTACATGGAGGCACGAAGGGCACGAATGGTGTCTGTGGCACTGGAGACAGTTGGGCGTAAGGGGCACGGTGGATGCATGGGGAACATATGGGTATAGGAAGGAACGACGAGCATGAGGGCACGAGAGCATGAAGGGTACAGGGGTACGGGACATAAGGGGTACTCTGGGGAGGCATGGGGATGCACTGGGGCACAAGGGCACCAGGGACGTCAGTAGCAAAATAGGAAGATGGACATGGGGGCACCGGGGCGACGGAGAGCAACGTCGGGCATTGGGGCACTGAAACATAGGGGACCCGGAGGCACGTGGAGGTGCGGGGGTGGGAAGGCACAATGAGCACTAGGGGCAAGGGGCACGGGGTTCAGTTGGGCATGGAGGAGGCTTGGGTAACATAGCGGTCATGGGACCACGGTGAAGAACGGTGGGCATGTGGGCACGGGATTATTGTGAGTGCGGGGGCATGGGAGCACGAGGGTTAGAAAGGCATGGGGATAAAGGGACACGGGGAGAAATGGTGGGCATGGGGGCACGGGGGTATGAGGGCATGGGAATGGGGGCACAAGGGCTACTAGAGACGTCGGTGGCACGGAAGGGGGTTGGGCATTGGGAAGGAAGGAGGAACGTAGAGGACACGGGGAAGAACTGCGGGCATGTGAGCACGGGAGAATGGGGGGAACAGGAAACACGGGTCAGGAAAGGTGGACGGGGACACGGGGAGGCATGGGGTCACGGCGAGTGTGGGGGAATGGGGGGCACAGGGGTCCAGGGTGGAGGAGTGTGCAGTATTAATGGGCTTATTTTGTATTAATTGAACTATTCTATTTACTTGAGTTACAAACTCATCATGAACATGATGCGTTTGGTAGTATAATAGTGCAATATTTTTTATATTTTTTTCTACAAAATAGACTACTGTATTTTAATTCAGGGGAAATTATTGGTAAACTACTGATTTGATTACTGTACCACCAAAAAGTTTAGTCAAGAATAGGAAATATTTGATTAGAAAACCCAAACGTGCAAATTCACACTACAGCTAGAGAAAAATACAATAATACTGCAAGAAGGTGATAAATTGAAACTTATTTATTGAGACATCACCATTTTGATTTTTAGGGGCCTTTGCCCCTACAAGCCACTAGTTAAATATTTATTTTGTTAAAGTCAATCGCTTATGTTTTGACCAAATTCAGTGGGTTGTTTTTAAATATGTATAAAAAGTTAACAGCTACCAATTACTTGGTTAGTATCAACCAAAAGGCGTTTAACCGAGACTTGGTTGAAATTATATTCTTCAGTGTAGGAATAGTAGGCTACAATATCCTACATAATATACCGTGACCAGTTTTTGTTAACATTTCGCCAGACTTAAGTGTAAAAACAAGCCAATTCAATGTTAAACACAACTCTTATAGCCTAAGTCTATTCGATTTGAACATTTCTTTATGCATATTTATCTACAGAAAATAATCGGATCAGTGAAGAAGTAAAACCCATAGCCATTGTATACATTGGCCATAGTTTCTAAAATCCAAGAGTTAGGCCTACAGTTTCAACATAGCCTATGGTTTAACAATTTAATACCAGAGTGCAGCAACCTTAGGCTTTTGGCGTATATTAAAACATCATGAAAGTTAAGCGAACTAGCTCTTCTTGTTCGCAAAAGAAACTACCGAATTTGGACTTAACATTTTATAGGATAGGTTTATGTGGTTGAGATTATTACTGTAAAAATATGAATACATTTACCGAGCAAATGCTTGGACTACAGGTATTTAATAACGTTTTACACACTCATATGAACGAAAAGTATTGCCGTGTACATGTCGTAAAACATCTTTCTGAGCCGCAATCGACTGTGATTTCCAACAAGTCTTATCCCGCTACTAAATTGAAGAGATTGCAAAAAGGTTTAAAGTACTTTATTGTAAGTAGAACAGAAAAGAGCAATAGAATTGTCACATGTACACAAAACTTACTCTTTATGAATATATAAAAGCCACTGGGCAATTAATTTTCCTCCGCTATCATTTTTAAAGATAAGCCTAATCGGTCACTTCTTGATCGAAAATATTGTTTTGTGTAGTTTAATTTAATTTATATTTAATGTACAATTATAATTATTAGTCTCAAAATCTAAATAATATTTAGTACATAATCACCTAATTCAATTAAAATCATAAGATAAGCATTTAAATGTCGTTATTTTAGTCAACAGAAATATTACTCCTGCAAACTCTGTGCGGCAATCCACAATGTCAATCATAGGCGGGATGGTATCCAAGTACCGAAGGCGCCTCAAGGCGGGAAAGCGTGGCAGCACTGGTGGACCCAGTGTTATGTGACATTCCCTCCAACGCGGTCACTGCCGCTAAAGGTGTCCCCACCATGCCACCACTACCTCCCCGCCACCGCCCGTCAACCGGCACTCTGGGCACCCCCGGCGGTTTGGACTGACCAATCATACATGATAAAAACTGTATGAAAATGTATTATCGTTGAAATAACGCCTACTTAACTATGATTGGTTATTCCGCAATGTATTTGTATCAAAAATATGGAGGATTTTATAAAAATAACAGAACCGTCTGTTTGGGGAGCCGTCGTAATTGATGGCACGCCCGATTGGCTTATCCGTCTGGGGGCGGAGGGTTCAGAGACACTGATAAAATCACATTACTTCTAAGGTTAATATTAGAGTCGATTTCCATAGTATGTTCATTATTATTATTTTATTTATGTTTATTTATTTATTATTTATTTTCTTGCGTTTTATACTTGCTGCTGGTTGTGAATGTTCTGTTCATTTAATACCTTTGTACATTATTAAATACCTACATAGTTTTTTTTACACAACGTCAAAGTTTATTTATTATTTATTCTTAATACTGTATATTCCTAAAATTAGCTCTGATGTATTATTAAGTAAATAACAATATATATACACAAATATTTTTAGTTTTTATATCATGTATTTAACTTTAGAAAAATGTATTTTTATTTTATAGTAGTGTCAAATTGTTGGTGCTGGCTCAGTTCAAGGTCACCTGAGGGATGACGTCATCGAGGTCAATGACCTCACCGATGACGTCATCGATTGCGTCATCGATGACGTCATCACCAATGACGTCATTTCTATGACGTCACACCCATGACGTCACAGAAATGACGTGCTGATGACGTCATCACCCCTTACGTCATCAAAATGACGTCACCGACGCCACTGAGGTCAAGGTCACGCCGAAACTTAAAATTTTTTGGCACTTTTGCCGTTTCTCGCACTACGCTCCGAGTTTCAGTCAGAGTCCCCGTGACCTTGACCACTTGGAGCGAATTTTCGACGAGAAACGGCAAAAGTGCCAAGTTAAACTCGAGTTTCTGACATGACCCTGCCTAAATGGGCAATCGGTTATCCCTCAGGTGACCTTGAACCAGCACAACACCAACAATTTGATATTACTGTGACCTTGAAAACCTAACAACGGAGCGCCGACACCGATGCGCACCCCACGACAGCCACCGAGTGACTGACTGTCAGGCTCTGTGTACGCTAGGTATATTGGCTTGAGAGACTAAGACTCTAAACTGTCAGGAATGGGAGTAACTAACTGAATTTTGCAAGGAAAAGTCATTTCATCCAATATATTAAACAAATCTTCATCAGTAAAACTGACATTAGTCTGTTTGGTATAAAACTTAGGGTGTCCGCGCAACAGTTTGCGCCACTTAGCTAAAGTTGAAACTCTCTTAACTTTGAGTGGTGGACAGTGAGCAACTAATAAAGTCTTAACACGGCTAAGTTTCTTACCTAAAGTGTCCTGCGACATGGCTTCACCTCACAAAAGTCCGCACAATACTGAGAGACTGCTTGTAGCGCATGAGTCAAGGGAAAAGAGGTGGGGGAAACAGCAGGAGTGGGGGAAGGTCACAGTGGTGGGGGAAGGTGAGGTGGTACGCTGGAGTATCGCATCACTTCACCATGAGCTGTCCTACAGTCAACACACTGTTCTCTTGGCCCGAGTTGGCACTAGAAGAAACATTTCTGTACAGCTTAGGCTGTGAGAGCCGAGGAAGCAAAGTCAAAGTGGAAATTGTGTTAAACTCCAAGATGAAGAGTCTCCTAAATAAACTAATTGTATCCCTGCAATCTCCTATAACTTTAGAGAAATACCACTTTATTAAGCGACACCTTATACTTTGGCAAAACGAAGCGGAAATGGAAAAGATTACAGTAAAATTAATTTAACTTAAAACTTGGACTGGACACTCATGGCGATACCACGTGGCGTGCAAACGCCACCCTAAACATTACAAGTTAGGTTATTGAGCACCTCTGGTACGATAACCGATGTGCTAGAGTTAAAGTGTGATGACCTTGAGTCAAAACACTGAAATACTACAAGTCGATATCGTCCCAGAGTTAAAGTGTAGTGACCTACATTCAGAACTTGTAAAATTACTTACATATAGAGAGCTAGAGAACAGCGAGACGCACCGCATGGAAGCCGGAGACATACTGGCGAAGCGGTGTTGTGCAGCCTAGGGACCCAGTTGTGGTGGGGGTATAGCCAACACTTAGAGTACAAGTGTTGTGGGTGACCTTGACCCACTTAACTTACCTGACCCCCCCCCCCCCCGACAAAAAAGTGCGAACCCCCCCCCCCCCCGACAAAAAGTGCGAACCCCCCCCCCCACCCCCACCCCCACCCCCTCCCCCACCCCCACCCCCCTCCCCCACCCCTGATATCCTGGGCGTGGCAGCCCCGGTGGGGATATAAGGGGGTCCGGCCAGAGCCAGCTCGCAGTCCGCTCCCGCGCGTTGAACGTGAACGACCGGGACGGACCGCCATAGGCATCACTAAACATTGAATGGCGCCTTCAGTGTTTAGCGAAGTCTACTCTAACTTTAAGACTTGTATTAGTTGTAAGATATTGCGCTTGCGTTTGGGTATTGCGAATTGTTTTATATGAGAGTGTTTTACTTGTACCCTATGTCTCCTGTGTCTTTTATCCTTTGTGTTTAATGTGTATGTGCTTGTTCCAGCATTGACTACGTTGAGCTCAATTGTGTGTTGTAAGTGTGTTATATGTTTCTAAAGTGTATACGCTTGTTTTAGCAATCCCCCCTTGAGCTTTTTCAATGCTCAAAGTAAATTGTAAAGTCAGGGAACGGGAGTAGGCCCCCGTGTAAAGCCACTTTTAATAATTGGTAGGCTCCTTGCCAGGCATGCAAAAGGTTGCGGATGGCATTTGGGGAGCATGTCCGTTTGTAAGCTGGCAAGCAAAAGGTTGTGGCGGCCTCTGCACTCGGACCGAGGACGTAAGCCATTAGGGTGTCCTCAGTATGTTTCCCTTCTGGAAACTCAAAATTATGTAAATGAATCTTTGTTAGCTATTTGTGTTTTTAGTCCCTAAGGCCCCCGAACATTCGTGGTTCGCCATGGATGTACGGGGGCCGAAATTTTTTTATGTCCGTGTGGCCTTGACCTACAAAGACTTGTAAAAATTCAATGCATTTTAAATGAAAAATATTAAAGATAGGTTACGGGAGTAGGCCCCCGTGTAAAGCCTATTTTAATTATCGGTAGGCTCCTGCCAGGCATGCAAAAGGTTGCGGATGGCATTTGGGAGCATGTCCGTTTGTACGCTGGCATGCAAAAGGTTGCGGCGGCCTCTGCACTTCGGACGAGGACGTAAGCCACTAGGGTGTCCTCAGTTTGTTTCCTTCTGGAAACACAAAATTATGTAAATGAATCTTTGTTAACTACTGAAAAGACAATGCAGTAAATGTTTACAAGTCTTGCGTGGCGAAGGGTACACGACATTGGATGTTGCCTTGTTGTCATAGTTGGGTCTCTTCGGAGGCTACAGCGATGACAACCCAAGTGCCTCACACCCCCAAAGGGGGGTGTGGGGCTTAATTTTTTTAAAGTTTTTTTGTGACCTTGACCTAAATATGTAAAATCTTTCAAAGTGTTTAACAGTCAGGTCTTATTAACACAGTTAATACATTAATGTCTGTTAAAAAAATATAACAGTTAGGTATTTGTAACCCACAAGTTTGGAGTTGTTAATAGTTGGGGTCCCTTGGGAGGCTTCAGCTATGGTAACATAAATGCCTCAAGTGGGGCTTATTTTTTTTAAAAGTGCGAACCCCCCCCCCCCCGCAAAAAGTGCGAACCCCCCCCCCCCCCCCCCCCCCCCCCCACCCCCCCCGCAAAAAGTGCGAACTCCCCCCCCACCCCCACCCCCACCCCCACCCCCACCCCCCACCCCCACCCCTAATATCCTGGGCGTGGCAGCCCCGGTGGGGATATAAGGCGGCCGGGGCTGCACGCACTTCTCATTCCGGTCCAAGCTCCCATACGACAGGTACTCTCTCTCGCTCTTGAGACTTTTGTTTTACACGTTCACTTCTTTCTTTACATCTCTTCTTTTCATTTATTACAATGGGTAAAATGGGTCTGAAGCTAAAAAACTACCCATCAACTTCAACCTCGACCGACGCGTCTCGACCCTCATCATCCTCGACTTCGATCCTGGAATACCTGATGACTGCGAACATCCTGAGCTGCCTGACGATGCCGCCACCGCCGCCGCCGCCACCACAGCCCGCCTCAATGCCCAGCCTGTCGCCATTGCCGGCGACAGTGGAAGAGGCTGGTGCACAGCCATCGTCAGGAGAACTCGTCAAGTCGTCAGGCCGAGTCCCGGTAGCCTCTCCAGCACTCTCGCTGCTATCGGACTCAGGATCGGAGTCTGCGGCTTTTGAAGAGACGTCTAGGTCGAGGATCACCCCATACAGCAGAACCCGGAAAATCCTCTCATACACTACATCCCAATGTCCTTCACCTATATCCCCCATGCCACCTACACCAACCAAACCACCCCGTAAATCCATCTTCTCCCCTGATCTTCCCACCATAGACCTAACACGCTCTCCTACCCCGCCCAAAATTGTTTGCTCCATCCCGCTTGAACAATCTTTGCCCCTTCTACCTCCTTCCAACCCCATCCCTTCTAGCCAGCCTAATTCAGAGAAGCTCCAAGACACTCCGCTAAAGAGTCCAACACAGAAACGTAAACGCGTTAAAGCCCCTGCTGGCAAGGGTAAGAAATGCGATTACGCTTGGATGTCTAGTAAGTTTGGGGTTTTGTGTTGCCAGAAACTTGCTTGTGCAGAAGGGGATCGCTGCCAACGACACCTCAAAAGTACAGTCAAATTTCGGCAATTACCCTATACTCTGTACATTAAGCCTAAAACGTTCAAGTTCAGGACATCCCCACGGTCCGCAACCGCGGGATATTAGAAGGCTAAAGGTTGATGAAAAATACTATTTCATTGGTCAGACATATGGAGCAGGTAATAAGAAAGTAGAAATCGTTGTAAAAGGTGAAGGCCGCCTTTGTACAATGCAAGTACCACCTCGTATGGTACAAAGAGAATTTTTCATACCTAAAGCCTATCTAATACGAAGGAAAGGATGTGAAACCGTGTGGAAATGGACTAGGACATGGGGCCCACCAAAAAAAAAAACAAAATTGTTAGGCTGTGTTGGACAATATTTAAAAAAGTCTTTTTCCAAATTATTTTTCCAAATTTAGTCTTAACCCTCTTAAAGTAAGGGAGAGGGGTATTATACAAGTCAACTAATAAAAAAAAAAAATACTTGACTTGTATAATACTTTAACCTGGCGGTGATGTAAAGTCACTGGGACAATCTCAAACCGTGTCCTTGAGGGTGAAGACTAAGTTACAAATAAATCATTAACAAATAAAAACTTACCTCCAAACACTTGTAGCTTGCTACAAGTGTTTTGGAGGTAAAAAATTTTTCAAAGTTTGAATGACCTTGACCCATATAAATTACTTACAACTAATGTTGTGTATCACGTGATACCCCCACTCTAACGCTCTTACTAAGCTTGTATGAGCCGTTCATTTGCTTCAGTCTGTTTCTGTGCTCCGTGTAAACATGTCACGGTACAATTACAAAGGTGGTGACTTCTTGATAGATCAACACAATGCTTGGGAAGTGCTAAACCAGCATAGAATGGAAGTTGAGTATTGTATAAGACAAGACGGGTCTACATTTTATCTATGTATTATAAACAACCAAACTCATAAGTATGAACACTGGACAAAAATTAATTATAACAACATAGATGAGCTGTTTGCTTGGGTGTTTGAGGTGTGTAAAGTTATTGAAGAAACCAAAATAATGGGTGTGCTAAAGGTATGTAAAACTGATGACCGGGAAGACTAAGCAAAATTTCTTTTAACCCCCCCCCCAGTGTTATCCCCACCACTAAAAATGGGTATATATAGGAGTGGTGATCAACCGTCCTCTCATTCTGCTTTACACCGTTAAGCTGAACACCACCATGTCTGCTATGAACGTCCCAGCCTCTACCTCTGCCCGGTCGCCTCCAACTCCAGCCCGAGCATTGGACCAATCCGATCGGCGCCTTCGTCAAGAAGTCGTGTCCGATTCTCCGGCTTTGGTCCTGTGAGGAAGGAGTTGCGGAGCAGCGGAGCGTCTCAACCAACCACGACGGATGCATCAACTCAGACTCCACCAAACATCATCGAGTGGTACGACGAAGTGATAGAGCAAAGGGACAGAATGCTAGAGAATACTCGCAGGGAGCTACTTTATGTCAGGAGTAAATGGGAAAAACTGATTAAGAAGTGTGAAAGCCTGTTGGACAGTGATGATAGTGAGGATGAGAGTGGATAGGTGTGTGGGTAAAGACTTGGACTGGGACTTGTGTGTATGTATGAATGTGTGCGTGAATGTGAAATACAGAGCGGGGGATAGATCACTCTGTGGCAATGGACTAACATGCCACTTAGTGATCTATCCCCCGTTCTGGTAATGTTTTTGGATGGCCTTGACCCACTTTACCAAGGCTAGCTAGTACCCCCACCACTGATAAGTGTATATATACGGGTATTGATGTGCAGTTTGGTTATTCTGCTTTGTATCGCTTAGCTGAATACCTCACTTCAACATGGCTTCCAACTGCAAAACTTCTCAGGCTTCCTCTTCTTCTTCAAGAAGGCGTGCTGCCAACGTCCTGCCTGCTACTCGTGGACCTGCTCGACCATTCCACAGCATAACTGTTGCTCGGGCAAACGCCTGCAAAGCTCCAATGCTACGGACCTTGCTGGAGGTGAGCCAAGACGGGCAAGGCTTGCTCAGTCCTGGTCAACGGCAGGAGCAAGAAAGGCGTATGGCGTACTACAGGCTGCAGGGTGTAGTTCCCAGCTTGAAGTTAGGCGATCCGAGAGTAGCAAGCATCAACGAGGCAGCGGACTACATATCACACCTTCACAGTGTTTTAGAAGTAAAGGACCAACAAATTGAAAACTTAAAAGAACAATTGAAACAATTTAACTTTAATCCTGTGGAGTTTGTGGAAGCAGTGATGAGTGATAGTGATGATGAAGGAACTGAATATATATTGGGTATGTAATGAAAGACTTGGACAGGGACATGTGTGTGTGTGTGTGTGTGTAGAATACAGAGCGGGGGATAGACTACTTTGCGGCAATGGACTAGCATGCTGCTTAGTGGTCTATCCCCCGCTCAAAGGGTAGCATTGGATGACCTTGACCCACTTTACAGCAAGGACAACCGGTTAACTGGTATAAAAGAGGGGGGGTCTGTACATCCCGAATTTATTCTGCTTTGAACCTTCCAGTGGAACGCTAGAAAATGAGTGGATCACTGATCATTGGTAAGGAGTGGGAGTATGTAACCATAAACTATTTAAACTGTAGAGGGATGTTGAAGAAGGTGTATGATAATGTTAAAAGAATGGTTGTTGAAGAAGGTAGGGTAGTGATTGTAGCGTGGAAGAAGAAGCAGTATACAGGACAACAAGTGAGAGCAAGTGACTTTGGGGGGAATAGTGTGTTTCAAATTGGACGAGCGAACTTGGTTAATTTGGACATTGTGTTTTGGGACTTGGAAAGGTTAATTGAAAATAGTGGCAAACATGGGGAACTCTTAATTGGCAGGGAGGACAGAGTATATGAGTAAGTGTAAAAGACTGGGGGGGGCTTATGTGTGTGTAAAGACTAGGACTTGTGTGGAATACAGAGCGGGGGATAGATCACTTTGCGGCAATGGACTAGCATGCTGCTTAGTGGTCTATCCCCCGCTCAAAGGGTATTATTGGATGGCCTTGACCTATATAAAGGTAGAGGGGGAATAGGTAATAGGAGGGGGAAATTGGTATATATGTAGGACTGATGAATAAAGTATTTAGTCAAGCATTTGTCTAGACACTATCAACAACAACAATGGAGAGCTTCAGTGTTGAGTTCATCCTCTTGGAAGAAGACATCAACGAAGTGGTGGAACTTATAGAGGATAAGACCAGCCAGGGCACATTGGAACTTGTGAATTGCGAACCGTTGGACAATGCCGCAATCGATAAGATTGCATATTTCATGATGCATTTGTATAACGAACAAACAACCAATATGGAGTTTGTGCAGTACCTTTATCAAAACCAAGTAAATGTGCGAGTGACAATTACTTGGTGGCAGTAATAATAAAGTGTAACATATGGATGTGGACTTGGATGTGGACTTGGACTTGAGTGTGGTCTGCGGAATAGAGCGGGGGATAGATCACTTTGCGGCAATGGACTAGCATGCTGCTTAGTGGTCTATCCCCCGCTCAAAGGGTATCTTTACGTGACCTTGACCCACATAAATTGTATAGTTGGTGGGGGTATAAAAAGGGTAAGCAAATTGGATGGATACAACACTTCCATACCATGGCTCCACTTGACAACACCGTGTTCCATCGCAACAGAATTGTCTCTATTCTGGAGGTAATACCTCTAGAAATTATAGAAGTAGAGGACCAACTACCTGCGGTTGATCAAGAAGAGGAGGAGGAAGAGATAATGGATATTGAAACGGACTCTGACGAAGCTGGTTCAACGGACAATGAGGTGGACTTGCACGCCTACGAAACATTAGAGTCGTCATCTGAGTCGGAAATGGAATTCCAATTGGAAATCGAAGAAGAAGAAGAACAAGAACAAGACACTCCCCATCGTCCAATGGATAGGATGTTAGTTGCCAGAAGAATTATGTATTGTCATCGCTGCCTATTCCGTGATGAGGATGATTCCGACTCTGATGGTGATGTTTCACCCTTGTAAAAAGTTTAAACAAAAAGTTAAAAAAGAATGTGAGCGGGGGATAGAGCACTTTGTAGTAAATGATGCTGCTTAGTGCTCTATCCCCCGCTCAAAATAATAATTCCAAATGACCTTGACCTACATAAACTTGCTCAAACAGACATCTTTGAAAAAACTTGTACAAATTATTGAATCTAGACCAAATATCATCAATTTATCAAGCCTACTGATAAATGTATTACAAACGGTTGTGTAAAGGCTAAATTTAGCACATGAGTGATAACCTGTTTCCATATGACGTCACTTTCCCCACCTATCTGCCTCGGATATAAAGGGTCCCGGTGGAGTGCGCTGCTCATTATTGCGTGGACATTCACAGAGTGTGCATTCAAAGCCAAACTGTTTGAAATGGCTCTTTGCGACATTTGTGGGGAAATCTTTCAAGACGAAGATCTTTTCACCATACACAGAGAATTACATGAAGACGAAGATAGAAAAGAAGATATTACCATGGATGAAATAGACTTAGACTCAATTGACCGGTTTTTGGAAGAGCACCAGAAGCAGACGGACTACTGGGACAGCTATCTACAGCAAATGCAAAGAAGAAGACCTAGTGTGATCCAATTTGCTGGTGCTGGACCATCTACTGCTACAAGACCTATTGAAGAAGAGGACACCGAAGAAGAGGATATGGAAGAAGAAGAACTGGAAGATGTAAGACAACTGCGCACCACAGCCTTGCCAGGACGAGTTGTAACACATTTCAAAATTAATAACGTTCAATTGGAATTGGAAACATTCATAACCCAGGCTAAGGAACTTGTTGGTCAAACGTTGAGGGAAGAATTACAAAGGCTAAATTTTATTAAATTTGGAATGGTGTTAGAGGCTATGTTTAACAATACTGATGGTGAAACAGCATTGAGAGCATTCATTACCAAAAACCGAACCCTTACCTTCACCTCCGACATTGATGATATTATTGAAGAATGCTTGGAGGAACTTATAACCAAACTCCAAGAACATGAAGGAAGAGGATCTGGATGGACTTTGTCATCAATCGAAGGTATGGATGTTAGGGTTCATAAACATGGATATGGTTTAAGAGGTAGTAGTTTTATCCCTCTACCAAAGAAAAATCCAAAACACTAACTCGTGTAGAAATGTTCAAAATGAGGGTAATGAATGTTTCAAGTATGCAATGTTAACCAAGTATGTTAAAAACAATCCTTGTAGAGTTAGTAGAGAATACTACGAAAATGAACACCGCTACAACTTTCAAGGTCTTACTTACCCAGTTACTTTAAAAGATATTGACAAATTTGAAAAGAAAAATCCTGGCGTTTCAGTCAATGTTTTTGGTCTGGATGATTCCAACAACGTTTATCCTTTGCGGGTAGTAAAGGTTGAGCAAAGAAACCATACGGATTTGCTATTGATAACCAAGGGTGAAATTTCCCATTATGTATGGATAAAAGACTTTGAAGCGTTAGTTGTAAAACAATTGACCAAAAGAGTAAATAGGATTACAGTTTGCAAGAGATGTTTCTGCTTTTCTTGGAAAGATTCAAGACGTGGAGGATTGGACTGGTTATTGGAACATAAAAGACTTTGCAACGAGAACTATGAAGTAAAGATAAGTCTTCCACCGCCTACCCGAGCTTCAATACAATTTAACAAGACAGTTCACCAATACCGAATTCCAATAGTGGTCTATGCAGATTTTGAATCAACGTTAGTACCACAGGAGCTGCCGGACGGCGAAGTGAGTAGAAGAACAAAATATCAGTTGCATCAGCCCAACAGTTTTTGTTTACTAGTTAAATCAACCTTGTCTGAAAACCAATTGCAAGACTATGGTTTAACATCCACTCCAATACTCTACCGTGGTGAAGAAGCCGCTAAGTATTTTGTAGACCAACTGTACGATATTGCTGGAAAGGTTCAACGCTTGTTCGGTAATATTGTACCTATGGAACCTTTAAACCAAAATCAACAAGAAGAATACAACTTAGCGACAAGATGCTATTTATGCAAGAAGATGTTCAGTGAAGAAAATCCAAAAGTAAGAGATCACGATCACCTGACAGGGTTATACAGAGGAGCTGCTTGTAATTCATGCAATATAAATTACAAACTGCCAAACTTTATTCCTGTCGTTTTACACAATCTTAGCGGCTACGACTCCCACTTTATTATCCCGGAGTTAGGAAGAGATGACGGTAAAATTGATGTTCTTGCTACAACATTGGAAAAGTACATCAGCTTTTCAAAAACAGTAGGTAAAATTAAACTTCGCTTCGTAGACTCTTACAGATTTATGGCATCTAGTTTAGCCAAATTGTCAGAGAACCTAAGAAGAGAAGACCTAAAAGAAACCAGAAAAATTGTACCTGAAGATAAATTAGACCTAGTATTACGGAAAGGAGTGTTCCCCTACGATTACATAACTTCTACAGAAAAATTTGAAGAAACCAGTCTACCGCCGATTGAAGCCTTCAACAGCAAATTAAACGAAAGTGAAATCTCCGTTGAAGACTACAATCATGCATGTAATGTTTGGAACCAACTAAACATTCAAACCTTAGGGGAATATTCTGACTTTTATATAAAATTGGACGTAACTCTGCTGTGCGATGTGATGGAAGAATTCAGAAACACCCTGCTTCTCCGCCTATGGACTGGACCCTCTACACTCGTACACATCTCCAGGATTAGCATGGCAAGCTATGCTAAAGTCAACCAACTGTCGACTGGAACTTCTAACGGATATTGATATGGTGCTCATGATGGAATCTGGTGTACGGGGCGGTTTGACACAAGCTGTAACACGTCATGTCAAAGCCAACAACAAGTACATCCCCGGCTTCGACGAGCAACAACCATCGGTCTACCTTGGATATTTTGATGCAAACAACCTTTATGGTTGGGCAATGTCAAATCCGCTTCCCTACGCTGACTTCAAGTGGATCGACCCGGCCACCATCGGAGACATCTCACAGATTCCAAAGGATGGTCCAAAAGGCTATATTTTGGACTGTGATTTTGAATACCCGGAGCACCTTCATGACCATCACTACGACTTGCCTCTCCTAGCCAAGACTGAAGTTTCACCGACAGGAAGATGGCCAAAATTGATGATGACCTTGGAGAATAAGGATCGCTATGTGGCTCACTACTGGGTAGTTCAACAGGCTCTTGAATTGGGTCTACGTATAGTGAGAATTCATAGAGCAATTGAATTCACCCAGTCTTGTTGGTTGAAACCATATATTGATTCCAACACTGCAAGAAGAGCTGCAGCGACAACAGCATTTGAAAAGGACTTCTATAAATTAATGAACAATGCCATCTTTGGGAAGACCTTGGAGAACAAAAGAAAACACAAAAATGTAAAATTAGTGAGTGATCCTAGGAAATTGGAAAAATTAGTGCAAAAACCAAATTTCGGAACATCCATGATTATAAACGAAAATCTAGTCGCTGTCAGTATGAAGAAAACAACAATTAGTCATGGACCGTCCGTTATACATAGGTATGTCGATTTTGGATATAAGTAAAACCCTGATGTATGATTTCCATTATAACAAAATGGTTAAACATTACGGAAGGGAAAACATTGGAGTCGCATACATGGATACGGACGCGTTTATCTACTGGATAAAGACTTTGGACATGTATGAAGACCTAAGGACTTTTCCATACAAAGAAGATTTCGATTTTTCTGACTATCCGAAAAACCATCCAAATTTTAATGAAAAATATAAAAAAGTAATTGGAAAATTCAAAGATGAAGCAAATGGAATGCCTTTAGAAGAAATAGTGGCGCTGATGGCGAAATTGTATTCATTTAAGATGTACCACGAGAACAACACACCGACAGTGAAGAAAGCAAAAGGAGTGAAGACATCTTATTTGAAAAAACACGTGACATTTGACCACTACAAGACTTGTTTGTTTGAAGATACTACGATATCAGCAACATTCAACAATATCCGAAGCTTCAAGCATCAAGTCTACAGTGTCACCGAAATTAAAAAAGCGTTGTCAGCTCGGGATGATAAAAGATACATTATGCCCGACAAAATCCACACTCTTCCTTTTGGCCACTACTCTCTAAACCCTATCAACTTGTAACCTATTCTTCGTCCTTCTACAACTACGACCTTATTCCTTTCTCCTTCCGTAAAAAAATGGGGAACACGGCAAGTCCAACGCCGTGTTCCCCATTTTTTACACAAGTTTGGATGACCTTGACCCATATAAATGATGTGAATATTTTAAAACAACATTCATTGTGATTATACATGTGATACAACAAACATTGAAACCTGCAATATGAAGGACTTAAAGCAACAAATTGTCAACGAACTTCATAAACCTGCAAGAAGAAAGTTTCCACGAAGAAATACGGTGATAAAAGGAATTAATGATTTATATCAAGCGGATTTAATCGAAATGATTCCTTATAGCAAACAAAATAAAGGATATAAATACATATTGACTGTTATTAACTGTTTTTCAAAAATGGCAGATGCTTTACCACTAAAAGATAAAAGTGGCAAAAGTGTTACAAAAGCAATGGAAACAGCTATACAAAGAGACAAACATACTATTAAACATTTACAAACAGATGATGGAAAAGAATATTTTAATAAGGAATTTGCAAATTTAATGAAAAAAAAAAAAAAAAAAAAAAAAAAAAAAAAAC